>CM071937.1:66667708-66974261 GCA_016081115.2 Rehmannia glutinosa | reverse complement strand
AGTTACGCATTACACCATGATGTACATTTGCAAGATTAACGTTTTTGGCAACAAGTTTGGGCGCCGTTGCCGGGGATTGAAACCCGACGCCTGGTCAAGACGAAATCGAAAGGGCTTGTGGGAGGCAACCCACCAGCGCCGCGACAAACTCCGGTTTAGTGCGGGGAGAAATCACTTCACACTACCGCGGGAAAATTCACTTTGACCATGCGAATCAGATTTACAAAGACCACCCACACGATGGCGTATGAGTTGCATCGTGTCGTGTGATTGGTCACAACTAAGTCCAAAGATCTTTTGTGCTACACGTACCGTCAGAGGAAATGCACACGGTCGTGGTGGATGATCCGTAAGCACTTTATGCATTCCCTGCTTCTTGATAAGTTTCTTATGTTTGGGACGGCACATTTTAAGTTGGGGGTTGTCAAGAATGCGAAATAAGTACTATCGTGATTATTACATTGCATTTAGGATTGCATGTAGAGCATAAAATTTGTATAATTTCTTTTTTTAAAATTTACGATTTTTTTAATTTTTTATTTTAGCATGTTTATCGCCTTAAAGACGTTTAATTGTTTTGTGTGATTTGAGATCAAAAATTTTAAAAAGTACAAAAATTTCCATGATTTTACTATGAGCATTTGATTTTATGAGATGAAATATTTTTGTGAATAATGTGATAAATTGTTGAGAAGATATATTTTGCTTGTTTGATATTAGTTAAGAAAATCGATATTTGAGCATGTTGCAAAAATAAGCCTTGATAGCTTTTTGTGCCTTTAATTGCTTTTATATTATGCAAAGTTTTATTTTTTTCTCGAGTGTGTCATTCATGATTGTTAAAACTTCTAGAACTTGCTTTTGGTATCTTCATTGAAGCCATGTATTTACAATTTTTGAAAATGATTTAAGCCATTTTGCTTTAGCCAACTTAAATTTAAAAAGCCTACCTATAAACTCATGATTTCCCTAATTAGCCACTTTGAGCCTTAACTTTTATTGTTAGCCACATTTTGATCTTTAAAAATTGAAAGATGATTTTTATCCCTAAAATTACTTCTGAGTTTATAGAAGATGAATAGTTTAGGACATGTGGTGAAATTGAAAAGAGAGAAACAGTAGGTCCCAAGGGGTGTGAGTGTAAGGTTTAGAAGGGGGTTGAATAAACCTTGCCAACTTTTCGATTTAGTCCTTTTAAAATGTTTAGAGTTAATACTTCACAGCGAAATCCTTGATGGATAGCTATTAGTTAATCAGAAGAGTTAGTCACCTCAACAGACTCGACTGAGCTGTTGATAGAATAACTCACTGCTTTTGACTAAAGACTTAACTCGACTGTGATATGTTTTCAGCGGAAGACTTAACACCCTTGAATTTGGTTAAGTTTGTTTTAATACTAGGTTTTAGCACTTGTTGATTATCAATCGATAGCAAATTAATCAAGAAATATTGAAATAATACGCAAATTAAAGTATTTAAATGTAAATGACACAATAAGTTTTTATAGAGGTTCAAGACGGGGTAATTCTTCTACTCCTCTCTTCTCCAACTCCTGGAGGAATCCACTAAGTATTGATCAATATAAGAGTGGTTAATGCATCCCAGACATGTTTCTTGATCACACAAATGACTTGATCCTTTGGGACCTCGGGCCTGAGACGCCTTGGTCACACAACACTTCTCGTATGACTCATTTTTCTTCACAGGGCGTACCGCTTTGCTACTACAACCCACTTGCTCGCTTTCTTGGATTTGATCACGGCCCTCCAAAAACTTGAGTCCTGTCCGACTAACCTTCCTACAATCCTCCGTGGAATGTAGACTTTAATTCTTAAATATTTTCCTCTTCAACCGATATAAGTTGTCTTTCCTTCAATGTAGTGTTGGATTGATTTCTCTCATAATGTAGGCTTGAGGATTGACTTGAATGTCTTGAGAATATTTTTGGTTACGCTTTTTCAATGTTAGTTGTTGTTCGTGTTTCGTGAACCTTCTTCGTGAAGTGATTCTCAGCCTTTTATAGTGATCTTTCAAAAATTTGCCCGTTGAAGAGATAGGTTATTTTTAAAAGACACTTGTGGTCGTTGGCTTGTCTTGTTGCGCCTTGGAATTGCCACTTCCTCGTATTTATGATTCTTCACCTTTTCGTAGTTCTGACATGTGCAACATTTCCCATCGCTTATTCTTGCACGCTTCTGGATCGAGTAATTTAAGAAAGGCAAGATGAGTTTTACTTGTTTAAGTAATTTTTGATCTCTTCTTTCATTATCTCGACTGAGTGCATTTTCTTTAACTTTCCTCCCGCTGACTTTCTAGTCGCCTTTTCCAATCATCGATGACTTCTTCCTCATTTCAACTTGAGACTTGGCTATCTTGAGTCGGACTTGACCGATACTTTCACTCACCGCATCTCACCTCGCACCTTCCTTGAGTTCCCGTTTTCTTTCTTTACACACTCAAATGCCCCACAATGAGTCTTCCTTTAATCTCCAAATTTTTGATGTTCAGCATAGTCGATTTGACCACTGACCAAATTTTATCTATTACAATGCAATTTACAACAAAATGGGGTGCCAACTTTCTATTCTAAGTTTTACATGGAATTCATCAAAAATCTAAAAATTAATTTCCCAATAATTTTCCCCTTTTGATGATGCCAAAACTTAAAACATTCATACAATAAATAAACAAGAAAGATATCGCATTATGCATAAATGTAGAATCACATAATGTATGCTTAGAATCAATCTTTTTATTGATCATAACATTCTTGTTCTTTACATAGTTTACAGAGTGTATCGTAGCTTAAATGGAACTTAAGGTAACCATGTTGTTTATATCTACACAAGTATAGAAATTGTACGATTTTATTCGATGTACGTAAAACTTACATAAAAATGTATTTACATAGTAAAATACATGAAGGGGTGGACAACAACACTTCATCTCCTTCGCCGCTTCCTTCTTTCATCTTCTTCACTTGGCACATCTTCCTCGACCTTTTTCTTTTTTTTCTCATACGCCTTTTCTCGCGCCTTCATCTCTTCTCTGCCTTTCTTGTCTTTCCTCCCATAGCCGAGTTTGTCTTTATTTTCCTCTTCAATTCTCTTCACATACTCAAGATTGTTCTTACCACTTGCAAAGTTGGCTACTTAAATCCACCAATAGATCCCTCCTTTCTTGCCTGGATCTATGTACTCAATGTTTTTAGGCAAGCAGATCTAGGTCCAAACCTCTTCCTCCACCACGCTTCTTCCTCCGCTTTCGGGCGTGTATTGTACGGGCCTTTTTTTCCCAAAATGAGTGACTAGTAGAGTGACTACAGAGAGCGATCGCGTGGTCTCGTCGCCGCCTCACGCTTTCTTCACATAGTTTGAGACCTTTTTCCCAAGATAAATCCTGTGGCTTGAGCTATGGACATATTTATAAGTAACCTTCGATGCGAGCCTTGAATTCATCAATGATCTTGCCTTGCCTCCTATCCGAAATAAGATAGGTGTCCTCTCGTCATTGAATGCCTCCATGTTGTTTTAGAATGTTCATAACTCGCATCCATCTTTTCTTCCACTTCCTTCATCCCTCGCTTCAATCAGTTTTTTCTCTTTTCACCATAGGTACCGCAGAGTGTTGGAGCCGGCAGAGTTATCGAGTTTGCCGATGATATCAGCTATGACAAGACCTTGTGGGGGTTTTAGCAATCATCAAGGTCACATCTTGTGAACCTTCCCCTCAACAATTTTCATTTCTTCTCTCTTTTTACTTCTCACCTATCTTCCCTTCACAACAAGGCCTTCCTTTTTCAAACCTTCGTGATCCCTTCAAGACTTTTGGTATTCTCTTCCCCTTTTTTGGCATCATCAAAGGAGAGAGAACCCCTCGGAAACAAGCTAGCGAGCATGAAGTCTAAGCGCGATAGCCGAGTCCTCGTCAACGGCCGCGAGTATGCCGCACGGAATTGAGCGGTGGTGTTGGATTCAGCCGCTACAACTTTATCTCACCATGAGAAGGTCAACTTTCGATCCATGATCTCCTATGCCAGGAGTTATTTCTTATTATATTCACGCAGCAAAGAACGATTCTCTCGTGGTGTGAGATTCATGCATTTGTTCGATGTGCTTCAGCATTCTCGCTTCAGACAAGATTCTCACCCGCCGTACTAGCAATTTGTTGAACAATGTCCTCGATATATCGAGCTTTATTCTACGCGCATTGCCTTGCCGTTGTTGCCACCATTCCCGATCCCGACAATTATGCCTCGCAGACGCCAGCAAGAAAGTTTGCATCTCTCATATCCATCCTCATGTCCAAAGGGGAGGCCTGGTGCCTCTCCATCTTTTTCAATCTCTACAAATAAGGCTTTGAAAACTTCCCCGAACCTTAGTCACATTTCCTTCAAATTTGCTGCTGGCCAAAAAGTCATAACTGAATAATGGTGTCCTGTGGGAATAACAAGATCGTTTATGGAAGCTCTTCGATCTCTAGTCGATTCTTCGCGGAGGTCGTACCTCCAAAGAGAAGGAAATGATTCTACAAAAGGATCATCACGGGCAATCGAATCGCCAATGACAACTTGTGCTCGTGGAAGTTCCTGCTGGAGTCGATCCCGCCGCAGCCTGAGGAGCCCGCGCAGCTGACTGCTTTCACTGTGGTCCGCGGGGAAGTTGACCTCCAGCCTTGCCGAGCCTCACCGCCTTAACAATTTCTTCTTTCGTCTCAACCGGTTTTTCCACATGAGTTGATCGTCCTCCATATCGAGGCATCACCGACGATGATGAGATTTACGGGTGGCTCATCATCAAAGTTAAATGTTTGGCGAGTAGTCTTAAGGTCGACTTGCACGTGGTTGGAAGAACATCCTCGGCCGAGCCTTTGATTGGCACAGGGGTTGACTCAGCGTCATCTTCACCTTCGATCCCAAAGGTTACATTAGGATTATCCTAGAATCGTGAAGAGCACTTATCTCCTTCGATGGGTCGATGATAGCAGGTGATGGATGTTCTCAGGCTTCCGCTTTACCCCGAGAAGTCTCAACCTCCCGTTGGCCTTTATTACCTCCTCGCAGCCTCAATCGCAAGCCGAGGCTCGATACCCCTTCGGCAAAGCTCACTGCCTTAGTGGTCTTCGAGGTGGAATCCACCGAGTCTTAACTCCATGGATTGCACTTTCATTGCCTGCAGTGTTAACTCCCGTGCAGCTCTTCCTCAGGCCTCGATCGCATCAGCAACGCCATTGGCCTCAGAGCACCGCACTTCACCGAGACAAGATTTAACTATCTCGAGCCTCACAAGCGACAACTTGTTGTGTATTCGCTTGTTCCTTCTCCACTTCGCCTCCGAGATTCGTAGGGAGTCACCAAAGATCCTCCGACTGCCGCAGGGAGGAGTTTCCCCTCACCTGCTCACCACCGAGTGACTTGGAATGGGGTCACTCGCCTCCACTCCCGACTGCTCCCATTGAGTATTCACCGCTTGGGGCAGTAAGACACCTTCATTAGGGGTCGGCTGACCGGGTCCTCACAATCCCCGCTTTCATTGCCATTTCTTAACACCTTCCTCCGAATGAGTCAAAGTGGTGGCAAGAATAACAAGGGCAATATGCCGCACCACTCCCATAGATCAATCTCCAATCGCGATTTGGAGGACTCCCCGTCCCTCCATCATCCTTCGCCATGTAGATTCTCGATTTCGCATTGCTTGCCGCAGCTTGCAACTCTTCTCAGGCAGAAGAGGTCCAAATCCTCATCACTCCTGACAGACGCCAAGGTGAGGATGTGTATCATCGATGGTGCCAGTGAGAGGGCGATACGCCGCCTTCTCACGTGCTTCTCACGCCCACCGCTTCTTGCTCGCTTTCTTCCGAATGTGCGATATTGATACAATTATCCTCACAAGGGCTTGCAAGATCGCGGTCACCAAGAAACCTCAAGAGTTCTTCTTCTTCAAGAATGAACTCCGGGTCTTTCAAAATGCACTCGATAGCCACCTTCCATTTTCCACTCTCGCATCACGATTTTGATGTCCGGATACAATGGAGAGTACATGATTACATCGCCTTCATCATTCTCTTGCCGCCCTCGCTTTCCAGGATTAAGGGTAGCAAACTTTGGCCGCCGACATCCTCGCAGAGTTTCTTCATGTGAGACACAACCCTCGTCAATAGGTGATTCTTGTCTCAACATTCTTGTTTCTCACTGCTTCGTTTACAATCTGGTCTTCGAATTTGCCTTTCGCTGACGGGCCAAAGCAGACGGCCGCTTTCATCAATAACTTCCTGAGACTCTACTTCTCCAAGAATCTCGGTATCTTTTCCACCGAGTGGCGACTAATCGTTTTCTCAAGCTCGAGAGCTTGGAAATTATTCTTCTTCTTTTTGTTTTCACCAGAGGGACATCCGTTCCACTTCCTCCTGCTCATTGAAGGTAAATGCCTTCATAGCTTGTCTTAGAGGCACCCGCTTCCTTGTTGTGACAGTCTCTTTTCTTGATCACCGGAGAAGGGATTAACGCTTCTTCTCCATCATGGTCAGTGGGTAGGAGACACGGCCAAGGGGGCAAGTGACTCCATCTGGGGGGACAAAAGTAAATTTCTTTTTCTTTTGCAGGGCAATTTTTCTTAAACCGCAGAGTAGCCTTCTTCTTGGAGGAGAGGAGACAATGATCTTCAGTGGTCAACGATTCCCCTCACTGATTAGCTCTCTTAGCGTAAGCTCTCTTCTCGTAACGGAGAGATTTGATCGAAACATCCTCTTGTTTACATGGAACGCCTTTTCCATGTCGAAGAGGGACTCCTTTACTTCCATCATTCGACCAATCACTGTGCCGTATCCTGTGAACCTCCAAACGTATTCATCCTCCTTGGAAGGATTTATTCCCAATATTCTCGCGTAGTCCGTCGTATACAAACTCAAATTTCAGCTTCACCTTCTTTTTCTTCAATGATCGCAGCCATCACGATCAACTTAGCTTTGGGAACCGGGTCAAAGCTTCCAAATTTGATGTCTATGCATTTGGCAACGATGTCCAGAATTTGTGGTAGTCCTCTTCAATAGCCTTCTTATTAGTCAGATAGACCACTTTCGCAAAGATACCGGACTTGGCTACTTCCTTCCAAGCAAGAACAAATCAACATCGCTTCATAAATCTCCGACACTCCTTCCATCGGAACAAGTTGTTCTCGCTGCATCCTTGGCGCAATGGTGAATTCTTTTTCCGTGAACAGAGGGACTTGATGCCCTCATCGTGAACTCCCGCTCACGAGAATCGCGCCCTCTTTCCACGTAGGTCATTGGAAACTCCATCGCAAAAATGGTTTTAATCCGCATTTTTCCAGCTTCGCAGGCTATCTTCTTCACAAGGGTGTCGTCGACTGCTTAAGATGTCATTAAATCCACAAGAGACCAAAGGGGATTTGCTTTCCAGCTTGACGAAATCATGAGTAGATGCCATTTCTAGATGTTTTACCGAACGAAACTTAGAAAATGAACTTGAGGATTTGTAGGGTTTTGAGAGAAAATTTCTTTCTTTTGCCTTTGAGAGAGATGAACAAGTTTGATAAAGTGAGAGAAATCGGACAATGGTTAAGTGACGGGGTCATGAAAGGACGCGGGTGGTTTTTGAAATTTTGATCAAAATCAATGGCTTAGATTTTGCACGCCGATTAACCTTTAATCTCTCGATTTAATGCGGCAGCATTTAAATCCAATCATAAGCTTTGTGTGCAAACTTTTGATCAGACACGTCATAATTATGCCGACGCTATTCTTAAAAACATTCCCGCTTAGTAAAATGATCAAGCGTTTTTGTCACTTTGCTCATAAATGACTCGCTTATTCCTTACCGATTTAACTCTTTCTTTCTTTTGCACATAAATACTCAACTCGTCGCCTAACTCGATGCAACTTGATTCTCCACGAAGTCGATTCACTTAAATTTGATTTAAGAGTTCAAATTTTTTTCACTTTTTCGTGTTTCATCTCTTTTCTTTGAGTCTTCCTCGAGTGTCAACTCAACTCAATTAACCTCAATTCATGTTTGAGTTCTTCAAATCTTGATTCACATAATGGTTTTGTGAATATGTCACTAATTGCTTAACAATTGAGATATATTCCAAGGTGATGTCCTTCTTTTCAACATGATCTATTATGAAGTGATATCCGACATCAATGTGCTTTGTTCTTGAATGCAACACAGATTTTGAGTGATTGCAATTGCACTTGTGTTATCACACATAATTGGAATTTCTTTTCTCAACCTCATAGTCTCTCACCGTGCCTCATCCATAAGACTTGGGCAACAACAGCAATGCCTCGCAGTTATGTATTCTCAAGCCACTGTGGAGGTAGCTATTGAATTTTGCTTCTTTGCTAAACTAGAAAATTAGCCTATTTCCAAGCATTTGACATGTGCCTGAGGTACTCTTCCCCGTCAACTCTACAACCAAAGATAGTCGTAGTCTAAATAGCCAATTAGCTTGAATCCACCTTCCTTCGATACCATAAGCCAACTTATCGCTTCCTTTCAAATATCTCAAGATTCTCTTACAATATGTGGCTTTCTTTTAAAGCGATTGAAATCTTGCACATACACCTACAAAGAAAGGTGATGTCCGCCCGCTTTATCGAGATGAGCAATGATCCAATAAGTGCTCAGATCTTGTTTGATCTACAGTGCTTGCCATCCGCATCCATATCCATTTTGATCGATGTATTCATTGGTATTTTCACAGTAAGACTTCTCTTCCATACCAAATTTCTTCATTAAATCTCTCGTGTATTTTGTCCGACTTATGAAGGTTCCATCCTTCACTGCTTTACTTGGAGTCCAAGGAAGAATGTCGCTCCCCATCATGCTCATTTCGTATTTGCTTTGCATGAAATTTGAGAATTTATCACACAGCTCTTTGTTTGTGGATCCAAAGATGATGTCATCCACATATATTTGAACAAGCAAAGATACTTTTCCCATCTTGAATTCTCAAGAGTGTTCTATCCACTTTGCCTTTGTGAATCCGTTCAATCCGTGAATTGTGATAATGTATCATACCATGCCTGGTGCCTATTTCAAACCATATAAAGCTTTCTCAGTTTGTATACCTTATCTCCAAGAATCTTCTCGCCAAATCCTCGAGGTTGTTCAACATATACTTCTTCTTCTAATAACCCATTAAGGAATGCACTTTACATCCATTTGATATACAATAAAGTTCTTGTGAGTCGCATAGGCAAGAAACATTCTTATTGCTTCCAATCTTGCCACATGAGCAAAAGTTTCATCAAAATCTATTCCTTCTTCGGCAATACCCTTTTGGCTACCAATCTTGCTTTGTTTCTCACCACGTAACCTTCCTCATTCATCTTGTTTCAACACCCATTTAGTGCCAATAACATTTTGATGGGTAGGTCTTTGAACCAATTCCCACACTTTATTCCTCTCAAACCGATTTAGCTTTTTCTTGCATGGCTTGAATCCAATGTGTGTCATCCAATGCTTATGACACATCTTTGGCTCTATTTGTGAGATAAAGCAAGTGAACATTGCTTCTTGTTGAGTTCGATCTAGTTTTCACACCTTCTCTTACATCTCCAATGATTAGTTCTCGTGGATGGTCTCTCCCATCTTACATCGTGGAAGTAAGTTAGCCGATTCACTGCCTTGCAGCTTGTGTTATTTTGATCAGCTCTCTCATCATCATTTAGATGCATTTTCCACCGCCTTTGAGACTCGCCTATCTCATCTTCATCCTGATTTATAATTCCAAAGACCTTCAACATAGGGACTCTTCGCATGGTTGGTTGATTCACCTTTATCGATGACTCTTCAATGTCTTCTCCATTTACGCTGGGTTCATCAAACACCACATGGATGGATTCTTCTCGAACCATTGTCCTTTGTTGAGCACTCAGAAGCTTTTGCTTTCACCGAGTATACTAAGAAGATACCTTCATCGCCTTTAGCATCAAAAGCCTTTAAATTATCTTTTGACATTGTTATGATGAAGCATTTGCAACCAAATATTCTAAAGTATGCAACATTTGCTTTCCCCCGCCTAAATCTCATGGGGTCTTTGTCACCGCCTGCTTATCATGCATCTATTTTGAGTATAAAGATGTCAGGTTTATCGCTTTCAAATTTCAAAATCTTTAGCAAAATTCGCTTCACCTAACATGGTCCTTGCCGCTTTTTTGAGAGTTCTATTCCTTCTTTCGCAACTCCATTCTCACCGTGGAGTCCTTGGCCGCAGATAGTTCATGACTAATACCATTTTCAATACAATATCGAGTTATTATACCATTGACAAACTCACCTTCCTCTCACGATCTTATTTTGATAATGGTTTGACTTTCTCATTTTGTATTCTCTTCATCACCGTGGGTAGTTTCGCAGAGTTTCTTTCTTCTTACACATGAATATTGTCCATGTATATCTTCGAGTAGTCATCTACTACCACCAAGGTGTATTTCTTCCCACTTATGTCTAGCTAGTTCAACGACCAAATAGATCCATATGTAGCAGTGTGCAATATTCTTGTTGAAGATGGACATGTTTTTCTTTGAATGATGATTTGATCTCGCTTTTCCTATCCGCATGCATCACATATACTCTCTTTCTTGTATAATCGAGTCCGAAGTCCTTCCACAAGATTACTTCTTGTAAGTTTGTTAATAGTTTTGAAATTCGTGACTCACTTTCTTGTGCCATAGCCAACTTGATTCAACAGGTTTTGCTAATAGACAAGTGCTTGTGTTGCAATGACTCAATCTACTACATACATGTTCTTTTTGTCTCCGATCCTTGTAACACTATTTCATTAGTTTCAAAGATCCTCTTTGGCATACACCCATATTGAATCCAACATTGTAGCCTTTGTCACAGAGTTGACTTATGCTTAGCAAGTTGAAGTTGAGGCCTTCAACATATGCAACATCCGTAATTTCTAATCCATTTTTCTTGATGGATCCAATGCCTCTTATTTCTCATGGAGCTTCATTTCTCCAAATATGACTTTTGCACCTCTAACATCCTTGAATTTTGATAAATTTTTCTTGCTTTCCTCGTCATGTGTCCGAATGCCACTATCCATGTACCAGTTCCTCGGCACTCACCGCTTCCCTTGAACCCGCAATCAAGGAAATTAGTTTTAGTACCCATACTTGCCTGGGTCCTGAGGGGTTAGTATTGTAAGATGATCCAACCAACCTATAGCCAAAATGATTTGACTTCTAAGGGGTTGCCATCTATCGCCCATAATCATAATTAATTTTGGCAAATTGCTTGGGGGGTTCTAGTTCATACAACCTGCCTTTTGTCTCAGACGCCCGTATGTGTTTTAGCAATTGCCTTTTTGGGTAGTTGTGATATCTCCGAGTGTAGTGCTTAGTGCATATGTGTGTGCCGATGAAAGCTCTTATGCCTTTGGAATGGCCTTTGCCGAGTTCTGGCCTTTGCCGCTTGTGCTTATATTCCATGTCTTTGTACGATAGTTCACATTATTCCAATCACCTCTTGGGTATTTTCTACCATTCCCATCATATGTGTTTCTTTTATAGAATTTTGGGGCTTTTGGTAGCTGCTTTTCTTTACGAGTATCTCCTATTTGGAGTTTGCACGAGGAACTCTACCGATTTCTTCTCGCCTGTCCTTTCAAGATACTCAATCGGTTGTTTTCCTTTCCTTTATAACCAAGCCAGCCCGCTTGTGATTGTGCTGAATAAATGTGTGTGCATCATTTGGAGTTTTGATATTAGAGATACTTCATTGCTTGAAGATGCCTTTTCCAAAATCACTTTGGAACTTGACATAGCATAGAGAAATTAAATCCTAAGTCCTTTTGTCTCCACATTCTCTTTGACTCATAATAAGATCATCCAATGATTTGGATGCCTTAGTGAAGGAGGCTATCACATTTTTGAGGTCATTCTCCCTATTTTCTATAGCAGCTTATCTATGCTATTAACTTAAGTTGATGAATGCTATGTAAAACTTAGAATAGAAGTTGGCACCCCATTCTTGTTGTAAAATGCATTGTAATAAATAGGGATGGCAAGCTCGAGTTAAGTCGCCACGCCCAACATGCAAGAAGACAACCGAGATTAGAAGGAAGACTCCGCAAAGACAAATGAGTATGGCAAAGAAGAGTAGACGGAACTCTATCAAGAAGTAAATGAGATGCAAAAGAGGGAGCATCACCAAGTCAACTCAAGAAAAGCCAAGTCTCAAGTTGAAGTGACAAAGAGTCATCCACGATTGGAAGTCGACTCTAAGTCACCTGGGAAAGCAAAGAAATGCAAATAAGTCGAGATAATCAAAAAGATCCGTTGTACGTAAATCAAGAGAATTACCTAAACAAGTAATATCTCCATACCACCTTTCTCAAGTGCTCACCCCAAAAGCGCAAAAGGAACAAACCAATGGGAAGCACTACACCGTGTCGAACTCAAAAGGTGAATAACAATTCATACGAGGAAATGGCAATTCCAAGGATCGCAACAAGACAAGCCAACGATCGCAAGTGACTTTCAAAAATAAGCCTATCTCTTCAACGGGCAAATTTTTGAAAGATCACTATAAAAGGCCGAGAAATGATTTTGAGAAGGGTGACCACCGTAACCAAAACGCTCAAGCAATTATTAGAACTGAAACCCAAATATTCTCAATCCTCAAGCCTACACTACGAAGAACATCAATCCAACACTCACCGTGAAGGAAAGATAACTTCAATCAACTTGAAGAGGAAAATACCTCAAAAATCAAGGGGTCTACATTCCACGAAGGATTGTAGGAAGGTTCAAGGTCGAACCAAGTCTTAAGCTTTTGGAGGGCTTCGTGATCAAATCCAAAGAGCTTGAGCAAGGAGTCAGAGTAGCAAGGCAAACGCCTGGTGAAGAAGCCGAGTCGCACGAGAAGCCACCGAGTGATCAAGGCGCGTCTCCAGATCGAGTCCCAAAGGATCAAGTCACCGTGTGATCAAGACTTGTATCCGGACTGCTACCACTTTGTATACCGATCAATACCTAGTGGATTCCTCCAGGAGTTGGAGAAGAGAGGAGTAGAAGAATTACCCCATCTTCAACCTCTATAAAAATTTCATTGTGTCATTTACATTTCAAAGACTTTAATTCCTCGCATCTTAATTGTTTAAATCACGATAAATTTGCTATCCACTTGATAATTTCTAAGTACTAAACCAAGCACTAAATCCTTGCTTAACCAAACTTAAGGGTGTTAAGTCTTCCGCCGAAAAACAAACCACAACTGAGTTAATTTAGACCCAACAAAGTTATTCCATCAACAAACTTTCGCTGAGTCTCATGAGAGACTAACTCTACCATCAACTAAATTGGTCATGTCCACCTAGGACACAAACTGCAGTAGTATCAACTCGAATATTTAAAAGGACTAAATCGAAAATTTGCAAGGGTTTATTCAACCCCCTTCTAAACCTTACACTTACACCCCTTGGGACCTACAAGTGGTATCGAGCTGGTTGTTCATTGAGCCTTCCGCACCGGTTACCAACTAGATCTCCAAACTTTTCAAAGTCCGCTTTAGTACTTAAACTTTCAAAACTCTTTTTATCATTAAAATTATTATCATGGAAGCAAATTTGACACGCATCCCTATGTTCACTATTGAAGAATTTGATGATTGAAAATTCAGTGATGCAGTGCTCATCTATCAAAGATTACATGATGAGATGTGGATAGTGATAGAGGATGGGCCACCGCAAATCTTAAAGGTGAACACAAATGTAAGAAGAGTCGAACCAAGGAGAAGAGGATGTTGCTCCTGCACACCATGGTTGAAAAACCAAGAACCGAATGGACAAATGATGACAAAAAAAGATACAACCTGACAATGTAGCAAGACATCCTTTACAAAACCTTGACAAAGCCATGTTCAATAAAGTCAAATCATGCAAAACGGCTAAAGAAATCTGGGACAAGCTAACATTGATTTGTGAAGGCTCGTGAGCAAATCAAAGAAAACAAATTATCAAATGGTCGTACAAAAATTTGAGAACTTCAAAATGATCTCAGAGAAAACCTGATCAACTGGATGCTCGATTCACGTAAATCACCAACGAGCTATCCGCACTTGGAAAGGAATATACACGTATGAAATGTGTATGAAAATCCTAAAAAGTCTTCCAAATTGAATGGGAAATGAAGGTCATGGCACTAAGACATTCCATGGACCTATCAAAGACATCCAACCATGAACTATTCTCGCACCTCAAAGCCTACGAGTTTGAGCCGAGAAGAAAAGACCAGAAGAGACAAATTGTACCCAAAACAACCGCTTCTAATTGTTAAAGATGGGAAGAGAGCCGAGGTCAAAGAAAGTCATTGATCCGTAAGAAATAGCCCCGATGGTTAAAAGGTTCAACAAGTTCTTCAATAAGAACTACAAGAGAGGAAAGGGTGAATCTTCCGTAAGACACTCACCTCCCTCCAAATCAAGGGAAGATAGGCCAACCAAGAGAACATATCATCAAAAAGTCAATATCAAAGGGGTCGATAATCCAAGAATGGAAAGAGTCGATCAAAAGGTCAATATCTATGCTGAATCAGAGACAACCAGGTCATTATGCCATTGATCGCCCATATCCTATAGTCAACAAATACAGAATGAAGAAGAAAGAAAGATCTTCAGAGAAAGAAGACAAGAAAAGAGAAAAGGCAATGTTGGTCATAGCAGAGATCACCGAAACAAATAAGTCAAAAGACATAGCCGATTCAGAGAGCAAAGAAGCCGACTATTCAAGTGACTCAAGAAGAAGCCCCGATCCGCTTGATGGCCAAGGAACAAGATCAACCTCGACCAAGAAGATGAGGTACACTCTAACTCATCAAACTCGACTCTAGTGATAGTGATCGTGACACACACACTTCATCACCCACTCGATCTTTATGATTCATTAGGCAAAATGATGAAAGATTTTGAACACATTAAATCCTCACACACACTATTAAATGAGGAAAACAACCTACTCAAGAGCCAAAACTCAAAGTCGACTAAGGAGCCGAGTACTCTAAGTCAAATAGCCGATGAGAATGAAAGTTTAAAGGCCGAAAATGCTAAGTTAATAGCAGAAATTGCCGCCATAGAAAGAGGGAGAATGACCTCAAAAATGTTATTGCCTCATTCACTAAGGCATCTAAATCATTAGATGATCTTATTATGAGTCAAAGAGAATGTGGAGACAAGACAAAGCTAGATTTAATTCCTCCGTGATATGTCAAACTCAAAAGTAATTTTGGAAAAAGGATCTTCAAGCAATGAAGAGTCTAAAAATCCAAAACTCTAAATGTTGCACACACATTCACTCCAAAGCACAATTACAAGCAAACTGGCCTTGGTTATAAAGGAAAAGGAAAACAACACTTGAGTGCACTGAAAGGACAAATGAGAAGAGATTCAAATGAGTTCCTCAAAGAAACTCCAAACAAAAAAATACTCAGAAAGAAGAAGAGAGCTACCAAAACCCTTAAAATCTATAAAAGAAATACATATGATGGGAATGGTAGAAAATATCCAAGCCAAGCCGATTGAATAATGTGAACCATCAAAGATAGACTTATGGAATATAAGCCCAAATGGCAAAGGCCTAGAACTCAAAGAAAGGCCATTCCAAAAGTATAAGAGCTTTTATCAAACACATATGCACCTAGGCACTACACTCAGACACCACAATTACCCAAAGAAGGCGATTGCTAAAACTTATACACATGCATATAAAGACAAAAGAGACAAAGTATGAACCTAGAATCCCCAAGCAATTTGCCAGATTAATTATGATTATGGCACTCGATAGATGGCAACCCCTTAGAGTCAAATCATTTGGCTATAAGTTGGTTGATCATCTTACAATTTAACTCCCTCAGACCCGCATAAGTATGGGTACCTAAAACTTAATTTCCTTGATTGCAGTTCAAGGAATAAATGAAGTGCCAAGGAACCTGGTATATGGATAGTGGTCGTTCCGCATATATGACAGAAATAAGAAAAATCACAAAAATTCAAGGAAGTTAAAGGAGCAAAAGTCATATTTGGAGGAAATGAAGCTCCAGTGAAATAAGAGGCATTGATCCATCAAGAGGAACGGATTAGAAATCACGATGTTGCATATGTCGAAGGACTCAACTTCAACTTGCTAAGCATAAGTCAACTCGCGACAAGGGCTATAATGTTGATTCAACATGGGTGTATGCCAAATCAAGGATACCGAATCGAATGAAGTTGTGTTGCAAGGATGCGCATAAAAAGAACATGTATGTAGTAGATTGGTCAACCGCTACACACAAAGACTGCCTATTAGCAAAGAGCACAATCAATCAAGTCAAGTTGTGGCACAAAAAGCCGAAGTCACCTAATTTCAAAACGACAACAAGCTTGCCGTAGTAGTCTTGTGGAAGGACTTCCGCACTCAAGATACAAGAAGGAGAGTATATGTGATGCATGTCGAAGGGAAAACAAATCAAATCTTCATTCAAAGAAAAGACATGTTCATCTTCAACAAGAATATCAGATCCGCTACATACGGATCTATTTGCCCAAAGGAACCAAAAAAGATAAGTGGAAAGAAATACACCTTGGTGGTAGTAGATGACTACTCAAGATATACATGGACAATATTCATGTGTAAGAAGAAAGAAACTCTACAAAAACTACCACAAATTGATGAAGAGGATTCAAAACGAGAAGAGCCAAACCATTATCAAAATAAGATCGATGCAGGAACCGAGTTTGTCAATGGAATAATAACTCAAGATTGTATTGAAAATGGTATTGGTCATGAACTATCGCAGCAAGACTCCACAAACAGAACGGAGCGCAGCAGAAGGAACAGTAACTCTCAAAGAAGACAAGAAGACCATGTTAGTCAAGCAGGTTACCAAAAAGATTTTGGGGTCAAGCAATCAACACAAATTTTGCTACACTCAAAACAGATGTATGATAAAAATGACAAATGACAAAGACTCCCTATGAGATTTGGACCGAAGAAACCAAATGTTGCATATTTCGAATATTTGATGTAAATGCTTCATCCACAACAATGGCAAAGACAATCTAAAGGCTTTCGATGCTAAAGTCGATGAAGGTATCTTCTTGGGATACTCAAATTAAAGCAAAGCCTACAGAGTACTCAACAAAAGGACTATGGTTGCGTAAGAATCCATTCATGTGGTATTCGATGAGCCAAATGTAAATGGAGAAGACATTGAAGAGTCACCGACAAGTGAATCATCCAACCATACGTAAGAGTCCCTATGTCAAGTCAAGCCGAATTATAAACTCGTAAGAAGATGAGATAGTCAATCTCAAAAACAAATGAAAATTTGCAAGTGATTACGAGAGAGTCGAACACAAAGAACACAACCGAAGACGATCAATCCAAATAACTTACTCCAACCTCGATGTAAGATGGCCGAGAGACCATCCACCAACTTGTCATTGGAGATATAAGAGAAGGTGTCAAAACAAGATCCGAACTCAACAAGAAGCCATGTTCACATGCTTTATCTCGCAAATAGAGCCCAAAGATGTGTTACAAGCATTGACGACACACATTGATTCAAGCTATGCAAGAAGAGTCAATCAGCTTTGAAAGAAATAAAGTATGGGAATTAGTTCAAAGACCCACACATCAAAATGTTATTGGTACTAAATGGGTGTTCAAACAAGATGAACGAGGAAGGTTCTGTGGTAAGAAACAAGGCAAGACTAGTAGCCAAAGGATATTGCCAAGAAGAAGGAATAGATTTTGATGAAACATTTGCCCTCGTAGCAAGATTGGAAGCTATAAGATGTTTCTTGCCTATGCAAAATTTCACAAGAATTTCATTGTATATCGATGGATGTAAAAAGTGCATTCCTAAATGGTTTATTGAAGAAGAAGTGTATGTTGAACAACCTCCAGTGATTTGAGCAAAGACTTTGGAGATAAGGTATACAAACTCAAGAAAGCCTTGTATGGATTGAAACAGCACCCGTGAGCATGGTATGATACTTTGTCACAATTCCTAATCGAAAATGGATTCACAAAAGGAAAAGTAGATAGAACACTTTTCGTAATTCAAGACAAAAAGAGTATACGCTTGTTCAAATATATGTGGATGACATCATTTTTGATCCACAAACAAAGAGTCAGGTGAAAATTTTCAAACCTCATGCAAAGTAAATTTGAAATGAGCATGATGGGAGAGCTAACATTCTTCCTTGACTCCAAGTGAAACAACCAAGGATGGAACCTTCATAAGTCAAACAAAATACACCAGAGACTTAATGAAGAAATTTGGTATGGAGGAGAAGTCTTCTCGTGAAAATACCAATGAATACATCACCAAAATGGACATGGATGCAGATGGCAAGCCTCAGATCAAACAAGATACGAGAGCACTTATTGATCATTGCTTATCTTACAAAGAAGCGTGCCGTACATCACCTTTGTTGTAGGTGTATGTGCAAGATTTCAATCGCCCAAAAGAGAGCCATATGACAAAGCCTAAGAGAATATTGAGATACTTGAAAGGAAGCCAAGAAGTTGGCTTATGGTATCCAAAGGAAGGTGGATTCAAGCTAATTGGCTATTCGACTGACTATGCCGGATGCAGAGTCGACAGAAAAAGCACCTCAGTGCACATGTCAAATGCTAGAAACAAAGCCGATTTCCGGTTTAGCAAGAAGCAAAATTCAATAGCCACCTCTACAAACAAGGTAATACATAGTCATGGCAAACAGCCCAAGTCCTATGGATGAGACAAAGAAATGAGAGACTATGAAGTTGAGGAAAAAGAAATTCCAATCATGTGTGATAACACAAGTGCAATTGCAATCACTCAAAATCCTCGTGGTTGCACTCAAGAACAAAGCATATCGATGTCGATATCACTTCAAAGAGATCATGTTGAAAAGAAGGACATCATCTTGGAATATATCTCAACCGATAAACAATTGGCCGACATCTTCACAAAACCATTATGTGAGTCAAGATTTGAAGAACTCAAACATGAGTTAGGTTAATTGAGCCGAGCCGACACTCAAAAGAATCAAAGAAAAGAAATGGAACACTAAAAGGAAAAAGAGTCAACTCACAAATCAACTAAGTAAATCACCAGATTGAAAGACAAATATACCAAGTCACCTATTAGCCGAGTCACTAAGAGAACTCGTGAGAAGAAGAGTTAAATCACCTAAGGGATAAGCCGAGTCACTTATGAGCAAAGTGACAAAAACGCAATGCTTTTACTAAGCGGGAATGTTTTTAAGAATGACGCCAAAGATAATGATGATGTGTACGCATAAAGCCGCACACCAAGCTTATGATTGATATAAATGCCGCCGCATTAAATACGAGACATTAAATGCTAAATAGGCGTGCAAAATCTAAACCGCTGATTTCGATCACATTTCAAAACCACCCGCACGCCCTTTCATAAACCATACTTAAACCATTTTCGTCCGCTTTCTCTCACACACTACCAAAATCGCTCATTTCTCTCTCGTAAGCAAAGGCAAAAATCTTCTCAAAACCCTACCTATCTTCAAATCAATCTCTAAGTTTTCTTCGATAAAATCCTCAAAAATGGCACCAACCTATGATTTTATCAAGTTAGAAAGAAATCCACACCGGTCACTATGGATTTCGACGGATGGTGAAACAGGGGTCCGATGACACCCTAGTGAAGAAAATCGCCGAGAAATTGGAAACGCCTGGGCGAAATCGCTTCGATGTCCGAATATCCGGCGACCTATGTGGAGGAGGTCGCACAATTCTACGTGAATGCCGAGATTCACGGCGAAGATAAAGTCATCTGCTCACTAAAGTAGTTCACCATCTCTCGCCAAGGATTTGTCAACACCGCCACTACCAACGGAAGGAGCATCGAAATTAACGGCCGATGTAAACTTGGTCGCCGCTTGAAAGGAAATAGCCAAGCCCGACTATGCCGATAAAATAGTTTACACAAAGAAACAAGAGATCAAAGGAGGATTATCACAAGTCGTTGGACATAGTTGCCAAATGTATTGACATCAAATTTGGCAAACTTTTGACCAATCACAAAGCAAAGTTGATCGTGATGGCGCGATCATTGAAGAAAGGAAAATAAATCGGCCGAGTTTGTCTACAAAGCAGACTATGCCGTAACGTAGGAACAAATCCTTCAAGGAAGATGGCACATTTGGAGGATCCCAGATATGGCCTCGGTGATTGGCCGGATGATGGAGGTGAAAGGAGTCCTCTTAGACATGGAAAGGCGTTCCCATGTTAACAAGAGGATGTTCGATCAAACCTCTCCGGCGCACGTAAGAGAGCCTACGCCAAGAGAGTCGACACACGAGTGAGGGGAATCACCACCTCAAGATACAACTATTTCTCTCCACCAAAGAAGAAAGTCGCCGCCGCAGCAATGCTAAGAAGATCGCCGCTCCCGCAGAAAGAAAGTCAAACCTCGCCTCGCCCCCCGCAGCAGAGTCACCGCCCCTCGCAGCTCGTGTCTCCCCGCCCAAAGAGAGCGGCGAGAAGGACTCAAATACCTTCTCCGATCGTCAAAAAGAGGAGAACTGATAAGCCAAGACGGCCAGCCTCCTCGTAAGAAAAACACTAGCACGCCCCGCCGCCAAGACTCGTAAGAAACCGTCTCTCAACCGTAAATCCTCCTCGTACAAACTAGAAGACGAAGAAGAATCATCAAGCGCCCGAGCTTGAAAACCGGGCCGAGTCACCACTCACCGAACAAATACTTAAACCGCCAAGCAAATGAGTCCCCGATGTAATTGATGAAACAAATAAGTCTCGGGCAAGGCGATCACAGAGGCAACCTCAAGAAATAGTCGTAGTCCGCGCACCGAGACACAAGAAGAAGTTCGATAGAGCCGATAGTGATGTGATGATCCTATCTCCACCTTACCCGCACATCCAAAATCGCCTCAGTGAGTGGAGGAAATGGAAATTGAGTAAATCAAGGGAACAGCCCAACGGCCCGAGTTTATAGAAGAAGAAGAGGAACTCGTAAACTTCCTCGACTAACCACCGTGATCCCAAAGATCGATGAAGACAATCGCACAGATATCCCGCAGATCTTCAAGGACAAGGAGAAGGAAAGACAGCAGAGGAAGCCGAGGCACGTGAGAAGGCCAAAGATCTGCCCCATCTCCCGCACTACGTAACACACACATCCTCTCCTTGATGTCTTATCTCGACAGCCGATGAGGATCCGACTCCGCCGCCACGTAAGAGTTGCAAATGCAGCAAGCATTGCACGAATCCGAATCCTTCACGAGCAAAGATTGATGGAGGGACCAGAGAGTCCTCCAACACAAACCGAAATTGATCCAATGGGAGTGGTTCAAAGAAATCGCCACCGTTGTTGCCGCCACCACTTCCCCAAATACTTCACCACTAAGAAGGCAATAAGGGAAATGGCGATGAAACGGGATAGTGGGGACCCCAATGAGCCAACCCCTATTGAAGGTGTTTACCACCGCCCCAACGGCTGAACACTAATAGAAACAAAATGAGTCCGGAGACGAGTGACCCCATTCCAAGTCACTCACCGGTGCGCCACCGAGGGGGAAACTCCTCCACTACAGAAGGCCTGAGAGAATGCCGCAGATGACTCAACAACGAATCCAGGAGGCGAAGTGGAGGAAGTACAAACACTAAACGAACAACAAGTTGTCATCAACGGCTCGCATAGCTTGAGACTGCTTTCACCGAGGTGCCAACCGCTCCGTGCTAATGACGCCGCCGATGCAAATGAGGCACAGAAGGAACAACCCCGGGAGTTAACACTGGCGATGAAAGTGCAATCCATGGGGTTGAGACTCCAATGGATGCCACCACGAAGACCCCTAAGACAACCGACACCGCCGAAAGGAGGTCCAGTCCCTCACGCAATGAGACCGCAGAGGTAATGAAGGCCCACGGAGGTTGAGACTTCCCTGGGTAAAGAAGTCAAGTAGAGAACATCCCTCCCGCTATCATCGACCCATCCGGTGCGGAGATAAGCGCGCTTCATGATTCCCAGATAATCCCGATGTAACCTTCTCGGGATCGGGCGCGACGGGGTTAAGCCGAGTCATCCCCCGTGATGTACTCCAAAAGACTCACCAAGGATGTTCCAAGCACGAGCAAGTCCGATCCCAAGACTACTCAAACCTTTAATTTTGATGATGAGCCACCAATGGAAATCTCATCATCGTCCGATGACGCTTCGATAAGGCCGAGGACCACCCACTCAATTGAGAAACCAAATGAGACCAACGGTTGCTTGAGACAAATGAGGCTCAAAGAAGTCGGGTCCACTTCACAAAAGACTCCCACCAAACAGTCCATCGCGCAGCTCCCCACGCCGCAGCAGTTCGACTCCAAAAGGAACTTCACGCGCACCTCTCATCATTGAACAAATACCAGCTTGGCCGTGATGATTCCTTTATAGAATCATTTCCTTTCTCCTTAGAGGTACCCGACCACCAAGAAGAGTCGTAGAACGAGCTCGCACGCTCCATAGACTCAGCTCCCCGTTATTCCATCAGTACCATTGTTCCACCGACATGACTTTGACGCCGCATGGCCATCACCGCAACGGAAGAATCACCAAGTCCGCGAAGTGTTCAAGGCATTATTTGCCGAGATTGAACGGATGGAGAGGCATCGCCTCTATGGACATGCGATCGACAACAGATGCTAATCTTATCACGACTTAAGAGGCATAACAACCAGATCGTGAATGGTGGCAACAAAGAAAAACAATGCGTGTGGAACAAGTTAGATACTTCAGACATTGTTCAACAAGTCGGGTATGGAGAGCCGAGAATGCCGATGCAAAACGGTTGAGAGAACACATTGAGCACATGCATGAAGCTCACATTGCCGAGATAAAGTCAGTCCGCAAGAGCAAAATAAGAGTGATCTACAAACATGCTTGGAAGAAAACATGAATAGAAAATTCAGCCTTCTCATGGCCGAGATGAAGCTAATTTCAAAGAGAGTCCAACGCTACTGATCCGACTTTCGTGCCGCATACTCCGCAGCAGACTGAGACAGAAACTCAACTATCAAAGTGCTCAACTTCCTTGCTTGCCAAGATGTTTCCAGTGTCCTCTCCTTTGATGATGCCAAAAAGGGGAAGAGGAATACCTTAAAGCACGTAAGAGATCCGAAGTTTAAAAGAGGATGCAAAATTGCATGGGAAAAGACAACATGAGGAAGTTAAAACAAAAGAAAGGAAAATCATGAGGGGGAAGGATCGAAAGATGTGACCTTGATGATTGCACAAACCCCCCAACAAGGTCTTGTCACAACCGACATTATCAAAGAAAGAAACTCCCCGCGATCGCTTACTCCAACACTCGCTATATCTATGGCCGAAAAGAGAAAGACAATTGAAGCAGTGATGGAGGAAGTGGAAGGAAGAATGGATGCCCGGTTATGAACATCTTGAAACAACACGGAGGCATTCCAAAGAGACAGAGACACTTATGCCATCTCGTATGTCGACAGAGCCACGATCGCTGATGAATTTAAAACGCCGCATCCAAGGATACTTTGCAAATATGTCTATGGCTCAAGCTTGGGACTTGTACCGGGAAAAGGGTCTCACGTTATGTGAAGAAGCCGACAGCAGCAGACTACCTAAGAATACTCATGGTCACTCCACCGGTCACTCACCGAAAGAAGACCCCAAAGATAATACACGCCTGCAGGTAGAGGAAGAATCAATGGTGGAGGAAGAGGTTTCGCACCCAGGCCTCGCCTAAAAACATTGAATACGAGATCCGTGCAAGAAAGGAGGGATCTACTCAATGGTCTTGACCAAATAGCAAATTTGCAAGTGGCTAAAAGTAATGCCGAGTATGCAAAAAGAATAGAAGAAGAAAACAAGAGACAAACTCAAATGGGAGGAAAGACAAGAAAGATTAAGAAGAGATGAAGTGCCAGAAGGCATATGAAAAGAAGAAGAAGCAAATGACGACGAGAAAAAGAGAAGAAGAGCAGTAAGATGCTGAACAAGATGAAAGAAGAGACAAATAAGGAGATGAAGTGTTGTTGTCACCCCTTCATGTATTTTATGATGTAAATACATACTATGTAAGTTTTCCGCAATAAAGCTATAAATTCTTTATTTTCTCAGTAGACAAATGTTTGCTCGATACACCTTGTAAACAAATTGTGTAAAAGAACAAGAATGTTATGATCAATAAAAAGATTGATTCTACGCATACATTCTATGTGAATACACTATCTCGATGTATCTTTGCTATTTGCATTTTTGAATGATTTAAGTTTTGGCATCATCAAAAAGGGGGAAATTGTTAGAAATTTATTGTTTAGATTTTGATGAATGCCATGTAAAACTTAGAATAGAAGTTGTTGCACCCCATTTTGTTGTAAAATGCATTGTAATAAATAGGGATGGCCAAGCCGAGTTAAGTCACCACGCCCCAACATGCAAGAAGACAACTCGGAGACTAGAAGAAGACTCCGCGCGAGACAACCGAGTATGGCAAAGAAGAGTAGACGGAACTCTATCAAGAAGCAAATGAGATGCAAAGAGTGGAGCATCACCAAGTCAACTCAAGAAAAGCCAAGTCTCAAGTTGAAGTGACAAGAGTCATCCAATGATTGGAAGTCGACTTAAGTCACCTGGGGAAAGCAAAGAAATGCAACAAGTCGAGATAATCAAAAAGATCCGCTGTACGTAAATCAAGAGAATTACCTAAACAAGTAATATCTCCATACCACCTTTCTCGAAGTGCTCACCCTTAAGCGCAAAAGGAACAAACCAATGGGAAGCACTACACCGTGTCGAACTCAAAAGGTGAATAACAATGCATACGAGGAAATGGCAATTCCAAGGATCGCAACAAGACAAGCTAACGATCGCAAGTGACTTTCAAAAAATAAGCATATCTCTTCAACGGGCAAATTTTTGAAAGATCACTATAAAAGGCCGAGAAATGATTTTGAGAAAAGTGACTCACTGAACCAAAAACGCTCAAGCAATTATTAGAACTCGAAACCTGAAATATTCTCAATCCTCAAGCCTACACTACGAAGAACATCAATCCAACACTCACCGTGAAGGAAAGATAACTTCAATCAATCTTGAAGAGGAAAATACCGAAAATCAAGGGGTCTACATTCCACGAAGGATTGTAGGAAGGTTCAAGGTCAAACCAAGTCTTGAGCTTTTGGAGGGCTTCGTGATCAAATCCAAAGAGATTGAGCAAGTGAGTCAGAGTAGCAAGGCAAACCGCCTGCGGAAGAAGCCGAGTCGCATTTGAAGCCACCGAGTGATCAAGGCGCGCCTCCGATCGAGTCCCAAAGGATCAAGTCACCGTGGGTGATCAAGACTTGATCCTGGACTGCTACCACTTTGTATATACGATCAATACCTAGTGGATTCCTCCAGAGTTGGAGAAAAGAGGAGTAGAAGAATTACCCCATCTTCGAACCTCTATAAAAATTTCATTGTGTCATTTACATTTCAAAGACTTTAATTCCCGCATCTTAATTGTTTAAATCACGATAATTTGCTATCCACTTGATAATTTCTAAGTACTAAACCAAGCACTAAATCCTTGCTTAACCAAACTTAAGGGTGTTAAGTCTTCTACCAAAAACAAACCACAATTGAGTTAATTTAGACCCAACAAATGAAAGTTATTCCATCAACAAATAACTGAGTCTGAAAGACTAACTCATCGATCAACTAAATTGGTCATGTCACCTGACACAAATTGCAGTAAGATCAACTCAATATTTTAAAAGGACTAAATCGAAAATTTGCAAGGTTTATTCAACTCCCCTTCTAAACCTTACACTTACACCCCTCGGGGACCTACAAATGCTTTTCCTCATTTAGTAGTGTGTGAGATTTAATGTATTCAAAATATTTCATCATTTTGCCTAATGAATCATAAAGATCAGTGGTGATGAAGTGTGTGTGTGTCACAATCACTATCACTCAGATCCGAGTGTGATGAGTTAGAGTGTACCTCATCTTCTTGGTCAAAGTTGGTTTTGTTCTTTAGCCATTAGACATCAAGGATTCTTCTTCGAGTCACTTGAGTAGTCGCCACTACTCTCCGAGTCCGTCCGTGGTTTTTGACTTGATCAGACAGCAGCCTCCTCGCAGCCTAACATTGCCTTTCTTTTCCCCTGCCTTCTTTCCTCAAGACTTTTCTTTCCTCTTCATTCCCCGTATTTGTTGACTACGGATATGGGCATTCAATGGAATAGTGACCGGGTTGCCTGCAATTCCAAAGATAGATTTTCAACTTTTTGATCAGCTTCTTTCCATCATCGATTGTCTCCGCTTTTTGATATTCAATTTTTTGATGCTCGCTTCTCTTGGGTGTTCTTTTTTCCTTGACTTGGAGGAGTTGAGTGTCTTCCTGAGGATTCACCTTTGCTTCTTTTGTAATTCTTATTGAAGAATTTGTTAAACCTTTTAACCATCAGCAATTTCCTCGTCAATGACTTTTTGACCTCACCTCTCTTGCCATCCTTAACAATTAGAGCAATTGTTCGGGCACAAACTGCCTCTTGGTCTTTTCTTCTCAACTCAAATTCAGAGTTTTGAGATCCGAGAATAGCTCATGGTTAGATGTTTTTGATAGGTCCATGGAATGTCTCATGGCCATGACTTTCATATCCCACCCAGCTTGGGAGACTTTTAGAATCTTCATACACATTTCATTCTCGTGTATATTCCTTTCCAAGTGCGATAATTCATTGGTAATTTCTCATGAACCGCATCCAAATGATCCAAGGTTTCTCCCCGCAAGATCTTAAAGTTTTCAAATTTTTGTACAACAAAAGATAGTTTATTTTCTTTGATTTGCTTCGAGCCTTCGCAAATCAAGGTTAGCTTGTCCCAGATTTCTTTTGCCGTTTTGCATGATTTGACTTTGTTGAACATGGCTTTGTCCAAGGTTTTGTAAAGAATGTCCTTGGCCACATTGTCCAAGTTATATCTTTTCTTGTCATCATTTGTCCATTCAAATTCTTGGTTTTTCAACCATCGCCGTCCGGGAGCAAGATCCTATTCTCCTTCACCGCAGCAGCCTCTTCTTGCAACCGTGTTCACTTTTAAGATTTGGAGTGGCCCATCTTCTATCACTATCCACATCTCATCGTGTAATGTTGATAGATGAGCATGCATATGAATTTTCCAATCATCAAATTCTTCAATTGTGAACATAGGGATGCGTGTCAAATTTGCTTCCATGATAATAACTTTGTTGAATAAAAAAGGTTTTGAAAGATTAAGTACTAAAACAAGCTTTGAAAATTTTGGAGATCTAGTTCAAGAACCAGTGAAGGCTCAATGAACCAACCGCTCTGATACCACTTGTAGGTCCCAAGGGGTGTGAGTGTAAGGTTTAGAAGGGGGGTTGAATAAACCTTACCAACTTTTCGATTTAGTCCTTTTAAAATGTTTAGAGTTAATACTTCACAGCTGAGTCCTTGATGGACAAATAAGTTATTAATCAAATAGAGTTAGTCACTCAACACTGACCGAGCCGTTGATAGAATAACTCACTGCTTTTGACTAAAGACTTAACTCGACCGCGATATGTTTTCAAATAAGACTTAACACCCTTGAATTTGGTTAAGTTTGTTTTAATACTAGGTTTTAGCAGCTTAGTTGATTATCAATTGATAGCAAATTAATCAAAGATATAAAAGTAATATGCATAAATTAAAGTGTTGAAATGTAAATGACACAATAAGTTTTTATAGAGGTTCAAGATGGGGTAATTCTTCTACTCCTCTCTTCTCCAACTCCCGGAGGAATCCACTAAGTATTGATCAATATACGAGTGGTTAATAAATTCCGTATACAAGTCTTGATCACACACCACTTGATCCTTTGGGACTCGGCCTCCGAGATGCCTTGTCACACAAATTGGCTTCTCGCACGACTCACCTTTCTTCACAGTAGTCGCTTGCTACTACACAGCCCACTTGCTCAAGCTTCTTGGATTTGATCACGAAGCCCTCCAAAACTTGAGACTCGGTTCGACTTGAAGCTTCCTACAATCCTCCGTGGAATGTAGACCCTTAATTCTTCAAATATTTTCCTCTTCAACTCGATAGAAGTTGTCTTTCCTTCACAAAGAGTGTTGGATTGATTTCCTTCGTAATGTAGCTTGAGGATTGATCTTGAATGACTTGAGAATATTTTTGGTTACAAAATAATGTTAGCTTGAATGTTCGTGGTTCTGTAACCTTCTCTCGAGTGATTCCTCGCTTTTTATAGTGATCTTTCAAAAATTTGCCCATCATAGGATAGCTTATTTTTAAAAGACACTTGTGGTCATTGGCTTGTCTTGTTGCAAATTCCTTGAATTGCCACTTCCTCGTATGAATGATTCTTCAAATTTTCGTAGTTCGACACAAAAAGTGCAAAGCTTCCCATCGGTTTATTCCTTTTGTACGCTTCTCGGGACCGAGCACTTCAAGAAAGGCAAAGATGAGGTATTACTTGTTTAAGTAATTTTCTTGACTTCGCGGCAACGGATCTCTTCGCTTATCTCGCTCGATCGCATTTTCTTAACTTCCCAGCTTGACTTCGAGTCGCCTTCCAATCATTGATGACTCTTCTCGTCATTTCAACTTGAGACTTGGTCGTCTTGAGTCGACTTGACGATACTTCACTCACCGATCTCAACTTGCACCTTCAACCGAGTTCCCGTTTCTCTTCCTTGTTACACTCACCGCTTTGCAAATGAGTCTTCCTTCTAATCTCCAAATGTCTTCTTGCATGTTCAGCATAGCCGACTTTGACTCACCGACCAATTTTATCTATTACAATGCAATTTACAAATAAAAATGGGGTGCCAATTTTCTATTCTAAGTTTTACATGGCATTCATCAAAATCTAAAAATTAATTTCCCAACAGAAAGTTAGCAAAAGAATGAGGGATAGGCAGTGCTTTGGTAAATGAAAGAATAATGAAGCTCGAAAAAGAAAGAAAATTCTCTAAAAAAAGAAAGAGAAAAATCGAGCAAAAGATAAAAAAATATATCTCAAAAAGAAAGAGAAAAATCGAGCTAGAGCAAGAAAGAAAGAAGAGAAAGAAAAGAAAAATTCTGGAAATTGTGAGAAATTGAGAGTTTGAGGCAAAAAAAAAAGGAAAATAAGGCAAAAAGGCCTAAAATGAAAATAAAAAAGAGAGAAAAAAGGGTGGAGTTGAGTTAAAAAAGAAAATAACTTGAAAAGATGAGTTTTATGGTGAAATTGGGTTGGTGAGTTGCAAGTCTATGTACTTAAATTCTATTTGCTCAAGTCAAGTCACTTAATCCATATTTTTCCTACCCTTACCAAAGAGCATACATTACAACCAAATGAAAAGTCCTTTGACACTTAAGTTGTGCACACTAAAGCCGTAGATGTTAGATGATTTGCAAGCCTATGGTAGTTCTACATTCATTGAATTGATGTTGAGTGCATACATTTCCCATACACTTTGAGAGATGAGTGATACACTACTACTACTTATGAGTCGCAATGTCAAGTATCATAAAGAGTATTAATTATGCCGGACTTATGATTGATAACTTCTTGATAATGAATTACATGGTTTACTTAGATATGGAGTCGAATGAGATTGAATGTTTATAGTTGTTCTTGTGTGTTCTTTGTACCCTTTGAGATTATTTTTCTTAATTTTCTCGAGACGAGCAATGGTTTGAGTTTGGGGGATTTTGATACGTGTAAAATATACATTCATTTAGAGGTTTATTTGATACATATTTGATACATTTGCATGTATATTCAATGTGTTTTGCTTGGTTTTCTTTTGTTGGGTGTGATATCGTGTATCTTGTATATTTTTGTAGAAAATAGAGCTAAATTGAACAAAACCAATAGCACGCTCAAAAGGATATGCCAAGAGTCAAGGTAGAAGCGAAGATGTGAAGGAAAGTAGCATGGACGGGCGAACAAAAGGGAATTTCTTTCAAAACGCTAAAACGCGCCAACAATTTTTAAGAAAGGGCGGTGGGTTTAGTATTTTGGTCATACCTTTCTACAATTTGATATTAAACTGATTCAAGTTGCTATGGAAAGCTAAGAGAAAGGTCTACAACTTTCATGAAGTACCCAGAGCAAATTCACACATTGTACAAGTCCCATGCTCAGGTGAATTCACACGACCTAACCGTGTGAATGGTTCTCAGAGTTTATACGCTCATTGCGACTTGCTTAACAGAGACGGATTATACGACCCGCCCGTGATTTCACACGATTGTGTGAATGATCCTCGCGGCCGATTCATAGTCCTAATCCCGCCGAACCCCGCAAGAATCTCTCAAATCATGTATATAAATGGGACAAGGGCTTGCACGAATTTATCGCTTCATATATCATATCATACCACAAAATACAATACAATACACATGATTACACAAATCAAAGATCTTCTAAGAGAGGAGGTCTAGGTTACAAAGAGTACCATAAGGCCTTTCACATCTACGAAAGCACAAGAGTTTCAAGGCTTGAAGAGGATCCATCCCGATGCAAGAAGGGGTTTTTTTCTTAGTTTGGAACTCTTGTTTGTACTTAAACGATGTCAAACTGTTGATTTCAAATTTGTCTAATGAATTTGTTATCAATGTTAGACTAATCTTTCGGATCCTAGGGCATAATTAAAATTGTAGATTCATGTAAAATCTTTATTAATTGTTTTCTTAATTGATTTATGTGTTCTACTTTATGAATTCAAGTGCTTGTTACTTATTGATTATTTGGCCAATAATTTTTATGTCATACTTGTTAGTCCATAATCCGGAGGTGAGTTCTAGCAAGACAAAAATTGAATTCGATATAAACAGGTAATGACGGAGACTACATCCTGCTTTTGATGAGTTTTTCAATTCAAAGATCTCGTTGGGAGTTAATAATAGTTGTGATGCATCGAGACCTCAATTATTATTAATCTACTTTTTTATGCGCCACCCAGAGGGGGAATAAACTATTATAGAATTGAACCCATAGAAACACATGAATTGGTTTTGAAACATTGATTGGATTTAATATTGAAGAAACATGTTGAGATTATGTGCATAGGGTTGCTTTCGTATTTGTTGAAAAGACTTGTGGAATTCGGTTTTTACAAATTTACATCTTTTATTTTTATTTGTTTATATATTCTTGATTTTTGGTCATTTCAATAAAATTGGAACACGATGTTATTATAGCCTGTGTTTCGTATTCAATCCCCGAGGAATACGACATTGCTTGCTATTATTATATAAACTACGTTGTATACTTGCAAAATAATCGCGATCAAGTTTTTTTGCGAAACAACAAAGTGGTCATGAGAGTTGGTGACAACGGGATATTATTTTTCAAAGGAACAAAACCGATATTATTTCCTTATTTAAGAGTATCACATTTCATTATAAAAATATCGCTTTGTTTTAAAACTACAAGTTTTCACAAAGAATAAAATTTAAATAAAAAAGTATAATTATTTATGTGGAGTCACCGCCATCTCTAAAGACTATATTTACAAGTATATTACTTCTTTTTGTTTTTGGGGTTATTGATTTTTTAGTACTGAACTATAGACATTTTGTTGGTTTGGTGCCTCAAGGCTGATTCACCAATTTAATACCCATATTTTCTTTTTTTACAAATTTGTACCTATTCACTTTTAAGGACGAAAATGCCCACGAGAAACATAAGTATCTCAAAATAAATTTTTGAGTAATTTATTTAAATTATAAAATCAATTAAAATTTTAATTAATTAATTAATAAAAAGAAATTTCTAAAATATTGATGAATTTTTAGAAAAATAAAATTAATTACATTAAATGTAATTAAAAATAACTTATTTCTTAATTAAATTTATTTTTTAAATTTAATGATTCTAATTAAAACTTAAATTCTTAATAAAATTAAAAAAATGGGGGCATTTTCGCCTTAAATGTGAATAGGTACCAATTATAAAAAAAAATGTTAAGTATGAGTACTAAATTGGTATATCGTAACGTCAGGTACCAAACCTGCAAAGCGCTATCAATAACCTTTTTTTTAAATCAAAAGTATTACATGTTTCTAATTAAAATATTATTTTTTTGCTCAATTAATTGCCTAAAAGTATTACTTTTTTAAAAATATTACTTTTTTCTCAAAAAGTATTATCACACTATTTTTGCGATCGTGATTATTTGTCAACCAGAGATTCCTTGTGACATGTGAATTTCACACCGATTCGACCCGACCCGTCACAATAGAGATCCGTGAGATAGTCTTACAAGAGACATTCTCTTTACCAGAACTGACCTATTGTTTCTAGTTTATCCAAAATAATTCTTCAGCTTTTCATTTGCATTCAAATTACGGGTCCTAATTCTTTTGTAGTCCAAAATCATGCTCCCTTGTGTTTCCAATACTTGACATGCACGGTGTTGCTACTGCTTTAGGAAAAAAAAACCGAAATTTATGCTAATCTCAAGGAGAGGTAGACTTTGGATTTACACCGATAAAGTGTGCATACATACCCACTATTAGAACACCGACTAATTATATATGTGGTGTTTATTGTTAGAATTTATCAGATAGATTTGATGATGCCGTAAAAGTCATATCGTAATGTTGGCACCACCAAAATGTTGTAAATTATCTACTTGTAATTTCTTGTATAATAGATATGAACTAAGTCATGAAATACAACTCTTGGAAGATCGTAAAACTCTCGTAAATGCAAGAAGACTAAGAGTTCCAATCAATAATCCATCTTTTAGAAGACTCTCACCGATTTCGTAATATTCGTAAGACTTACAAATAAGTCAAAGCAAGACATAAGACTCGATAACTAATCATAGCTTTCGTAACTTTAGAAGAATCAAAAGTGTCGCCAAGTAAAAGTTTGCAAATCACAAATGGAGGTGTGTCCATTGCGAAGAGATCAAATAACATTTTCATTTGAAGAAAACCAAGTACAATGTTTAACCAAAAGAAGCATTCCATTTAATGAAGACCAAAGGAATATAGCCAATGGGAAACACTTGCATTGCTGCAGATTTCAGGCTCATGCTATTTTGAAACGTGACATGAAAATTCAACAATGAAAACTGCAAGAAAAGACATGTCAATTGTCCAACGATTTTTTTGAAATTTCCATATCTTTCCAATAGGCCAAATTCAAATTTTACCTATAAAAGGTTGAGTAATTTTTTTGTGGGAGCATTAGCTGCAGCGGTGTACAATCAATTCATATTGAGGGCTGCCGTTATTAGGCTTTGGAATCCTTCATGCGCAACCCAACCAAGCAAGCCAAAAAGAATAGAAAAAAAAAGAACTATATGCAAGAAGTGGAAATATGAATTAATTGTGTTGTTATTGTGCATGTTAATTAATTATCAATTTATTGGCTTTTGTGTGTGATGAGATGAGAATGTCTAATTAGTGGCGATTGGATACCAAAATTTTTTCATTTTCATTCCACTAGGAAAAATAATTCACCCCAAAATGTGATTGTTTGACAAGTTTTTCAGAAAATACACTATTCACTCAATTTCATCTTTTCTCTGGTGTCTACACACTTTTCTAACAAAAATAAATTATTATCACACACTTTTCCATAGATTTCACTATTTACCCACTCATATATTTCTAAGTGTCAATCATTATTTTACTATTCGAATATCAAATCAATTTTCATCGCATTTTCATCTCATATCCAATCACATTCTCAAATTCATTGTTTTCCCCTAAAAAACCTTTTCACTATTGTTTTCCAGCAGAAAAAAATATTTCTCCAGCGAAAATGTATCCAATCACACTTTTTTTTTTCCCGAAATGATAGAAATATTATAACTCTAAATACAATGTTTACAACGATGCCAATCGAAAACAAGATTCAACCAAGGGGATACCCTCAAATTAGATGAAAAAGGCAACCCAACCTAAGAGGTTCCCAACACAAGCCAAACACGCCAAAACAACAAAGCTCCAAGAGCAAGAAGGAAAAAATCCAAAAATAAAAACAGAACAGACATCACAAAAGAAAGACTAAGAGATGCCTAAAATATTACAATCATGTAATCTTGAGTAATATCCTTTGCATCTTCAAGTCTTCAAAAAAGTGGGGTACACACAGCAATTCCAGCACACTTGACAACAAGTGAAAAGATGAGCTCCACTAAAACTCTTCCTAGAGCACATCACCTCAATACAAACCAAGTAGCAGACCCCAGCAACAATCACTTGTTATGAGAAGGTCCTGGTTGAGGGAGAATCCTCCCAGTTTTGTTCTCTCTAGCCACTTGAATTCCACCCATTCGGCCACAGCAAAGTCCACTAAATCTTTATCCGGAGTCTTGATTTTTGAAACATCCATAAGCTTTTGCATGTCAACAGCCACCACAAAATATAAATATATAATTGTATTCTATCAATGACACATCATTCCCTCCCCCCCGCAAGCAAATCTTCCGCCACTGTGACACAAAACGATTTAGGCTCGTAGGACAAAAATCCCAAAGAAATCGGGGCAATTTTCCACACAAAATTGCTCTAGAGCAAGAGAAAAAATGTGATTAATGTTCTCTTCAACCTCTCCACAAATGCAACAAATAGGTCCACCCGAATCTTTTTAAGTAGGTGATCAGAGAGGAAGAAAACCATGAACACATTTCCACAAAAAAATGTTTAGGCTTATGCTTAATATTAAGTTTCCAACTTTTATTCCACATCCTATCCAAAGACTCATTCCTGTAGAGCTAGATTCTTGGTTATCACCGCCACATTGTTAGTATTTTGCAGGCCCTATAAGCTGCATTTCTAACAGAGAAACTACCCTTCTTATCAAAGTGCCAAAAGAGTCTATCTCTAGTATCAGTCCACCGACAGGGTGTCAAGAATTTTAGTAACATCAAGGTGGCAAAAGTGGGAGTAAATAAGACCGACATTCCACTTACCATTCTCACATAAAAGCTCATTCACCCAAACGAGATTACACTAAGAACACAGGGGATAGGCTTGAAAGAAGAAGACCGAGGAGCCAAGGTGACTCCCAAATTTTGATAGACTTTCCATCCCCAATTGAAAACTGACCCTAACTTGAAAGTACGAAGATAAGACACCTACCCTTTCCATAACCAAGAGTCCCCTCCCTTAAAGAAATAGAGAAGATAGTTTGATTAGGGAAATACCTAGCCTTCAAGAGTTTACTCACCAAAAGATTGGGTTGTGTAGCCAATCTCCAAAGCTTTTTTGCTAAGAGGGCATAATTGAAATCTTGATGTCTTAGAATCCTAATCCCCTCTCGCCTTTAGCCCTAGTCAATTTATCCCACGAGGCCCAATGAATTTTATTGTGCCCCTCCTTGTTAAACCCTACCGTAAAGTCAAGCCACATTATTAAGAGCCTTACAAATTCCTGCAAAAGGAAGCATAAAGACCGACATTATGTAATTGGGAAGAGCTTGCATCATGACTTAAGGAGGACCTCCTTTCCACAGATTAAGAAAGGAATTTTTCCAGCTTAAGAATTCTTTTTTGGCAACATCAATGACGATCGAAGGTTTCTTTTTTAGATTTTCCAATAAGCATGGGAAGACCAAGGTACTTAGAGCTCGATGCTCTTTGACATTGCCTAACAGCTTGATGATCTCACCCTACCGTCAAGGAGTGTTTTTGCTAAAGAAAGAAGAAGACTTGTCCAGATTGACAGATTGACCAGAGGAAGAACAATATCAATCAAGTAGAGACTTAACAGTTCTGGCTTGAGAAGATTCAACTTTGCAAAAAGGATAGAGTCACAAGAAAAATAAGTGGGTAATGATCAAGCACACTTTGCATGCATTTTAACACCATGTAAAAATGCATTAATCCTGGGATCGCTTAATGAGGTTAGAGAGAGCCTCGATAAGATGATAAAAAGATAAAGAGACAATGGGTCTTTTGTCTTAAGCCTCTACTAGATTAATATAGCCAGAAGTTTGCCCATTAAAGTTAAAAGAAAATGAGGTGGTATTGACACAAACCATTATCCATCGAACAAAATTGATGAGAACCCCATTTGCGTAAGAATTGCGTAAGAATGGAAGCCAAGAAATCCCACTCAACCTTGTCATCGCCTTAGCCATGTCAAGTTTAAGTGCCATAAATGAGTTTTTATTCTTCCCGAGGTTTTTTAAGATAATGGAAACACTCGTGAGCAATCACAACATTGTCAAGAATTTGTCTCTGGGGATAAAAGTCGATCGATTGGACGATACAAACATAGAGCATGGGTTTAACTCTATTTGCTAGAATCTTAGAAATAATCTTATACAAAGACATTACAAAGGTCGATGGGTCCGAAATGGGAAATAAGGAGGGTTTTTAATTTTAGGAATAAGAGTTATCAAAGTGTGATTGATATTTTTAGTGCATTCTAGCACACAAGAAAAAATCCTTAATGTACCACATAAATATCATTTTCAATAACAAAGCCAGCAAATTTGAAAAAAGAGGAGTCATACCATCCATACCGAGCTTTTAAGCCGGTTGAAGTCAAATAAAGACTTCTTGATTTCTTGGTCACCACAGGCAAGTGCAAGTGAGAATCATGTTCATAGTCCGGTGTGATTGAGGTTGGCATCCCATCATCCTCCGAGGTTTTGAGGATTTAAACAAATGACTATAAAATCGAAATTTCCTGGCATATCTCATCTCTTGTGCTACAAACAGCCCCATCACTTCAACAAGTCTCTTAATGCAGCTTGATTTTCCTCCTCATGATGTGCATGCATGGAAGAACTTGGTATTTTGACCCCTTTCTTAAGCCATTGTAATCTAGACTTTTGTTGCCAAAATCTCTCTTCATCAGAATAAGCCGTTTTCAGTTGAAATTTAAGAGTCCTCCATTCATTCCAATCCCTATTACCACCCATCACTATCAGACTATCCATCATGCTCTTAAGATTTTCAATTCTAACAGCTGCATTGCATTTTTTAGCTTGATTCCATTTAAGCAACTCCACTCTGCAATTAGCAATCCTTCTATGTATCTGAATGAGAGGAATACCACCCACCTTCTTGGTCCAAGCCTTTTCAACCACTTGATGAAAGCCCTCCATTTTAGACCATCTGAGATCAAAGTAAAATCTCTTTTTCCTATGGGTTCCATCAGTTCCAGAGTCAATCAACAAAAGGCAGTGGTTAGATGAATGTTTAGGCATGTGTTTCACCACCGTAGAAGGAAATTGAAGCATCCACTGTGGGGAACCAAAGGCTCTGTCCAGCCTTTCTTCAACAAATCCCTCACCCAACCTATTATTAACCCAAGTAAAAGGATGCCCAGTAAAGCCAAGATCCCCCATCATCATAAAGCCAATGAACCTTCTGAAACCCTAAAAGTTGTTCTCAGATATGATAATACCCCCTCTTTTCTCATTCTTAGTCACCAAATCATTAAAGTCCCCACACAGGATCTAAAGGGTGCCCCACCTAGCTCTAGCATGTAGCAAATAATCCCACTGATGAAGTCTCATATGCAAATTAGTACTAGCATGGACAAGGATAATCCAAACTTTACAACCGTTCCCCCTCTTTTCAATGAGCAACTCAATACAAAAGTTTGTACAAATAATTTCATGTATAATAATCCCAATATCCCAAAAAGCTAAAAGCCCCCCGTTTCTACCATCTGGTTCAACACAAACCCATCTCTCGTCAAACTTAAGTTTCTTACCAATAGTACCAATAAATGTTTTGTTTTTTTTTTGTTTCTGATAAAAGAACCACATCAGGATGGTGGAGTCTTAAGACTCCTCGAGTTGGGAAATTTTACAGGCCCACCTACCCTCTACAATTCCACACACATACCTTCATATCGACTTTGGTGACCACTGAGGTCGGGTCCACTCCACCATCTCCATATCAAAGATTAGAGTATTTTTCCTCACTCTCCATTTGCTTTTCTTTGAATCAGGGCCCTCATTTTCTAATTCCTTTGTTTTTTCCCCACTACTCATTTTCTTGCCACTGATATTACCTTTATTAGCATTGCATCGACCCTCTATTATGTTTGCTCGCACTTTTCCAACGTTGTTCTTACCCTTTCGCCTTCACATTCGGTTTTTCAGCATTGGTAATATCCTTGAAGGGAACTCTAGCTTGGCTGATTTGGATAGGCACATTAATCATTAGCTTGTTCTCCCCTACGTCAATTGCCATCTCCACAGCTTTTCCTTTATCTTTAATCAACCTCTGGTTATCAAAAGATTTTGGGATTTCTTTGGTTTGCACATCCAGCCTGGTTGATTCCTTGCCCAATTGAATCTCAAAGGTCCTATCATTCAAACTTGGAACATAATTAACCTTAGTTGGTAGGTTAGCCTTTTGTGGTTCTCCTCCTCTCTTTGTTTCGAGCATTCTCCTACATGTGACCCCAAAACCATAATCGCTTCGATCCTTTTCCAATCCCCGGATATCCTCCTCGACACCCTACCCACTCGCTTCCTTCTTAGCAATGTTCGCTCCAGCCGAGGCTGAGAAGGCGCCCTTACCCATCTTTCCCTCACTACTTGAATTAGTAGCCTCGAGCCACTCACTAAATTGCCCCTCTTTAGCAACCCTTCTTGTACATCATTTTGTCTACCCTTATAGTTCTTCTTTCTATGTGACCAACACGCCCACAAGAGAAACAGGTTAGGTATAACTTCATATTTAAAGTCGACCCATTTCGATGTCTCCCTGTAAATATGTTGGCACCCCCCTAAGAGGCTTTTCAAGATTTATTTCAAATAAGATTTTCACACATTGTCCTTGATAGCTCCATGTTTCAGAATCATAACATCAAGAACTTTCGAGAACATTTTACCAATGCACATTTCCGCTTCGTTGATACCCAATGAACCGAGAGGTTCCGTGATCCGACCCATATTTCCACCAAAACAGATTTTGTTCAATCCTCCGTAGATCCTCGACCATTCCTCAAGGATGAGAAATCGGTTGTCAAACACCCAAGGTTTTCCTCTCAAGACTTTCTCGCTTATCAAATGTATACTTGAAGACAAATTGAAAGCGCTTTATTCCTATTTCCTCATAACAAATGGTTCCCTTGTTTGCCATATTGAAGCCATGGTGGTTTTAAGACTGAAGAAGTTGGCCCATTTTTCTCCAAAGACTTTTCCCAACACACTTTTTTTACATTCCTCAAGGCTAAGGACCACATCTTTTATATTCAAGATTTACGCCTTCTTTTTCCTCCTCAAGATAATAGAATTTTTTGGAGCTTTTCTGAAATGTCACATTCTTCACTTCTAGGTACCACACACTAAATCATCTTCCAACTATGAACACGTGCACACACCTGAGACTAAAGAAGAAAAGCAAGAAAAAAACAAATAAAAAGGTAAGAGGGGAAAGCAAGGAAAAAACACAAAAAGCAAAGGAAAGGTTAAAGAACAGGGGAATGTGGGGTGTAGAGCAGAGAAGTAAATGATAGTAAGCAATAGAACAAATGTTGGTAATGGTTGAAGTATCGTAATAAATATAAACTACAAGACTTAGGTTTTTATAATCCACACTCATGGAACTATGACACATTCTTAAAGAGAGAAAAACACACTCCAAGAAGGAGACTCCCATCTTTTTCTAAGTTTTTTTAAATTATTCCTAATTATATCCAATCACACCGAGCTCTATCTTTTGTTTTCATCTTCTACTTTTGAGGACAAATTTCATTTTCTTTTTGTTAGGTTTGATCTTTATGTCAAAAAAAAAAAGTTTGATCTTTATTTATTTTGGCAAAATTAGTGCAAGTGGTGGTGTTCCAATTGACTCTCTATCTTTATCACATCAACACACGACACACATGTTTCATACAACTAATTTACCATTGCGGTTAATTCTAGTGCATTCTTTTTCACCTCTTACCTTTTAAAACCAAACCTAAAATAAGATTTTTGGTCTACATACACTTGGGAAAAAGAGCACTATCCGGGTTCAAGTTTTAAATCGGTGCATATGAAATAGTGAAGTTTTTATTACTAATATTTAATAGGAAATTACAAAAGAGATAAGTACACTTACCCATCCGAACTATGCTGATTTTTACACTTTACCCTCCAAACTTTAATTCGTAACACTTTGCCCTCTCGAACTATGAAAATCGTTACACTTTACCATATATAGACAATTTTGCCCCTAGTTTTATTCTTTTAAAACAATAGTTCAAGTTATCCCTTTAAACTCTATTTTGTGGCAATCAACTACATAATAATAAATTTATTGCATTAATCATTAAACATGAAAATTTTATCTTAATCAATTTGTTTTCGGATTTTTTTCGAGAAATAAGAACCCGATTTTTCTCAGAATTTGTTTTGTTCGTGGCATTGTTACACCTACTTAGATCCAGTTCTCTATTCGTAGGTTTTAAATGGATCATGTCGTTTCCACTTATAAACTCAACAAGACATACTTATATCCGATCTTATTTCAACTATTTATCCGTATACAAATTGATCTTTAGATTGAAAATGAAAATAGTCCATTACGACCATATCGTGCCCAACATGCTTCCGTAAATTAATAAATCCCTTAAAATTCATACCTCTTTTGACCAAAACAAAGACCGGTTAAGTGGTTCGCAACACCACCAAATAAAATTATCGCCCCTGATCGCTTTGACAAACAGCTCCCTCACTGCTCAACCTCACCTCAGGGAAGATGATCCGCAAGTTATCCGACTCCTTCCGTAAACCTTCAAAGACACTGCCTTGTTCGCTTTCCTACTCCAAGGCGTAAAAGTAATTCTTCAAAGGGGATGAATTAATAAAACATTATGAACACATGTTGAAGCAGAAAGCCTCTTTTTATTAAGAACTTATAGAAATATTTATTACATTAGTAATCTCCTTTTGGGAGGAGAATCTGCTTAGCCTCTCATCGATGAGGCTTGCACTCGAAAACACATAAAACTTAAAACTAAAACACTCAAAATATTACAAATTTTTCTCTCGACTTTATTGTAAGAAAACTAAGGAAAATGTTCGATGTCCTCGCCTTCCTTCAAATCCCGCAATTTATAGAGGTAAGTCCTGGACTTGAAATTCGACTTCAAATCTTGCCGAGATGTAAGACGTCATCGCTTACATCATACTCCCGAATTATTACTCGCCACTGCCTTCCTTCTCTTTTTTCCGCGTGACTCAACCCATGTGATGGTTGTCGGGAATCTTTTAAAAAGTTGGTCTGCGTGGTCCCCGAGGAAAACGCTGCCTTGTGAGCCGGGCCCTTGTCCTTTCCACCGTATGGTCCTCGTCGGTGCTTGGGTCTTTAAACCTTTCCCAAACTCGGTTCCTTCGTCGGGCATGCTGACAGATCCTGGCCGATCCAACGGCCAACATGCGCCATGTTACGTAATTTCCAAAGTTTCTTTGCTCACGGAATCTTGTTTTCCTGAGAATTATCCTTTTGTTTCAAGAGTTCCTCCGCAAATCCCGTGGTTGATCCAAACATCGAATTCAAAAGGAAAGATCCATTCGCCGACTTCGAAGAACTTAAATGGATATTTGACTTTGTCCATTTCAGCTTAGACAAACCCAAAGACACCATGCTCGCCTGGTGAAGCTTCGCTTGAGAAAATGCTCCTACTAACACTCGGTCCTTCTTCCTGAAGCCGCTTTAATGTATTTTAAAGCATTTCCATCCTGGTCTTCTAAGCTTGATGAAATGAAAAGCTTCATTAAAGCCTTTCTTTGCTGGTTCGAGCCGCACCGATAAAATACGCCCAAAATATCCTCTCGCCAAGTGTGGATTATCGCCCAGTGTCTCGAAATCGCTTCCCCAATCCATTTCGGTAATTTTGAAATTTCGAATCCTGGTGACACGGATAGATTGAAGCTAAAGCTCCAAAAGTATACCATTCCCGTACTTCATTTGGATGACTTCCGGTTTCATCCAAACTCTAGATACTTTCCCGAGATATCAACCATTGTTTTCTCCGGGTTAATACCTTGTCTTGTAACTAGTTTCTCCCATTGCCGCCGATATACCGCATAGGAGAAATCTTATTCTCGCCGCTTGAACCTTAGATTTGCCTGTCTCGTGGCCTAAGATTCAACTCTCCTCTTTACCCTGAGGTGCTAGGTTGACTTGAAGACTCGGGTTGTGACACACCGGAGCTTCAACATTCGCATAGCTTGTACACCTCGTGGGATGCATCACCCGCAACACTTGTGATTATGGTACTTGAATCCATAACCTCCAGGTTAGAGCCCCGTACTCTCTCGGCCCCTTTTTGCACCGTAGAGATGCACTGAAGAGAGGCCCTTGCAGCCGCTTAAGAACAATTGTCCTCGCGAACCGGCATGCTCGTATTTGACTAGAAACGGATTTCTCGTCACCCTATTGAAGTCGCCCAAAGAATCTCGTCGCATTGAGACATAACGCCCCAAAATCTCGCTTCTGACTCTCCAGGTTTTCCCGAGATGTCTTACTCGCTTTAAGGACCTCACAAGAACGCCATCCTTCCATCTCGTGTCAAGAAATCGCAAGAATATTTTCATGAGATTTTATAATGACAATATCATAATCATAATATTGACATTCAAATTTTGCCATCTAAGTAATCGAGCCTTTTCGGTTTTGATTCAATTTTGTTTTTCGTAAAAGCCTTGACACTTGAATTATCAATTTTTAAAGTAAACTTTTTAGCCAAGAAAATATAGGCCATTTTTTAAAAGCCTTTCTTCGATCGCAAAGAATTCTTTCTCGTTAATATGCCACCGAAGTTGCTTCACTAGGGGTGAATAAACCACCGCAGATTCTGCATGGCACTTCATCGCTTGGTGACCTTCGTAAGAACCGCCGCCACCAATCATCACCGCATCCGTGTAAAGAACCGCCATCCTCGTCTGGGAATCGCAAGTTTTGGAAGCTTTTACAAACTTCTTTAAGTTGCTTAATTCCTTCTTGATGTTCACTTCCCATTTGAATACTCGATCTTTTTTAAGTAATGGGCTAAACACCTTCCCGTAGTATGCTAGATTGTTAATAAACATTCCAAAGAAAATTAACAACTCCTAAAACTCAAGTCGCTTTTGTCTTTTAGTGTATCCGAAATCCTCAGATCTTTTCCACAATATGATTCTCAGAGAATAATTCCGTGATTCATCGATTTCAATTCCGAGGAATTCAATCTGCCTTTGTTGCGACACGCTTTCTTTTCCGAAAGCACTAATCCTTCTTTGTGACAAATATCCAAAATATCTCCAAATGTTTGAGATGCTCCTTCATATTCTTTGATGCGATTAGAATGTCGTCGATATATACGAACATGAAACCGAAATAATCTTTGAAAAGATTATCCATCTTTCTTTGATATATTTGGGGTGCGTTAGCCAATCCCATAGCATCACGCTCCGTATATAGTGTCCCCGTGGTGTAGAGAAAGTCAGAAACTTCTTACTTTCTTCCTCCATCTTAACTGCGGTAATCCGATTTGCAAATCGAACTTTGAGAATATCTTGCACCTTTGATACGCTTAACCGTGATGTTCTCTCGCTTGGGATATAGTATCCGTCGAACTCCAAAATGTTATTAATTCCTTTGTAATTAATAACAAGTCTCGCTTTCCTCTTTTGATTTCTCCATGGTTTCGACTAAGAATCCTGGATCACAGATGGAGAAACTCCTGGTGAAATTAACTTAAGGTCAATATGTTCCTTAAGTATCTTCTCGCATATCCTCACGATCCGCCTCGGTTCATAAGGATTGGTTTGAATCTTACGAACTCGTACTCTTTCCAGGTTTAACCTTTAAGGAAGCTTTAAGCTCGTTTATCCCACCAAGCCAAAGGATCTTCATTGTAATTCCTTTGATCTTCTTCGATATCCTCGAGTGATATTTGTTCCTCTATGGTTACATCACTCCTCGGGATTCTCCATTAGACTCATCCATAATTCCGCAACGGCTTCCTGAGTGACTCGCTCTTCTCCTTGTACTGAATGAATACAAGTTATTATCCCATATCTTCTCGATCCTTCCTGGATGGAACCAAATTGTCTATAGGATAATAAAGTTTCACCAAATTTCCTTCGATCCGCCATTTTTGGATTGCGAAGTTTGCTTCATCACCACGCTTTGTCGCGAAAATTAATGGGCATTTTTCTCGAAAATGCTTCCCGCAGCCTCTCTGGACAATAATCTTATGATCACATAAGGTTGTGAAAATAAGTCTTCTCGCCTCATTCTCTTGTGTGAACCGCTTGAATGTTTGTAGGAAATTGTTTCCTCAAAGAAAATATCTCGCACTGTATCATGGAAATAGATTGGTGGCGTCTTTACTTTGTACCACGGGTACCGCCCGCTCCTCCGATCATTATTTCTCGCTTGTTTAATTCCCCATGAAGATAAGAATCCTTTTAGAGAAATCTCTTCCCGCAATAGCAAATTTTCGGTAAATCTTCTCCAATTTCTTTAGAAAAACATCCTGCTTTGCAAAGACATATTCCTAAGACTGAATCAATATAAAGGCGAAATACTTACCAGATTCGAGATATAACATTCCAATAGAAATGTATATGGAAAATGGACTAGTGGTCATCTCGATTCTCAGATCTTTTATTAGCCACGTGTGAACTCCATTCCGTCTTGTAATCTTTCCCAAGGTTTATGCTCCTCAAGAAATTCAATTCCCAAGATTAATTGTTCTCGGGATCTTTCCCGCAACTCCCCGTGATAGTAAGCTCGATTTCTCCTATCTTCAAAGCTTCCTCGATACCTTCCAATGATTGGTTGTTGGAGATAATATAGAACATCACAAGGAAAAATGTTATCCTTTTCGAGTGATGTCGAATATTACTTCAACCTCTCGCCATCTTTCGACATTTCAGCTCTCCTCGCCGTTTTAAAAACATCGGGATACGCCGAATCGTATTGGTCTCCTTTCTTCCCAACGGCCGCTACTCACCATTTTGTCTTGAAAGACATCCTTCTGTGCTCAACTCGAGACTCCGACTTTTGTTGAAGACTCGTTGATCTTGAATTATCATATCAATCTCCTTAATAGTTGGAGATTCAATGATTTCTCGTAACACCACCCTCGCAAAGTCCTCAAAGATTCTTGGGACTTCAATAAATTCCTTTCTCAAGAATACTTTAATGATGGGTATTCGAGAGAGCATATGAAATCTTGTATGTGATCGAGTAAGGCCTGCTTTCCTTCTTTCATCAAATCGACTCTTTTGAAATCTTGATGAAGAGTTAGACTCTACCAAGTCTCGATCTCCCAAATTGTATGCATTCTAGGATAGACATTAAATGCCAATTTCCCCGCATACAAATTTCTCAGAATCAGCTCCAAGGCATGAATCCTTGAGATGTGAGATTCTCTTGTCAAAAATAGCAAGGTTGAGTGGCGAATCTATTCCTTCTTTGAATGTTGCCTTAATAATGACTCTATGGCTCCAATGTGAATCCATGAGAGTGTATTTGCAACTTCTCTTTAACTCGCTTTGATCTCCGTATTTCTCTAATAGGGACCAACCGCATCTCGATCGTTACCTAGAACTCCATCGGAATGGCTAATTCTCCTATTGTTACCCTCGTGAATAATTTGGTGTTTTCTCATTACGAAACCCAATCTTATCCAATGCTTTTTCCATAGCTCCGATTGTAAATCCATCATGTACTTGAAGCTGATCTTCCTTCATGATTCTCATAAGAGTTTTATGAGAAACCGTCGTATGAGAGAGGAATCCCGACATATCCTCCCCGATCGCTTGTCAAGAATTTCTTCTTCACTGATTCTCGAGCCGAGTCACTTCCATCATCGAATAGATCTCTTCTTCATAGATGCTTTCATCCGAGGAATATCCTCAAATTGATACACCAGTATAAGATCTTGATAATAGATGCCTTCTTCGATTTCCTGTAGCCTCGAACCGCCTCGACTCTCGCTTTCTCGGTTTTCTCGACAATCACGAGATATGTCCTCTTGCTTCCGCATGTCCAAAGAATTACAGCTTTGAAACTTTCATTTGCTCGTGTGAGCACGCCCGAAAGTTCTTCTTCCCGGATTTCTCATGTACTTGCTTGATTAGAACCTCGATGATGAGGCTCTACTCCCCGCTTGGTGCCGGTCTTTGTCCCGTTTTTGTAACTTTGGGCTTTTTTGTTTTAACTAACCTTCTAGGTCTCCATGAAGACCTACTTCTTTTGTTGTTGCTTCCTCGGCGGTATGGATGGTTTCTTCTTTCAGGCCGCCTGGTGACCTCCCACAACCGTGGGATATCATTATCCACGCAACATGAGGAACCGCTTTGTTAATTCCTCTTAATCTCTTGTAATTCCTGTGGCAGAGCCGCTGATAGCACCATTCGATAACTTGCCTTTAGGAAAGACATTTTTCTCGCCACGCTTTCTACTTCAGCCTCCTCCTCCTTGTATTCCCCGATAAGATCTCTCTCCGGGACTCCTAATCTTGGCAAAGAATAGTCGTGCCTTCTTTTTCCTCAATCTTGATTTCCACCTAGATTCGGTGAACAACTTGATATATTCATCAATATGACAAATATCCAAGAACTCAAGGCTATAGAGGGCTTGTTTATATTTCTTTCTTTTTTTCATCCTCTAATCCTCGAAATAACCCGTGCCGATGAATCGGATTTTGAATAGTTTTGCCATACCATCGACAATTCCTTTAAGTGATTCCCCCGATGTGACCGAACTTTTCGTACTCGCAGACGGCCATATCCTGCAATCTTCACCGATCCTTCAAGACTCATTTCAAGGAGTAAAATGAATGAATCCTTTGTAAGATCGAGGGTTCTCTAAATTCTCATAGTCAAGCCCATTCATCAATGAGAACTTCTTTTTTTAAAATCGGGATGTCCAGATTTAACATCAACCCATACGGATGTATTGGGTCGAGGTGCGATCTTCCATAAGGCGTCCGATAAACATTCGCCTTCCGGTAGGTTGTCCGTTCCCCGCAAGAGGTTTCGACCTCCTCGTCCCCGAAAGTGGATCACTCCTGGTCGTGAAATCCCCGCATGTGGCATCCTCTCGTCCCGAGCTCCATGATGTGAACCCGTATTTCTTCAACGTTAGGATTAATCGGTGGCGGTGGTGGAGGAATTGGTCTACCTTGTGGGTCATAGGTAACCAAAGCCGATTCTCACTCGCTCATCTTTAAATCTACAATACCTAATCCCGCCAAGGATTCCGCCAGTCATGTAGATCTTTAATATTCATCTTTTCAATATCCATCTTTTTAATTTTTGATGGATTTTCCTTTGATTAGAGCAATGAGCTTTTCCTCATCCGTCATTTTTCGTATGACTTCGCTGGTTTCCCTTTGGTGTAAATAGGTACTCGCCCCAAAATCAATACGTTTTCTTCCTCCCGGATGAACTTGGCCTCGTCCTCCAGGTTCTTGACCCGCTTTCAATATCATGAAGGAGTTCAAGAGTTTCCTTCGATATTTCACCATCGCTTTCCATCCGGTTCGGATATGATGAACTTGATCGTAGATGAATATGGCGGTTGCCATAATTCTCGCATCAGATTTCTTACGATTTCTCTAAGATCTTCTGAGATCTTAGATTTATCTGGAAGTATCTCGCCCACTCGTACTCCATCAGAATCATTGTTCGATGGGAATTTTCATGAACCGCTTTCTTGAAGGTTCATCAAGTGAATATATAGTGGTCCGGTTAAGCATCCAGAATCGCTTATAATATTCTCGCTCGCATTTTGCATTGCGCTTTCTGTTTCCTCGCTTCGGCTCCTGCCGCTCCCTTTTCTTCATGTTGGTATTCCCAATATGAAACCTGGTCGGGTGTTCTTGTGCATACATCGTCAATATTTGACGATATGTCCTGTAGGGTACATCTCGGACATTGGTCCGGATCCATAATCTCGGAGTAAATTCTCCTCACCAATTGTTAATTACATAAATATAATAAAGATATACCCTCAGATGGAAGCAACACCAGAAATCGAAGAAGTTGTCTACTATCAAGATCTAATACAGGTGTATCAATTTGAGGATATACCCTCAGATGGAAGCATCTATGAAGAAGAGATTTATTCTGACGATGGAAGTGAATCCAGTTCAGAATCGGAGTGAAGAAGAATTTCTTCAGCAAACGGTTAGGGAGGATATGTCAGGATTTCTCTCTCACACTACGGTTTCTCATAAGACTCTTATGAGAATTATGAAGGAGGATCCAAAGCTTTAGATATACGATGGATTTACAATAGGAGCTATGGAAAAGGCCTTGGATAAAATTGGGTTTCGTAATAGAAAACACCAAATTATCCACAGGGTAACTACTAGAGAATTTGCCATCCCAATGGAGTTCACTGGTAACCTAATTGAGATGCAGTTGGTCCCTTACAGAGAAATCCAGGAGATCAAAAGCACAGTCAAAAGAGACGTTGCCAACACACTTTCATGGATTCATATTGGAGCCATAAGAGTTATAATTAAGGCAACATTCAAGGAAGGAATAAATTCGCCATTAAATTTGGCTATCTTTGACAAACAAATCTCACATCTTAAGGATTCGTGCCTTGGAGCGGTTAAAGAAAATTTGTATGCAGGAAAATTGGCATTTAATGTCTATCCTAGAATTGCATACAATTTGTGAGATCGAGATTTCAACAGAGTTCTAACCCTTCATCAAAATTTCAAAAGAGTCGATTTGATGAAAGAGGGAAATAGACCTTACTCGATCACATATAAGATTTCCTATGCTCTCTCGAATACACATCATTCAGGGGTATTCTTGAGAAAAGAATTTATTGAAGTCCCAAGAATCTTTGAGGACTTTGCCAGGGTGGTTCTACCAGAAATCATTGAGTCTCCAACTATAAAGGAGATTGATATGATAATTCAAGATCAAATCCAGCCTTCAACAAAAGTCGAAGCCTCGTAGTTGAGCGAAGGATGTCTTTCCAACAAGACGAATGATAAGCGAGGCCGTTGGGAAGAAAAGAAACCGACATGATTCAAATAGCATTCCGGATGTTTTCAAAACACAAGGAGAGCTGAAATGCCCAGAAGGATGGAGAGAAGTTGAAGTAATATTTGACATCACTCAAAAGGATAATATTTTTCCTTGTGATGTTTTATATTATATCCAACAACCTATAGTTGGAAGGTATCAAGGAAGCCTGAAGATATGAGAAATTGAGCTGACTATCGCAGGAGTAGCAGGAAAAATCCCAGAGCAATTAATACTGGGGATTGAGTTTCTTGAGGATCATAAACCTTGGGAAAGATTACAAGACTGAATGGAGTTCAGAGTGGCTGATAAAAGATATAGAATCAGATGACCACTAGCCCATTCTGAATATATACATTTCTATCGGAATGTTATATTCTGAATACAAGGTCGAGTATTTTGCCGCCTATATTGATTCAGTCTTTAATATGTACTCGCAGTTTCTGGATGTTTTTCCTAAAGAAATTGGAGAGGATTTGCCGCCTATTGCGGAAGAGATTTCTCTAAAAGAATCCTTATTCTTAACAGAGGAATTAAACAAGCAGAAATCATGATCGGAGGCGCAGGTGGTACCCCATGGTACAAAGTGAAGACGCCACCAATCTATTTCTATGATACAGGAGCAGATGTTTTGTTAGGAAACAATTTCCTACAAACATTCAAGCGATTTACACAGGAAAATGAGACAAGAATACTTATTTTCACAACTTTATGTGATCATAAGATTATTGTTCAGAGACTGGGGGAAGCATTTTACAGAAAAATGCCTATTAATTTTCGCAGCAAGCGTGGTGATGAAGCCAAACTCCAAAATCCAAAAATGGCGGATCAAAGAAAATTTGGTGAAGCATTATTATCCTATAGACAATTTGGTTCGAACTACAAGGATAAGAAAATATGGGATAATAACTTGTATTCATTCAGGATACAAGGAGAAGAACGAGTAACTCCAGAAGCCATTGCAGAATTGATGATGAGCTTAATGGAGAATCCACAGAGTGATGTTACCATAGAGAAGCAAATATCACTCGAAGATATCAAGAAGAAGATCCAAATGAATTATAATGAAAATCCTTTGGCATGGCGGAATAAGAACGAGCTCAAAGCATCCTTGAAAGTTAAACTAGGAATAGAGTACAAGTCCGTGCGATTCAAACCAATCCTTATGAATCAAGAGGATCGTGAGGATATGCAGAAAATACTTAAGGAACATCTTGACCTTAAGTTGATTTCACCAGGAGTTTCTCCATACAACAGTCTAGGATTCTTAGTTAGAAACCATGGAGAAATCAAAAGAGGAAAGCCAAGGCTTGTTATTAATTACAAAGGGATTAATAACATTTTGGAGTTCGATGGATGCTATATCCTGCTGAGAGAACTTCAGTTAATCAATCAAAGGTGCCAAGATATTCTCAAAGTTCGATTGCAAGTTTGGATTCTACCAGATTAAGATGGAGGAAGAGAGTAAGAAGTTCACAGCTTTCTCCACACCACAATGAAACTATATTTGGAACATGATGCCTATGGGATTAGCTAACGCACCCCAGATATATCAGAGGAAGATGGATAATCTTTTCAAAGATTATTTCAGTTTCATGTTCGTGTATATTGATGACATCCTTATCGCATCAAAAAACATGAAGGAGCATCTCAAGCATTTAGAAATATTTTCAGATGTTTGCCACAAGGAAGGATTAGTGCTTTCATAAAAGAAGGCAGTGATTGCTACAAGACAGATTGAATTCCTCGGAATTGAAATCGATGAATCTGGAATCATCCTACAAAGTCATATTGTGGAAAAGATACAAGGATTTCCAGATACACTAAAGGACAAGAAGCAGCTTCAGAGTTTCCCTGGAGTTGTTAACTTTGTTGGAATGTTCATAAACAATCTAGCACATTACAGGAAGGTGTTTAGCCCATTGCTAAAAAAAGATGCTACATTCAAATGGGAAGATGAACATCAAAAAGAAATAAAGTAGCTTAAAGTAGTTTGTAAAAAGCTTCCAAAACTTGCAATTCCACAAGATGAAGATGAACTGGTTCTATACACGGATGCCAGTGACTATTGGTGGGCAGATTTTCTTACAAAAGCCACACCAAATGGCGAAGTGTCATGCAGATATTGCAGCGGTCTTTTTACAGATAGTGAAGCAAATCGATGGTATATCAATGAGAAAGAATTCTTTGCAGTGAGAAAGGCTTTCAAAAATGGCCTCTATTTTTACTGGCTAAAAAGTTTACTTTAAAAATTGATAATTCAAGTGTCAAGGATTTTCTGAAAAACAAAATTGAATCAAAACCAGAAAAGGCTAGATTACTTAGATGGCAAGCTGAATGTCAATATTATGGTTATGATATTGTCATTATAAAATCTCATGAAAATGTTCTTGCAGATTTTTTGACACGAGATGGAAGGACGCGTTGCTGATGAGGTCCTTAAACAAGTAAGACATCTCAGGGAAAACCTGGAGAGTCTAGAACGAGATTTTGGGATGTTATGTCTCAATGCAGAAGTTGTTGGACGACTTCAACAGGCTGACCAGAAATCCGTTTCTTGCCAAATACGAGCATTCCAGTTCGCTCAAGGACAATTGTTCTTAGCGCTGCAAGGACCTCTCCTCCAGGTCGCATCTCCTACGATGCAAAAAGGGGCGAATAGAGAATGGGGCTCTAACCCGAAGGTTATGGATTCAAGTACCATAATTACAAGTGTTGCAGGTGATGCATCCCCTGAGGGTGTACAAACTGTAACGAATGTTGAAGCTCCGGTGTCACAACTCGAGTGTTCAAGTCAACCCAGCACCTCTGGGGTAAAAGAGGGAGAGTTGGATCTTAGGCCACAGACAGGCAAATCTAAGGTCCAAACTGATGAGATTAAGATTTTTCCAGTGCAGGTATATCAACGACAATGGGAGAAATTGGTTACAAGAAGAAATATTAACCCTGAAAAAACAATGGTTGATATCTCAGACAAATATCCCAGAGTTTGGATGAAACCAGGAAGTCGTCCAAATAAAGTACAGGAATGGTATACTTTTGGAGCTCTAGCTTCGATCTATACTGTATCACCAGGATTCCCAGAAACTTTGAAATTACCGAAATGGATTGGGGAAGCAGTTTACGAGACTTGGGCCAACAATCCACACTTGACCAGAGGAGATATTCTGGAATTGTATTTTATCAGTGCAGCTCCCGAACTCACAAAGAAAGGCTTTAATGAGGCTTTTCACTTCATCAAGCTTAGAAGACCGGATGAAAATGCTTTAAAATATATAAAAGCAGCTTCACCGGAAGAAGTACAGTATTAGTAGGAGTAATTTCTGAAGACTAAGCTTCTACACGACGAGCATGGGGACTTTAGGTTTGTTTAACAGAAATGGACAAAGTCAAATATCCTTTCAAGTTTTTCCACAATTCAGCAAATGGATCTTTCCTACTGAATTCAATGACTGGATCAACAACAGGATTCGTAGACGAGCTTTTCGAAACAAAGAGAAGAATTCTCTGGGAGAACAAGATTCTGGCTAGCAAAGAAATCTACCGGAAATTCTGTAACATGGCGCATGTGGGCCGTTGGATCGATCGGATCTGTCAGGCATGCCCCGAACAGAAGGAACCCAAGTTTGGGAAAGGATTCCGACCCAAATCCGACCGACAAGACCATACAGCTGGAAAGGACAAGGGCCCAGCTCACAAAACGTGTTATCCTCGGGGACCACGAAAACCAAATTTTTAAAAAAAGATTCCCCAACAAATATCACATGGGTTGAGTCACGCGGAAAGAAAAGAAAAATAGCGGGCGAGGCAATAATACAGGATTTGACGTAAGCAGGACGTCATAAAAATTCAACAAGATTTGGAGTCCGCCTTTCAAGTCCGGACTTACCTCTATAAATTGCAGGAGTTGAAGGAAGCTGAGGACATCGAACATTTTCCTTAGTTTTCTTATAATAAATTCTGAGTGAAAATTTGTATTAGCTGAGTGTTTTAAGTTTTAAGTTTTATGTGTTTTCGAGAGCAAGCCTCATCTATGAGAGGCTAAATCGGTATTCTCCTCCCAAAAGGAGATTACTAATGTAATAAATATTTCAATAAGTTCTTAATAAAAAGGGGCTTTTTTGCTTCAACATGTCTTCATAATGTTCTATTAATTTATCTCGTTTAAAGATTACTTATACTTCTAGAGTAGGAAACGAACCAAGATCGTGGCGATTCTTTGAAGGAGTCGGATAACTTGCGAGATCATCTTCCCCGAGGTGAGGTTGAACAGTGAGGAGCCGTTTGTCAAAAGATCCGGGGCGATAATTTTCCGATTGGTGGTGTTGCGAGCCATCTCACCCTAGTCTTGATTCGGTCAAAGAAGGTATGAATTTAAGGGATTTATTAATTTTACGGAAGCATGTTGGGCCTGATATGGTCGTGATGGACTATATCCATTTTATCAAAATCTTAGTCTAAAAACAAATTATTTAGAATTATGAGAATTTTACAGAAGTATGCCCTATTGAGTTTATAGGCTGGAAACCTGACATGATCCATTTAAAACCTCTGAATAGAGACTGGATCTAAGTAGGTGTAACAATGCCACGAACAAAATAGATGTCAGAAAATGCAAATTCCTATAATCTATGAAATTTGGGTTTATGTTTAATAGCTATGGTATGAAAGGATTGATATTGCTAATTCTCGAAAGTTATAGGACTATTTTGCAACGGGTTAAAGATAAAGGACCAAAAATGCTATTTAGCCATAAGGGCAAAATTGTCCAGGACCAAAACTGCAACTTTAAAAGATAAAGGACTAAAACTACACATACCCAAAGTTACAGGACTAAAACTGTAATTTACCCTATTTAATATGTGAAGCAAATTTAGTTTAAGATACGAAATAAATGTTGTTTTTGCATAAAATTAGTCGAATATATACTAATTTTGAATACTTTAATTTATTTTACTTGTACTTTATTATTTGAGTTTACGTTATGTGTTCATTATATAAATATTTTAAACACGTTTATTTTCTTCTTCTTTTTTGATGCATAAACACGTTTATTTTCTAGACAGTCTATAATGAATATAAAAATAAAATAAGTAAACAAAAATCTGAAACATCACGAGCTTGTAGCTCAAATGGTATCTTTTATGTTTTGTAAGGGTGTTGATCGGGGTTTGAATCCAGTATCTTTCAGTTTCTTTGAAATTTATTCGCTCACTACAACCAGTACTCCCAACTTATTAAAAACACCAAAATTTGAAGACCAAATTTGAGGATCATTTAATTTAGCCAAGAGGGGCCCGGTTAACTTGTTGGATAATACGTAATTCAGACGGGATGCCAATACAATTGCAAAATTGCTTTGGTCATAGTAAACCTCGATGGATAATATGCCTTTAGACAATTAAGACCTGCAAAAAATATAATTGAGATGTTGACTGATGGTGAGCCCCTTCTCAAAATTTAAAATGGCGGTAATATTGAATAATATTTTTGCTCAATTATGAAAATATCACTGTTCTTACTATGTAATAAAAATTAGATATGCGATTTAAGTTGATTAATTTCAACAATAAACAAATGACAATTGAATAATTTGTTACAAAGTTTTCATATATTAATCATAAATTCATTATGTGATAAGACATTAAACTATTAGTTTATATTGTATATTGCTCAGGCTATGCACGGAGTGTAATGTAATAAAGTATTGTATAATTTTAATATAAAAAGAATTATACGTCTTGACCATTGAACTGATGGATGATTGCAGGATGATACATCTTGACCCGAACAAAATAATTTAAGATTTATTAAATTATTATTATTATCATTATTATCATCACCATCATTATCATCATCATACTAATTTAATATGTTTTCAAAAATATCATGTTAAATATCCAACAAAACTTAATATATCCAACAGTAATAATAATAATAATTATTATTATTATTAAGCATAGTACTATCACTTTTTTCTCTCAAACTCTCTTTTGCTTCTCTTTCTTGTTCTTCATTGTTAAGGGGTAATTATTGGCCATTTTTGGCCTGAAATCACCCCCACCTACATATTTTTATTTTTATGTTTTAAATAAGTGGTTTCTCCACGTAGATCTGGGTTATTTGTTTTTCTCATGTTTGTGATTTCGCCGTCTGGTGCGGTGTTTGGTTTGTAGCCGTCTTGGTGCGGTGTTTTTTGTATTTTAGGCGATTCAAACGAGCAAGTTTTTGATCCGAGAGATAAATCAGATTGTGGTCTTCAACATGTTGCAGATCTGGAATCATATGTATTCTAGACATTATAGATTTTTCAAAGTTGTAGGCTTTAAGCCGATTTTTGTTATTAACCTAGATGCTATGAAATTTTTCATACTTTCATCTTTTATGTTTTTAACAGATTTGTTTATGTCTTCTATCGATGTATTGCTAGTTTGGATTGATTAATAAAATTGTATTTCTTGTCAAAAAAAAATGTTAAATATCCAACAATAAATTAAAACCTTAGAAAAATAAAAAAAAATAAAGAAAATAAATTGATTAAGCAAGTTTATACACCTACTTAAAAACACTTGTTGAGTTGTCTAAAACTTTAAAAATTGTATGTTTACTTAATAATTTTCAACAATTAAGTTAAATTAGATCAATTGATAGTTGAAATTTACACCAATAAATTACTATATAATATAATCTTTTGTGTAATAAGTATTTGATTATTATATATTCAAAAAAGTATGGACAATATAATTATTAACTTATATATAATTTGAATCTTGTTTACAATTATATATATATATATATATATAGATCATTTCAATATTTCAGGCATTTCATACAATATTTATACATTTAATTAATTTATCAGATATAATACATAGATAGAAGAATTATATATATATATAGAATTTTCATATGTTAGGTACTTCATGTAACATTTATGGTGCATTATTTTCTCAAATATAATACATAGATATATACAATTATATATATATGGTTAGGATCAAATGTGGCAGGGGGCTTACCGTGTGGCAGTGTGGATTAATCCAATCCATCCACACCTTTTTATTTAATGGTCCAGGTTGCTATTAAAAATAACTGATTTATCAATTATTAATAGGTGGAAAGGGCATAATAGTAACTAGCAAAATGTCATAAATCACGCCCTACAATCAAAAGATTGATTAATATCACGTTTCCATAACTGAATTATGTACTATTTTAATAGTTGAACTGTACATCATTTAATAACTGACTGTACACCATTTTATATCTAACAATGCATCATTGTATAACTAATTGTACACCATTCAATCCCAGCGATTTTTATGGGATTTGATTTTACGATTGTTCTCGCTTTTCATTCAATTATAGTTTACTCACAATGATGTACAATTAGTTATACGATGATGCACTATTAGATATAAAATGGTGCACAGACAATTATTAAATGGTGCACAGTTCATCTATTAAAATGGTGCATAATTCAGTTATGGAAACGTGATCTTTATCACATCCATGATTGTAGGGCGTCATTATGGGAAGGTGGTTATACCGTTTTGTCTTTATAAGGTTTTTAGATGATGTACAATTAGTTATACAATGATGCACTGTTTAGATATACAATGATGCACTGTTTAGATATATACAATGATCTTCGTTATTTTTTGTAGATGAAAATATAAAATTATTTACTGTAAATTAGAAAAGTATGAATTATGTGAAAGTCTAATTTACTAAAACTAAGAAATTTTTATTTTTAAAATTAATTAAGTATAAAAGTTGTCAAAATAATTTTACATTAATAATTATAGCTGACCAATTTATGTTAAGGGTAAAAACACGATTTACTACAAATAAAATATTACAATGGTCAAAATACATGGATATACAAATTGTTCAATAACTCGAATGTATAATTTTTTTAAAAAAAACTCATTACAAACTAAAATTTTGAGTAAATAATTTTTTTGTATATTATATTTACATTTATTTTTATATATGTAAATATGGGTGTCAAACTGAAGATCGTAAAAATATTATTAATTTGATATATTATATATCAAAAAATAATCAAACACGAAAAAATTATTAAATTTTGAAAAAAAAATAAAAAATTAAATATAATAATTAATGTAGTACACACATATTTAGAAAACCAATTAATGCAGTACACATATTTGGAAACCATAAAATTACAAATATTTTTACCATTTTATTTCAGACTTTTTTTTACTTTTGACAGCAATGAAAAATGGGCGGAAAATATTTATGGTTACTATTGTGAGAATAGTCTCTCTTTTATAAATTCTCGTAAATGTATTCTTTTATAAATATAGCAAATTAATAATCTAGCATAATGTTCCTAAGTTGGGGGGTAATTTGCTTAAATATTGTAAAAGTCAAATCAAATTGTGAAAATATGGTAAAAAAGGGGTTGGTTGTGGTATTACTTGGTGGCGCACTTGGTGTGTGTGTCAGGCCAACTGCTGGCGCATCTCACATGTGCGCCTAAAAATAAACTTTTTTTTTAAAATTCGAAATCTTTGCTCGCGGTCTTATCTCAAGGCCAAAGATGATTAAATTGAAAAAAAAAAAACTTTGATAACATGTTGATGATAGAAATTAAAATTAAATTTATTATCGAATCTAATTAAATTTTTAATTTTATCCAACTATAACCATTAATTATAAATTTACATCCAAAATTAAAATATATTAACAAAATTAATTACTAAATACATAATTTTGACTAATGCTAATCATAATATCTATGTCCACCTGCCACATCCCTGGATGTCTCTCTCGGCGCTCTACCTAAAATCGTATTCAACATTATCAATATCATGTTGGTCGGAAGTAGACGGACTCGAATCCATGTCCATATAACTCTCCCGAAATCCACTGAAAATGGTAGTAAATAATGCCTTTGAAAACTTGACGACGCGCATATGTAGATGGACTGTCATTCCCACATCTATATTGAAGCGATCAAGAAATGATGTGAACTGGGTGTTATAAATCGATCATAATCCACAGGTTGTGGCATATATGGTGTATTATGCGAGTCGTCGGTGTTATAAATCGATCATAATCCATGGTTGTGGCATATATGATGTATTATGCGAAGTCGAGGGACCTGGCGCATATCCAGATGGACCTGGCACATATCCAGATGGACCTGACGCATAAGTAGATGGACCTGCCGCATATCCAGATGGACCTGTTGCATGTGTGAGGTGTATGTGGCGCAGTAGTGGTCATCCAAGTGTTGTGTGCCCCAACATGCTCCTCTGACGGATTAGCTATCTCTGGAAATGGCTCTGGTGGAGGCATCCCTAGAAGACGCCGCACACTAGTCATCTCCTCAATAAAGTTACGTCTCAGGTGATCAACAGACTGCGGGTCCCAAACACTAATCCATATCTGATCGAGTAGATTAGTCTGTAACACACATATATTATAAATATATACATAATGATATAATTTAAATGTGCATAATAGTAAATTTATAGGTAAATTACCATGGCATCCCGAGCTGCAGTGTCGCCTGGCTGATACCCTACTGTCATGTGCATATTCTATGGACTTAGTAATCGTTGTGTAATACGACTGTACCATGTTTGATATCCACGAATTGTGCTCCTACCATGACCTATTGTGTCAACTCCAACAATGGACGGATGTGCCATCGCCCAATATTGAACCCAATCAGCATGAACCGTGGCCAATCCCATCCGGATCGCCCTTTGCGAGTAAAATCATGGAGTGATGTGTGTGAATGTGAGGGCACATCTGGAATATGTTGTCTAAGGCCAAACTGCCTCACCACTCGCTCTGGATGGAATATGTTGTCTAAGGCCAAACTGCCTCAACACTCGCTCTGGATGGTGACACTCCACGATAGCGTGATTTATCAATGGGCACTGAGACCTCCACAACTATGAAATACATCGTGGTCCCAACGCCATTATATCTGCTGACTCCATGTCATATGGCTCTCAAATCCACTAAGATAAATTCAATTATGAATTAATAAATTTGAATATGTAGTTAAAATTACTTAGTGTGAATATAAATTCTTATGTGTCTATCGGTAAGTCTGTCGAGCAGGTCCCTTATGATACGTACGACATGACTAGCAGTGTGTGTATAACTGCAGTACTTCATCCACCTAAATGTGAAAATAATACATATTAATTACATATTTTGTTGTAAGAAGTTTAATGTTGAATATATGCAATGTTAGTAGTGCAGTACCTAGCACCGTACGGCGGAAAAAGGTAGCTCATCTACATTAGCCGATGGATCTATAAAAGACCATAAATCTTCGTCATTTGCAATAGATACAATTCTACACATATTGTTATAACAATATTTAGCCGAAACTTTCAACTTCCATTGACTTATATCAACCCTCATCATCGTTCACAAAATTCATTCTGCGAGAAATCCTTCTAGCACCAATTGCATTACGATCATATCTCACATCGCTCCCAATTTGCACAATTTGCCCTCCAAAATATATGATTTGATGATCATGTTTGACATTGCCTATATATATTGTAATGATAATATAGTTAAACAATTGAAATCATGTTTGACAATGTCTACAAAAAATTAACACATACTTAATAGAACAATTACAACATATTATGATGAAATTAACATACAATAGATTCAGACAAAAATTAACATACAATATATTATGAAGTAAAAATTAATTTAAGACATACTTGAAAAATGTCGTTGTTTACTTCCGCCACCCGAAACTACTGCAAAACTACTGCCACCCGAAACTTCGCCGGAAACCGCTGTCGCCGTCGTCGAAAACTGCCCCGTGTGTGTGTGTGTGTGTGTGTGTGTTTGCTGGGTGTGTATGTGTAGTTTGTGCGCTGGGGGGGATGGGTGAGAGGGATTTTGCTGGGGGGATGAGTGAGAGGGAAAGAGGAGTCGTGTGTGTGCAGGTGTGTGTGTGTGTGTGTGTTTGTGTTTGTGATTTGGGGGGTTATTTATAACCTAGGGGAGGGTTTTTTGTGGTCTTTTTTTTAAATATTGTTTTCACGGTTGGTGCAACTTGCAGGTGTGCCAGGACAATCAAATTCTTTTGATTGCTTTTTCAAACACCAAATCTCAGAATCCGTGTTCTCGGATTCGGTATTGTAGGTGCGTCATGGGTTTTTTATTTTTTAATTTAATCATGCTGACGCACATGAGACCTGCGCCAGTCTTTATAAATTTCAAAAAAAAAAAGTTTATTTTCTGGCGCACATGCAATATGCGCCAACAGTTGGCCTGGCGCACACGCCATGTACGCCACCGAGTAAAATCACAACCGACCCCATTTTTACCATACTTTCACAAATCCATAGGGCAATTGTCACTGCATATGGACCTGAACCTGGATGATCTATCCATGACCAGGATGAAGCTTGGGTGAAACTAAGTGGAGGTCTGAACCGACTGATATTGAAGAATCAACGGATGCGTTGTGGTTAGGGGTGAAATAACCTCTGGTTTTTTTTAGATTTCGCGAGCATCTGGAATAACTAGTGAATTACAACTCTATTGTACCGCAATCGGGGCATTGATGTTTAAGCAAATTACCCAAGTTGGGACCAGTCAAAAATATTATTTAAACGATGCCATTAATTAATTTAAGAATTAAATTATCAAGGATAGTCTTCAATTTAAAGATCAAATCAAATGCTCAGTAATCATTCCAGTATAGAATAAGCGTGAGCTAGATCCATATCTTTTGTTCTCTTTCTTGGTCATCCCAAAGTCCTATAACACATATCCACGTGTCACTTGAGATCAGGAAAAAGATGCCCTATCTATGAGAATATGATACAATAACCAAAACCAATTTCTGAAAAGGTCCCTGAAATTTTATGGTGGAGAAATGACATATCATTGCCTGCTTTACACCTCAAGACAGCCAATGAGACTAAAGAGAGGATAAAAAGGATAAAAAGAAAAAGAAAAAGAAAAGAAATAATAAAGAGAACTAAGGAAAATATATTTGTATCATTGTATGTCTTAAAAGACATCAACCAATCATTATATCTCCACTGCTCGAGCACTCAACATTTTTCTTTTTTGCCAGATAACAAATGGATCATTCAAGATATAGAACTCCAGAAAAAACCGTTAGGGATGGCAATGGCGAATGGGGACCCCGCCCGTGCCTAGAACAGGGCGGGGGCAACTCATCGCGGGTCATAAGACGGGTCGACCCATGCAATCTCATTTTAAATTAAAATAAATACAAAAAAATAAAAAAACAATATATTTATAAAATATTATTTACAAAAGTTATTATTATCAATTTATAAATGTTAGATATTATATAAAAATATATAAAAATTATATTATAATATATATTATATATGCAAAATATATATTAAAAATAAAATTCTAGGCGGGGCGGAAGTGATACCCAAACCTACCCAGCCAGCCACGGGTCACGGGGCGAGGCGATCCAAACAAGGCGGGACGAGTACCCGCAGGTCAGGTCAAAATTATCATCCCTAGCAATCATGTTCACCAAAATATCAATATCTCAAAGGCACGTTTTGATTGAAATATTTGAAATCAAGAATTTCAAATCCATAATAGCAAATTCATTAAAATTGCTTCGATAAATATCAAATAAGCGATTTCAAACCCATCTCAATAGAATCATTTGGAATTCTTTCCTTAAATCCCCTCTCAAATCCAAAATTACATGGGATAATTACAAAACCCCCTAGGTTCGGGCTAATTACAAAAGAACTCCAAAAGGTTTTTGAAAACTACAAAAAAAACCTTGAGGTTTGATTTAAATCTTTACATCTTTCCCCTATATAAAAGCAAAAGACATTTCCAGACACCCCTAATACTTATAGAAATACTGCAGTTACCCCCTTAAAAATTTAGCACATAATCAAACCTGGTGGAGCCTTTTGTAATTTTGAAACATCACCGGATTTTTTTGTAATTAGCCCAAACCTTAGGTATTTTTTTGTCATTATCCCTTCTTCCATCCAAACGCAACCTAAAATACATTGCTTGTGGATCCAGATGCTTTATATTAAGAACCAATCTGTTTCTGTAGAGGCGCATTGGAAAACAGAAACCATATGTGAAAAAAAGCGAGAAAAAAAATTACACATTATGCATCAAAACTACTAAATCCAGTTTTACATCATCATACAAGTTTCTTTAAACATGTATACCCCTTCAACATAGTTCAGGATGAAATGTACCGTTCAGTGGTCCAAATGATATATTAATACCTTAATCTGGCAAAGCAGTTCCTCTCTCAAGATTGTTCTTGATCTCAAGCGTGTACTTGCCAAAAGCTCGCTCGATCTTTTTATTGAAATGCTCATTACGGTCATTAATCGAGTCAATATCCTTTTCTTCACGGAACTTTCTCCTCCTGCTGAAGGCCCTCGACTTCTCCTCCCTCTCCTTGAGCTCCTTGACCATTTTGTCAACCTTATCCTCTGAGATCTTCGGAGACTGTTCAAATCACAATAACACGAGAATCACGTTTCTAGACAGATACCTTTAACTTAAGGGATAATTACAAAGACCCCCTTGAACTTCGGGCTAATTACAAATAACCCAGAGTTTTTTGAAAATTACAATAACCCCTTTAGGTTTTTGATAAGTCCTACATTTCCCCTCTTCATATGAAAAAAAATAAAAAAAAATTCAAAAGCTCCCCTTACGTTTATCAAAATACTATAGTTACCCTCTTAAATTTAAAACACAATCAAATCTCAAGGGGAATTTGGTAATTTTCAAAAGCCTCTTGGTTTTTTTGTATTTAGCCCAAACCTTAGGGAGGCTTTTTCTAATTATCCCTTAAATTAATGGTCCCATACTTGAAATATGCTAATGATGCTTACTTTTCCATATTGAAGACTTGAAGCCTCTCGGTAGAATTCTGGATCTGCTTCTTTCATTCTGCTGTACTCCTCAAGGTCTACATCGATATTCTTTGTTCTTTTCTTGTATGCATTGTACAATGTTTTTTGATTGAAAACTGTAAAGAAAAGTAAGTTAATTGCCTGTGGAAATATAATGTTACTGGTAATGGGATAAACCAATTAACAGGATTCGGCAATGTAACTCAATTTTTAGAAACAGAAAATTCACATAACTCGCAAGCAATGAAATCTTAAAAAGGAAAAACATAAGGTAAGAAGAAAAGGAAGAAATGAAAGGCAAGTGTATGACTTAGAAAGGCTGGAAAACAGATTAAACATGAATTCGTTCTTCCCAAACACTTCCACAAAGAAGAAAAGAAAATAATAATTTACTTTATTTTTAAACATATTGATGGAATGGAACTTTTAATAACTAAAGAATTAAAAAGAATATTTTATTTATTTTCAATAATATTGACGGAATGGAACTTTTAACTACTATTGAATTAAAAAAGCCAACATTTTCAGTATTTATCACGAATTTCAGCACTGCATTACAAGCTTTTCCAACATATAAACACGCAGTACTCCAGAAGTGGACCAGAACGATAATGTACACCGGAATGTCCATGATCCTTATCATCAACTTGATGAATTAATTTCAAGTACTTCATAGCGGTTACCTAATTTAATGGGGCGTTCAAAAGGATACCCATTGTTTTATCAAACATTCTGTCCTGGATACTCCAGCTCAAATATCCACTGTTTGCTTGGTGGCTTTATTAATGCAGAAAACACTAAAGTTTCTTGAAGCTTCTTTTACATATACGTGATTAAGGCGCTACGAGAGAATGTGTTTCTACAGACCCCTAGCTATCCGAGTGTACATCAAAAACATAATCATGAAGGTACTCTTAATGGGTTGAGACCAGATCAATTAGTCCTACACTTACAGTTCCGTATTCATGGCTGTCAAAATGCATAAATCGGATATACTGCAAGGATTAAAAACTAACATATATCCATAACCCAATTGAGGATACGGCTCTCAGGTATTTCACACAATCAGAAAACATGACAGCAAAAACCATCAAGTTATAAGAAAACACTTCGAGGAACTTACTAGTTCAGGTGCAACATGGTTTAATAAATAATTAATTTCTATAATTTAAGCATGGCCATGCGATAGATGTAAAACACCGCCACGGTAAATAAGAAATAATATGCATCAAGCGGCAGATCTAAGCATTAAATCAAAACCGACACAGAAGAATGGTCCCTTACCATCCCAACCAGCAGGAGCAGGGTCCTTCTCCCATTTCTTGTACTTCGTCTCCGCCATCTCTTGTGTATCCAGCATATATGCCTTGCTCATATCTAATCCATTGGCATCTAGAAGTTTCCCGATTTTCTTCTTCCTCTCCTCAAGCCATTTTTGCTTGGAAATCCCTCTAGACTCTACTGGAGCTTCTGATTTTTTCTTCTCTGCGACCATCGCAGTCTGATTGGCTTTTCTTGCCTCATTCTACATGAAATAAGACAGAAGAAATATATAATACAGATATGAACATTTATCTATGATAAGGAACATGAAGAGTGTTATCTATCTGTTATTCTGGACTAAGAGGGTGTTTGGTTGAGCTTATAAGCTCTTCAAAACATCTTAAAAGATGTTTGAAAGCTATAAGTTCTCTTTAAAAGTGTTTGGTAGAATTTTTTTGAAAGAACTTATAAGCTCCCAAAATAAGATGGAACTTATAAGTATTTTTAGTTTATAAAAAAAGGGAGATCCCAACTTTGTTTCAGAATAAGATTTTATTTTGACAATCTCCTCTAGTTTTTTTTACCATTTTAATAATAAAATTAATCATCTTATTTTATCCAATCACTTCAATACTTATTTAGAATGTGAACTAACATCTTATAAGCTCTAAAAACATCTTATAAGATGCAGAAGCTTACAAAATCTTTTAAATAAGCTCACCCAAACACACTCTAAGAAAATTGTGTTCAAATGCTGACCCAACCCTTACCATCTTCAATCTCAACTCAAATAACCTCTTCTGCCTCCCTGTAAGATTAGCAATATTTCTGGCTGCATCATCTTCACCATCACTACCAGCTTCCTCATCAGAATGATACTCACCGCCATTGCTTTCGACGTTGGTGCTTTCTCTTTGATTGGAAGGAGCAATCATATCTGGCTGTACATTATCCTCAACAGCTTGCAATCCTACCAACAGTACACAGAAAATTAAGCCAGAGAAATAATACTAAACATATGATGCAGCAACATTTTTTATGTTTACGAGAAACATAGTACAAGACGGAAATAATTAATAAGAAATGTTAGCCAAAGTAGAGCATTCCTGTCTCTATACTATTGGCAGTAATAACTGATTAACTGTTAAGGCACTATATATACAAAGTTGCATGCATCATATGTTCATATTGCAGCTGGCAGCTGATATGAAAATTCAGTTACCTTCTTCTCCAGTTCTCCATATTTTCTCTCTAACTATGTGCGGTCCCATATGATCCACTCAATTCATTTGATTGTTAATAAATTCAATTGCCTTTTATTAATTCATATGTTTCACCCTAAACCACCACCGGACCAGGGGTAAAAAAAACACCAACAGATTACAATCAAAACATATCATGATAAGCCACATATTCCATGACACATCACCTAATGTCGATACATAGTAGCCAACCATACGTTTCACCTCATGTTATGTTGCACAAAATCTTTTATTTCATCCTTAAATTTGATTCGACAAGAACAGTACTGAAGTAACAGTAGCTAAAGCAACAAGAAACCAACCTGCATCAAATTTATTCATCTTTTTCTTCGCCTCAGCAATAATATTGAAGCAATATTCACTGCATTCATGATATGGATTCGCCGCGTTTCTGCATTCTGGATGCACCCTCCCTTCTTCATCCATACTTTCTTAAGTATAACGATCCCTGCGCCAGAAGAAACTATAAATACCTAGACAAGAAAATATTAATAATAAGCAAATTAACCCTAGTTAAAACATTTTTTCGAATAAATTGCAGCTTAATGAGGCTTCAATGAGAAAAAAAAAGGTAATAATACCTGCGTATCCACGAGCGAGTTCAGAGCACGAGTTTTTAGGGCTGCTATGAACTGAGAAGATGGTAAGAAGCAATTGGGGATTTTTCCAGGAAGAAACGATTTCTTTTCTTGAGGGAGTCTATTGGTATTGGATTCGGAATCAAAGATTTGACATTCGAGAACAATAAACCTTGGGCCAGAGAACATATATGAGTCAAAAGATAAACTGGACCGAAAGTCCAATTGTTATAGGTCCAATTAGGCCCAATATATGAGTCTAAATTGTAAATCCATATTATACAATGCTACACTACTAATTACTGGATACTATACTGGTAAAATTGTAAATCATTCAATAGGAGTATAATATTCTTATGAAGTGTGAAATAATGATGTTAGACTATTATGAAATGAACTACTTGATGTTTATAAAATTCAACAACTCTCAACTCCGGCTGAATAATACCTTTTTTTTTTAGACTTGGGCTATATTTGGGTATTATTCATGCTAAACTTGATGTGTAGATAAGAATCAAGTGTCTCATTTTCTAAAAATACTTTAATAATAAATGGTATACCAAATGTATATGTTCCAGTGTAGCATCTGTGACACCCCATGTTTTGAATTACTCTAAATGGTTTTTAAATCTTACAAGACTATTAAACCTCATAGATGTTTTTGTTACAAGAGTGTATACAATAAATAAATTACTCTAAAATTGATTATTAATTTTAAATAGCCGAAATCACATGAAGAATTATGATAGAAGCCCAAAAATGTTTCAGCCCATAACCCAATTAAATGTGTCCATCGTGGGCCCATATTGCGGTTCCCCCTTACCCAAGAAGGCGAGAATATTTCTCTGCCTAAATGTTCAAAAACCCTAGCTGTAAAACCTCACAGTTCTCAATTCTCACTCAATCTGCACCGATACATACACATAGATACCTGTATCTATAACACGAATTCATGTGAAAAATGGTCGCCGGAAGATTCAAGGAGCTGGTTAAAAAATACGGTAAAGTAGGATTGGGTGTACATTTCTCAGTCTCAGCTGCCTCAATCACCGGCCTTTATATCGCCGTTAAAAGCAACGTGGATGTTGAATCGATGCTCGAAAAAGTCGGCATGCCTAGTCTTTCCAAGGAGAAGGATAACAATAGCTCCGATCTGCCTTCAGAAAATCCCGAAACGATAATTGATCGGACGGTGGAGAAGGAGAGAAATCGGACGGCCGAGCTGGTCGCCTCGAGTGGCGGTGCTTTGGCTTTGGCAGTGCTACTGAATAAAGCGCTTTTTCCGGTTAGGGTTCCGATCACATTTGCGCTGACACCGCCTGTAGCGAGGTTTCTTGCGAGGCGCAATCTTTTTAAGCCCGGTGTATGATGCTTAGTTTTTCTTTGTTAGTTAATTATATTTTTTTATGATTTCTCTTTTTTTTATCCTTTCAAAAACAAACTTAGTTGTTACAACTTACAAGCAAGCTCCGGTTGTCAAATCTGTTCATTCTGAAGTAATGTGGATTTGGAATAAAGGCAGAGGGAGATTAATGGGGGTTTATGTATCTTATTATTATGTACCGAAGATTTTAAACTTCTATCTTGCTAATGGAAATACTTTATGTACCAATTGTACGTTTCTCTTTGTAGACAATGTTCAAGATTTTTCTAGCATGTTCATGTTATTCCATCTTACATATTAGGATGGTTTTGTTTCTCTTTTCCTTCTTATTGCACAAAAATCCGAACTTTAGGCATGTGTTATAAGATAAGAAGTTTAGATTTACAGTAGCCATTGATTGCATAATATGGAGTTGAAGCTTGTTCTTTGTTTGGTTTTAGAAACTATGCACTTGAGAGAAAGGAACGAGTGATGGGCAGATGGTGGACTTAGTTTTATGCTACGTTGGGGTTCAATATGGATTAATTAATGAATGTAGATCACAAAAACAGCCACAGCATATTATGAGCATTATTTCTTTCAGAGATTGCATTGTTCAATTGTTTTTAATATATAGCATGTTGAGCCTTGGTTTAAGTGATAAATAGATTAGTGAGGTTGTGCATACAGTTAAAGAGTGTTTTGGTCTGCATATCCACATCAGGTGGTTATTGGTTTAGCTTGATTCTGATTCAAGTGACTGCTAGGAGAGCATTATTTGGGGAAATGATTTCAAATGACTCCATCTAAGATGAACTTGAAATCCTCCAAAATAACTCTAAAAATAGCTTCCAAGGATTTAAAATCCATTATAGAATGACTTCATCAAAACAACATCAAATTTGTTATTATGGATTTCAAATCTTTAGCACCAAATCCATCAATCCAAATGGAACCTAAGTGTTCTCTTATGACATAAATGATATGGATAATTTTGAAATCACCTGAGATTTAGCTTAATTACAAAAAACCCAGTTAGCTTTCTAAAACAAATGTCAAGGGGGTATTTGTAATTTTGAAAGATAGCTGGGTTTTTTGGTAATTAGGCTAAACCTCAGGGGTGTATTTATAATTATCCCTTAATGTCATATTGTAACTGTTTTCTGGTTATTTGATCGAGGGAGGACTATGGAGAACATTGGGATGTTTTGTTTATTTGAACTGTTCAGCCTTCTCCTACATGATGAAAGTGTCTAATAGAACTGCACTTTGTGCCTCATTGTTTTTTGCCCTTGAGAAGCGAGTCTGAATTGAGGCCTTTCTGTAGTTTTTGCATCTCAAATACATATATGTGAAATATACCATATGTAGTGTATTCTAAGTTGATTTATTTCATGGTTTTGTGGTTTACAGTGTTGATGCTATGCTTCTTTGACAAAGCTTATTAAAAGATTTTATAAGTTCCTACATTTATAAGATCCTAACATTTTATTTTGTCAACTTTATAAAAGATATTTTCGAAAAAACTCTACCAAACACTTTAAGCTCTTCAAAACATTTAGAGCTTATAATCCCAGACAAACACCCTTTTAAGTTGAGTCATTTTGTGGTATGTGGTTAACATCTTGGTTTATCCAGGAAAATGCGAACCCCTTAGCACTTCATAGCCCTAAAATTAGTAACATTGATTCAGTCTTCAGAATCATCCAACGAAGTTGCTCAATGGCCAATGCTTTCTCTACCGGATTGCTCGATTTTGGTATTTCTGTCAAATTTAAAAGCTTAGCGGAGGGTATGGTGCTGAAAAATAATCTCTGTTCACTTACAGCTCAATGGAAAAATAATGTATAGAATTTGGAGGTAAAAAATATCTCATGTTTTTTTGTTGGGACAGGAGACAATTATATATATTACTATAAAGAGTAAAATGTAGACCCAAATAGGTCATTAGACCTTTTTCCCCTATTCAACATGCAAATTACAAAATTATTAGAGAATTAACCTGATTGTAAATGTCAATCTCTATTGAAATCACAAATATTTTCTTGATTGTAATTTGTAAAAGGGTGGCGCTATTGCGTCGGCATCCCCTTTTAGAAAGACACCCACCTTCTACTACACCACCCCCCACTTTTTCAAATATGGCACAATTGATGAGTTCACTCCCCCTTTTTTCCAATTTTACCCTTGGTCTTATTTTCCCCCAAAATACACCCTCCAACCTTTCACCTCCCCACTTTCTCAATCTAAAACAAAAAAATATACCCACCACCTCTGAAAATTGTTCTATTCAACGGCAATGGCTCGTGATATCCAAACATACCGAAGAAGAAGGATGGTTCTTCCCGATGATGATAACGACTTTGTGGGTGCACCACCATCCACAATCAAAGCCAAGACGCGACGGCACGATCAAATCACCGCACCGAACCAAGACTGTTCGTGAAGACGATGATGAGGTATTAACTCCACTTTGTCTTCAAAATAACTTGCATTTTGTAGTTTGGGTGTGCTATTGTTATATATTTAGTTGTATGTGTATGGGTTGGAGATGAGTGTAGTTATGGCGCCATTTCGACTGGAAAATTTGAAATGTGGAACTTTGAAGAAGTCAAAATGGCACGGTCGATGAAGCCTTGGTTGCACGATCGATCGACTATCGCGCCACTTCGACGATGGTAGTTCATCGACCGTGCCACCATCGCGCCTTTGTGGAACGATGAAGTCATCGACCGTGCCACCATCGTGCCTTTGTGGCACGATGGCTAAGTTTGTGGCACGGTCGGTAAAATAAGCCATCGTGTCAAGATAGTTGTCAACGTTTTTTTGATTTTTGTATGTGATTTGCTGATTGTTCGACATCTCTAGTCTTTTTTGAATCACGGTAATGCCCACTACGTTCAAAAGCCAAAAATACCCGAGGTCTTTTCTTTCCTTGACCACTGTCCGACCTACTTATTACAATAATCATGTTGTGCTCATGTCCTCTCTCACGCACTCAATCAAATAATTTATCCCGAGAAACAAATAACTTGTACGTCGTAAATATGTGTGTGTAATCTGTAACAACACCAAACTCTTCAATATTCTCATCATTCTTGGGAGGACAAACAACACTATATTCCGTAGGCAACGAGTTTGTTCCCTATTAAAACAAAATCAACAAACTCAAAAAACACATTATGTCAAAATGGCACGATGGAAGTCATGATCGTTCCACCCTCCATCGTGTCAAATGACACTATGGCACGATCATTGAAAATCCATCGTGCCATAAGTGGCACGTTAGATAGAATATGAATATGTGATCATGCCATAATGCCATGTGGCACGATCGGCGATGATCGCTCCATGTTGGTGATCGTGCCAAGTGTCGTCGCACAACAATGGTGCAACAGAAATTTCGAACGGTAAAAATGGATAAATTACATATTTTTGAGCTGAAAACCAAGAAGATACTTACATTATTTGGAGGAATCAATTCTTTGTTGTCCATATAAGTTATTATGTTGGTGTCGAAAAATCTAGGATTTATAAGAACAAGCTGAAGAAAGAAGAAGAAGAAAAATGTAGCTGAAGGATGTGGGTGGGTGTGTTTTAGTAGATTTAAGTGTAATGAATGATGTGAGTGTATTTAGAGATTGAGGGGTGTATTTAGAACTTGGCTTTTAAGTAAGGGTATTATAGTCTTTTAACTTAATGGCATTTTTGAAATTTTATCAAGTGGGTGTACTCATCAAAAAAGGGGTGCTAATAGCGCCACCCTTTGTAAAATAAAAGCTAACATCAGAGTAATAATTATTGTTTTAAACAAAACTAACCCTTTTAGTTAAGTTAAATTTCATTGATAATGTTTATAATTTGTCCTTACTAAACATTTCAACTCATCCAAGGGACATAAAGCCAAAGTTTATGCACCTTACCTTCGCCACTGCCCTCGGGGCATAACTTAATTAGTAAAGGACATGAGTGACGTGCTGGCACCCACAGCCTGGAGGTGTTAATCCCTCAACAGGGTGAAAGATGATTTCTTGTGTGGTGACTCAGTCTATGGCAGCTCAGAACCCTAACTTATTGAGCCACGCATCTCGCGATTCACCTCATCCATAAAATTTTAGGGCAAGGACAATGAGAACCCTCAAGGATGAAGTTCATCTTTTTTTTTTTTTTTGCACCTTTGCCACTCAGCCAATAATACAAGAAAGAAAAGAAATTACCACACGCAGGCGATAACCCATTTATACTGCAAACACATCAGAACCAAGCACTAACAAATCCCTCCAAACAAGTAGGTGACTTGAAACAAGAAAGAAATAAAGAACTCCAAGTTTAATTTACTTGTATTAAATATTCGATGAAACAAGAGCTGCAACAAAACAAAATCTGAGTAATACAAACAACAAATTTCATCCACCTATCCTAGACAAAAAAATTGGCTGCCAACCAAGAGGACATCACAAGGACAAACCCAAAATCAAAAACCAAAAAGAGGTAGAAAAAAATATTAAAAAAAAAAAAAAAAAAAAAAAACTCCTGCAAGAACTATCAGAAATTCTCAACAAAATGCTCATTTTAGAATTTTACAATTATCTGTAAGGAAAAAATGAGCATGATGATAAAGTATAAAAATCTCAATTGAAAGAATGTCTTCCAATGACATCGAAGATTTGCTTCTTTTACATTAAAAAGCACAGGACCTTATCAAATCACTGCTACAACTGTATCATATTCAGATGCTCGAATTCCTGGCAGTTAGCTCCCACGTCCTTTAAAGCAGAGAAAAGTCTCGGTACAACTTTAGTAAGCATTAGCTTGAAACCAACTGAATTTGAGTTGGTATTATTATCACTGATAGAAGCGTCTTTTGTGAGCGAGCCGATCAGGTGTCCTTTCATATAGGCATCACATGCCTTTAGAATATAAAAACCACGCTTTCTGAAATGCTCGATGACAAGCTCTTCAAAGTCCTGCAAACAATTGAGTGATTACATCAGAAGGATATTTGACATAAGTTCCAATGCCTAACATGAATGCATTAGGGATAATGCCCAAGTGAGAGCAAATTCAAGCATCTTATAAGAGAATATGAGAAAATATAGAAGAATGGCAGAACCAGTAAACTATTATCCGCTGCAACAGAAACCTCAGTGGCTCTCTATTACAGTTCAATAAATGTTATTTGAGTTCTACTTCTACTGAAAGTCGGACTTGTTTTTCTCGCCGAAATTGGTTGAAACTAGGCATCGGAAAAGAAAGATTCAATCTCCAGGTGCATCATTATCATTCAGAAGTCCATGGATATTTTATTTTTGTCAAACATAACTAAAAGTTTAAGCACTCAGTCAGCAGAGAGAAAAAAATATAAAAAATAAAATAAAAAACGAAAGAAATAAATAAAAGAAGAACGACGACAACGACAACGACAAGATGACAAAAGTACAAAGGAAACAAAAACAGAAGGGAAAACGAGGGTAAGAGGCCAGTAAAAGAAATTATAAGGTGATAAATGAACAAAGAATATTTCAAATATGACTCAAAAGATCTCCCAACAAGAACAAGAACTAGGCAGACTGAAAAGTTTAAATTTTGATTTTAATCACCTTTGGGGGCTTCCGCATCAGGTACATCATTGTCTTACAGTTCAATAAAAATGTATTCTCATTGTAGGACAACGAATTTTTCTCCCCTTCAGCTGTCCCAACTTGTTTATCATATCCGGCCTCATTAAAATATGGCTTGGAATTTAGCACCAGTCCCTGAAGTGAGACCAGTACTTGAAGAATGCTTGACGTTGAAGGATCCCAAACTTCATTTCCTCTACCTGTCCAGGTATTCAAAAGACTGAGGCAAACTTTGCCTTCCTCATATAAGTTTGGATTTATTCGCCACCCTCCAGAGTGATAGTATGCTGACTGCAAACAAGAAATATGGTTTTTAGAATAGTAAATTAGAATAGTAAATTACAAAACAAGTATAGATAACTAAAAGAGGTTTAGAGCAACAAGGGAAAATGGAGGTTGTATTCATACTTTTGGCGAAGAATTGCATTAGAAAAAGAATATAGAGGTTTTCTTACAGGTGGCTCATCTGGATATTCTGGTGGAAGTTGAAAATCAAAGAAGAAAAGCCCATCCTGGTAAGGTGTCCCATAAGCTCCAACTATCACAGCCCTCAAAAGATCCATTCTATCTTCATAGACTCGTACATATATACCTTCTGTTTAATGGTAATTTAACTTGTCAAGACAGTTTTTGATATGTTTTAGAATTAACATGTCGGAGAATTAGGAATATGGCAGGACCATACCGGCAGGTTATTTTGAAGAATATCCCAATCTTGTTGAACTTTCTTGAGCCATTTTCTGGCAGCACTGTTCTGTAAATTTTGTAAAAGGGATTTGTGACATTTGTGAGTAAATGAGGGACAAACAGGAGAAGTCAAGAAAGTCGCATTTTAATCAATCACATGCACAATTTCTTTCTGATACTGCAGTGTCTATATGAGTAGCACTACTAACCTGTCCCGGTTTTCCAAGAAAGTAATGGTCAATAGGATCTCTAACAATATCAAAACCTTTGAATGTTGAAATAAACTCTTCAAATGGAGGAGCATCTGATTGTGGTGGCTTTAAGTTACATAGAGTCTCAGCGACTTCTAACAAATCAGAGGCCTCAGCAGCATCATGTTCCTCCCCCTTACAATTAGTAGGTAAATGAGATTGATTCTCAATATTATTAGGTTTTTGAGAACTGGATCCAACATCAGGATAACCATTTAAGGCCAGTTCATCATATTGAAGATAATCGTCACTTTTGATATCTGAGTTTGATGGGTCCGAGTGCTTTCGTCCCCTTGAAAATATTCCAGAGGCTAGTCTGGTCATAAAACCAATTGCAGCCAAAGGAATTGAAAGAGCTCCATTCATTCCAGAATTTTCTGCAACAATGTCGTTATCTTCAGTCTCAGGCTCGATGTCACCAGCATTTTCTGTTCCATGTTCCTATTCCAAATGCGAAGCGAATTTTATCAAAGAAATTAGAGTATAGAAACAAAAAGATAATAAACTTCTAATAGATCATATGCTTCATAACAACCTTCCACCTGCTCAGCAGTCTTTGAGATACATGACATCACAATCGTTATAATACAAATTGGCAAGAATAACAGCTACATAGATGATCTGACAGAAACACCATTTGTTCTAGAGTGATAAGCTAGTAAAATCACATTTGATATTTAATTCTGGGTAGCGGCTAAAATGCTGAAACAGACTAATCTAACTACTTACAGATTGCACATTCAAATACAAAAATAATAAAAATACAAAATAAAAAACCATTACTAGTACAACTTTTACTGCTCCTAAACCACATAGAGGTGTACATGTGTATTTTTTCAACCAGACAAAAGACATCTACTGAAGTAAAGGTTTTCAGAAATAGATATTCTACATAAGGTATAATCATCAGTTTCTTTGAGATCACGTGCCATTTACCTCAGCATTATCGACTCTATCCATGTCATCTTCAACAGTTTCCCAGCTAGGCGCATCATCGCTGGCATCACTTCCAGCTGCCATGGACTCATCATCGTCCCGACCAACAACATATATTGCTTGAGGACCAACCTGATTAACAACAGATTTTTTCATTGAAAACCATATTTAGCCAAAAGGAAATAGGTGAACTATTATGTAAGATATAGGTTTAATGTAAGAAATAAAAATAATGATATTTCACGAGGTCTACAGAAAATTACCGTGGATATCATTCCATCAGCCCATGTGACTTCTATATCACCATCTTTCAGCCCTGTGATATTCCCAACCCAAGAGAGATCTGAAAATTCAGCAGACATGTCATGAACAGTTGAGGTTTCTGTATTCCCCTTCCATCATGGCTCTCCTTTTCATGTTTGGGCTCATCTGAACTATTGAGTGGCATATTTTCCATAGAGTGCACAAAAGAATCTGTTTTGGCTGGTAAAGAAATAGGTGACAGCCGAACAACTACATCTCCATAACAATAATCATAGTCAGGATGCCCCTCTAGCTCATATACACTTACCACTTCCTCTTTATCGAATTCTCTAGGGTCCTCAGCCCTGGCAACGGGCTTCAACCACCTAACACAAGCTGTCCGATCTTTTGCATTGACACTTTTTACAACCCCAACGCGTCTGGTCTCAATAGCATCATCACTATCAGCAGCCTTCTCCACCACATACTGTTCTGCGATAAATTCATGATCCCCAGGACTATCGATGGGAATTAAAGATGTGGAATCCAGGCCCCGTCTTATTGTGCCATCCTGCCAAGCAACATCAACTTTTGTTTTGGTATTGATAATTAAAAGTGCTCGTTCAAAATTTTCTACTTTCTTCCGTGTTTTCTTGTCCTTTCTGACTACCACTTTCCGGATCTTTTTACGATGAAGGGGCCAAGTTTCATGAACAACTTCCTTTGGAGCTGGCAATGAACTATTGCATAATTTTTCTGCAGAGGCATTAGTATCAGATGCTTCAGCATTTTTGCTCAAAGAAGCCTCAGAATTATTTTCCATCAACTTAGTATTCCCAGTCGATTCCTCTGTAGTGGATACTTCTGCATCAGACTCATCACCTGTTTCAGTAGATTCAGGTCCATCCTGAGCAGAATCATTAGAATCTTTTGATAATCCCTTATTCAAGGCCATGCAGGACGAATCCTGCGATGATGGAAGTAGGCACCAATCACCCAACTGCCAATTTGTATGCGCAAAACAAGACAATAGTTTTAAATTCTTAGGACTCTGTTCCTCAGCTGGAGTAGTTGCAGAGTCAGGCCCATATCCAGCAGAAGCAATCCAGTATATTAACACCGATCCTACAGTAACTTTGGTCACTGTTCCTTCCAACCTGTTGGCTTTCCATAATCCAGATAGCCACCTAGAATTCTTGAAAACGGATGACGAGCTTGCCTTCACACGTTGTCCCGGATAATATGGAAAATGTCCATCTTCAAGGATGTTCTTTCCAACTGGTATAAGATGCAATGGGTCAGCTTTCATCACTTTGCAGACAGAACCATCATCAAGCTGAACAGTCACATTATCAAAAACGTCTTCAATTCTACCTAGCCAAGGCCCAAGGACGACATGATCACCAACAGTGAAATCCCTGATGCGCCTTAAGTCTTTAGATGGTTTATCTCTCAAAATTGATCCATCATGTGTTAATAAATCGACATTAATATTGACATCAACAACAATACCAATTTGACCCATTGGATCAGAAGCAGCAGCCACATAATCCCCATGTAAAAATCCTCTATCAACAACTTCCACATCATTGGTACTTTGCGTTGTTTCAGACCCATCCATCCAAAGCACTCTAACTTGGTCAGCTGTAAGTGGGCTGTGCTTGTAGTTATTATTGTCATTATTCTCAGCAGCATTCTCATCAAGATTTCTGTTTTTTCCTCATCACCTTCATTAGAACCAGTCTCGTCATCTTTTTCATCCTCTTCTTCCTCATCATCATCTTCATCATCAGTTATGCTGCTATCGAATCAATCACCAGCAACTTCAGTCACTATCCCAATCTCAGTGTTAGTTTTCTTTCTCACAACATCTTGTCTATAAATGTATGAGACATTCTGTAAGTTCTTGAGAATCTCGCCAGGTTTATTTTCATAGCTCAAGTTTTGATCTATATTAGACCCATATGATGAAGAATCACTTCGTTTGAGGTGGCACCCCATTAGATTTTGTTCGCTCATTAGCATCCGAAACACCAGAATGCTGCTCAGATTCCATCTGGAAAACACACAAAAATGCCAATTAGAAAATTCTAGGAACATAGGTAATGACTCCCCCCCCCCACTCCTGGATACACATATTAATCACCCTATCTTAAGGAGTCGAGTAGAACAGTATCTTAGTCTGTACAGAGCCTTTCTTCTCTCGTGTCTCTAAAATACTTGAGTGAACGATCATTATTATTAAGATGGTATTTGATTTTTATCATAAAGATAACATTTGAGAAGACATTCGTTTTTATATAATCTTCCACTCTCTTGATCCATTTCCAAATTAGGAGTTCACAATGATGGTTAACTACTCGTCACAAAACAAAATCAAACTCAAATGTACGCAAATCTGAAACATTATAACAACAATGTCAACTACAAATAATCCTTCGTAAATCATCAATACTCATTCAGATTATGTCATGCTAGTAGATGGAAATGGACAGTTTAATTTGGATGAATTTGAACCACTTTTCCATGAGTCCTCATTTCATACCCAAATTCAATCCCCCCCCTTGGGAAATTCTCATCTGCCAACACCTTTTTTTTCTTTAATTGGTAAAGCTTCACAATATCGTTGAGCTAGAAAACTTAAAATATAACAAACACCAAATAAACCACTTTAAGCCGCATCACTTACCTCTAGAGGGGCATTAAAAGATGATATACATATAATGCTGCAAGAGATGTGCCAATATTTCGCGTTCTTGGAGAAATTGTTTTCTTCAATGGATAGGTTGTATATCACAAACAATTTCCTAACACATTTCTATATATAAACAGGATAATAGTGAAAATCTTCTTTTATGAGTTGAAACTTTCAGAACATTTAGCTATGAAATATCACCAACTAAATTAAGTTAAAACCACACCTATATAGTGGCAACTTTATCAAAGAAACAACATATTAACCTCAACTCTTCTATTAACAACATTATGTTGGCTAAAACTAGTGCAAGGGTAATTATTTAATAAGCATAACAGAATTACCTTCTCATGAAAGACATTTAAATATTGTTACAAATACAATGCAACCAAACACCAAACTTGACATCCACCTCAACAGAGCCATTGCAGACACACTCAATCTACACATATATGAAAATCTCAAAACGGTTCTCAAATAGAAGCACCTTCAAACAAAGTATTACTCAACTCCACACCGTGAATTGAGTTCATTTTACTCAATTACACAGTCAACATACCAAATCTCACCACTTATGATTTCCCGGCATCATCTAATGACTAATAATTGCCACGGATTAGAAAAACCAATATAGAGAAACACAATAGCAGTTTAAACATAAAATCCAAAATGCAAAAGGAAGTAAAAGGGTAACACCGAAACATAAATAAATCCCTAGTACCAGCTCCAGACTCATCATCCATTCAAACTTGTCACAGCTGAAGGAGAAGCTAACACATAAAATGCGCCGAAACAAGATCAAATGAATTGCTATGTACAGGGATTCATTCACCATGCGTCAAAAATAAATAAATAAATAAACCGAAATACATAAACAAATTACAGAATTCAAAAATTCAGAGATATAAATGAATCGGTTGCACATCAATTGGAGGAATGAGGAGAAAATTCCAACCACAAACCTTAGAAATCGAGCTCAAGACGAAAACTGATTGATTGAAAATAGAAAAATGAGCTGCTCCCTGCGTTATTTCTATTAATCGTGGAAACAAATGTTTATTATATATAGAGCTTATATAAAAAGGTTATGGTGTGATAAATCACGCGCCGATTATAGGCTACCACGGTAAGCACAGGGGCATTCTTGTCATTACGTGCCGTAGAAGTACTTTTTGATGTGTGCTTGCTTGGATGCTTGTTTTTATTTTCATTTTCTTTTTTCTCAATCTATTTATACTTTATAAATAAAAAACATTTTTAAATTATATATTTATTAGTACACATTATTAAATCTATCAAGCAGCTATTAAAAATTGTGGATCCACATAATTCTGAAATTGCAGAAGATGTTCGCATTGAGTTTAATTTAACTTTTCAAATACAAATATACATCCTCATTATTTTCTATTTCTTCGTGAAACTTCTTATATTAAAAATTATACAATATATATATATAAGTAATTGTATAGAGCTATTGGAAAAAATTTAGTCGCGATGATTTTTTATGTATATTTAATAGTTATTTTTACAAAGCATATATTGATGTTTTCGTTCATTCTTTAATTGAATTTGATAATTTGTACTTCTTGCCATTGACTCATGCAACACAGTGTCATTGTTAAGGGATTAATCAAAATGATATATCTTAGAATAATGTATACCTTTATTATTGGAATTTAGAATACTCACGAGCAAGCAAAGTAAAATGCTTTGCTAAGATCGTGGGAAAGGAGAAGGCATGACTTCTAATTGAAATAATAAATCTCAAGTAGTCAAGGATTAATCACTTTGAACTAGGGGTGTAAACAAATCGAACCGAGTTTAATATCAATATATTATATTCGTAATCGACTCATTTAGAGAATATTTTTATTTGTATTCTTTTACTGTTCGAGTATAACAAGTGATTCTTATTCTTATTTTGAAACTATATTCGAATATTCATATTTGAAATCCTATCCTATTTTATTCTTTTTTCGTACAATATCTAATTAAATTGCAATAATAATTAGAATCTAAATAATAACTTTGGGTCATAAAATTGTTAAATATATCAATACCATGTTAATCACCAAATGCATGAACAAACAAAAAGACCATTGCCATATGTCGAATCCATCAAGAATATAATTATCTATGGACTTATTAGTTTGCACTTTTATAAATGAATACAAGTTTATATATTAATAATCTAATAAATAATTATAGACTTATATGTATAAAGATTACATATTAGTGATTTCTTTAAATATAAATATAATTTATATATATAATATTATTCGAATATTCTTACGAATACTCGTATCGAATATAATGATATTTATATTTGTATCTCATAATATGCGAATCTGAATAAATATTCTTATTTGGATTCATATTCTAATTTCTCAAATTCGAATACCGAACCGAATAAAAAGATTCGCTTGTTTTACACCCATACTTTCAACACACTTTTAAAATTCTAAAAAACTTTATTTTAGAACTGGCAATTCAATCTTTTTTGAGTAGGTCTCTTGTAGGACCGTAAGACGGATCTTAAAACCCAACCCGCGCCCAACTGTTATTTAAAAAAATAATCACTTCAGCTCCACAAGGGAATCGAACCCGCGCGCTTGATAGACACAAGGTGGTATTCTACCACTACACCACTAGTGCTTGTTGTGCAATTTCAGTATAACAATGTATATAAACCCATTCATAAATACGCCTGGTAATTAAAAAAAAAAAAAACGCCTCTAAATGCAAAGGCTAAGAATCGAACTCAAGTCTATTAAAAAACATGATACATTATCTCAATAAATGGATACTTATAAAAGTGTTACTTTAACTACATCATATTTATATTTACTTTAACTACATCATATTTTATTTTATCTCAACAAACGGATACTTCTACTTATAAAAGTGTTACTTTAACTATATCATATTTATTTTTTATTTTTCCTTCTTTCTTTCATTTCTAATTTGTGATTATATTTAAAAAACATGAAAAAACATGAAACTTTATCTCAAAAAATAGATACTTTAATGTATAAAAGTGTTACTTTAACTCACAGTATATATATTTATTGTAACAAATTCATAATTTGTGACTATATTAAAAATATGTTACTTTATCTCAAAAATAAATACTTTTACTTATAAAACTATTACTTTAACTCTATCATATTTATTATTCATCTTTCTTTGTATTTATTATTAAAAAACGTAATACTTTATTTAAAAACATATACTTTTACTCTTAAAACATGATATTTTGTCTCAAATATATATTTTTACTCATAAAGGTGTTACTTTAACTCTGATATATTTATTTTTCCTTTAATGTAATGTAATCATAATATGTGGCTATATTAAAAACTCTGATACTTTATCTAAAATAACCGATACTTTTTCTCATAAAATCAAGTATTTTTAATCGAGGAAGAAAAAAAAAAAAAAAAATGCAAGAGTGCTTTGACCCGCGACTGGTCAACAGGATTCACGGGTCAAATAGAATACGTCTTACGGATTGAGACCTGTAAGACGGTCCTACATGAGTTTTTGCCATCTTTATTTAGCGTATAATCCAATCTAAATTAAGTTCCTTTAAGAATCACCCCTTTGTTATACTTCCTTAAATTTCAATGACATTTTTCAACTTTGGGGAAGAAGTCTAATCAAAGATATAATTTGTTACAAAACTAAGAAGAATGAAAGCACTTGACTAACGATTCAGGAAATCACAACTACGTGATACATGTAAATATCTTGGCTTACCTTCATTAACTGGGCATAGTAAAAGATCAATTTTTGGATATATCGAGAATCGAATTTGGAAGAGAATAACCTTGTGGAACAATAGATCGTTATCGAAAGCTGGCAAAAAAAAAACACAATCTATTGTGCGCCCAATATGTGTGAGTCTACGTAGGTATGCATTGGTTGTAGTGTTTTTTCTCTCTACTATTGAGAGAACCGTGTTCCACACTTGTGGAGGCAAAACCTGTAACAAATATTTGAATGTGAATATTGTTCTTCATCTTGCATCTGCATTTATTTTGGTTAATGTTTTTCTTAATTGCTTCCAGTAATGTTAGGTTTCACTTTTCTATTGTTTTATTGTTCCATCTTCCCACCAACTCATTCTCTTTCTTCCCACTTCTCTCTAACTATTTATTTTATTCTTCGACTTTTCTTGCCTTTTTACCCTTTGCTCTCGTTTACTTATTCTTTTCTCAGATCTGGTGCAATAGCTCTCGTTGTCTGAATATTTGCAATTGAGGAGTGGCTACGAGCAATGGAAAGAATATTTTCCAGTATTCCTAGCACTGATGTGTAGCGAATCTCATGCGCCACCTTTCAGTTCACAGAAGATACGAATCACTGGTGGGAGGCTTTCTCCCCCTCAAGGACAGATGAGCAACTGCGTGGCATGACCCAGATTAACTTTAAACATGAGGTCATGCAACAGTATTTTCCACACTCATATGGAGATCGTAAGGAGAACGGAATTCCTAGAGTTGAAACAGGGCAACATGACAGACATCGAGTATGAACATAAATTCAATCAATTGGCAAGATTTGCCACCCACTTGGTGGACACAGATGAAAAGAGAGCAAAGAGGTTCTAAAGGGGTCTCCGTCCAGAGATAGCTTTTGTGTTAGCTGGTCTGGGAACAACGACTTATGTTGAACTGCTTTCGCGAGCTCAGGAAGTGGCTTCATGTTTGAAGTTGGACTATCCTACCTAGAAGATAGAAAATGTTCCAGGAAAGAGAAATGGAATGGTCCGAATCAGGGAGTGGCGACTGGTAGGCAGAGTAAATAGGTCAGGACCAGGGCAAATGCAATTCCAGTTGCATAGAAGGTGAATCCAACTTGTCCAACCTGTGGAAGGAATCATTATGAGGATTGAAGAATGCTTATTGGGACAAGGAAAATGTTTCCATTGCCACCAACATGGCCATCACACAAATTGTTGCACCGCGTTTCCAGACAAGAAGGGAAAGACACCAACGAGTCAGGCACGTGTTTTTGTCATGACATAACAGGAAGCCCAAGAGAACCCGGGAACATTGACAAGTATGATACACATTTCCAATATACTTGCTTTAGTGTTATTTGATACTGGTGCCACGCATTCTTTCATATCTGCTGATTGTCATGCTAAAACGTGTCTTAAGAGTTGTACAATTAGTAATACACTAGAAATAAACCTTCCTTCGAGAAAAACAATAAGTATTGATCTCGTGACTAACAATGTGGCGTTGGATTTTGATGGGAAGAGTCTACAAGCAGATTTGCATGTAATTAGAATGAGGGATTTTGATATCATAATATGAATGGACTGGTTGAATAAGTATAAGGCCAACATCAAATGTCAACAAAGAGAAATAATTCTTGAACCGTCAAAAGGAGATGAATTCATATTTTTTGGAGCAAGAGTGAGTGGAATGCCTCGAATTATATTGGCAATTAAGACGGTGAAAATGTTGAAGAAAGGAAAATGTCAGGGAATTCTGGTTAATGTGATGGCCACTCAGGTTGCCAAGAAAACAATCATGGAAGTTCCAGTTGTACGAGAGTATGCCGACGTATTCCCAGAGGATTTACCTGGAATACCTCAAAATTGGTAAGTGGAGTTTACGATTGATCTGATTTCGAGAGCTGCTCCTATATCAAAAGCACCATATAGAATGGCTCCCAAGGAGCTTAAAGAGTTAAATGTTCAGCTGCAAGAACTCTTGGATACCGGTTTCATACGACCCAGTGTGTCGCCTTGGGGAGCGCCTGTCCTTTTTGTGAAGAAAAAAGATGGGAGCATGAGGATGTGCATCGACTACAGAGAGTTGAAAAAACTTACTTGTAACACCCGGGAAAAATAAAGTGTATTTAATTAGTTATTAGTGTATTATTATTATTGGATTTATTATCCAATTACATGGCCCATGAGGAATCCTAAGGTATTTGGGAAACTAGCTAGTGTAATTATATTAGGAGTCTTTCGTTATTAGGGTTTTATTATACCACATTAGAGAGGACCAAAAAAATGTTCTAGCTCTATTTCTCTGTGCCATCACAACCTCCATCGTCTACCATACAACTACGATTAAGTTTTTCTTCAACGCCATGATCCGTCAATTGCCTTCCCTATTTCATCCTCAACTCTTAAGGTAATTTACTTCTAAATTTCGAAACCCAAGCTATACTATTCAAAATTTCTTGAGATTTGCAATATGTTATTATTCATAAAGTTTTATTGTACGGTTAAAATTTTATACTAATCCAATGAGTACTTTTGGATTTATTGAATTTTCAAACTAAGATGCCAGAATTTATGTTATTCCCTATTTTTATTTTAGAAAATCCACAACCCTACATATACATATCAAAAATTCGTGAAATTTTAATATGTTATGTTAGTGAACGTATATAATATTCATTTCAAATTTCATATACGTTTGAGTTGTATTTTATTTTATATGAAATTCGCATTCACGCTTTCCAAATATTGAATATACTCTGTTTCCGATACACAATTTCTAGAAACCATGTATAAAGACCTTACAAATATATGAATTTTTTATATGTTATGTATTATAATGTTTACTACTATGTGGTAAAATGTAACAACCAATTTTTTTCAAAAAGAAAACAAAAATTTAAAAGAAATAAAATAGAGATAGTGGATATTATTGGGGAAAATGGGAGATAAAGATAGTGGCTGGTGTTGGGGATAATGGAAGAGAAAGGTGGAGAAAGTGGAGAAGAAAAGAAGAAAAAGAAAATAGAAAGTGGGAGATAATGAGAAAAATAGATTAATAAAAAGAAAGAATAAAAGATGATGGTGAGGATTAGTTTGAAGGAGAGATCGGGTAAGAGAAGAACTAAGAAAGAGAAGAAGAAAGAAAGAAAAGAAAACAAGAGGAAAGAAAAAAAAAAGAGGAAATGAAGGAGGAAACAAGGAAAATACAAGAAGTATAATCCAATTTGCAGTACAGATTATCCGAGAAGTTTGAAGGTTTTATAATTATTTCTTTTGTTTCATATTGAATTTGGTTAAGTTTTACTAATCCTGTTATATAATAATTTATGTATAGATTCTACTAGGTAGAAGCCGGGGTGAATTTTATCTTAGTTGATCTAAGTCATCCGAGAAACCAGGCAAGTAATCTCTTTAGTTATCATGTAGAATTAGGATTTAAATTGATTTTTATGTTTAATTCTAAGACTGACACCTAATATGTATATATATGTGTGAATGTGAATTAATACGTGTTTTAGGAAATACACAGACCTTATTTTTAATTATTAGTTGGTTAAATGATGTAAATCTATATAGTAGTCCAAACGTTTTTATAAAAAAATAAAAAATGAATTGGTTTAATGAGATAGTGAGTATATAAACATTATACCTTATTAGAATTTCATACATCCAGGTTAATTGTTTTAATGGTTAAACATATTGGACAAGACAATGGATTAATTAACTATTTGGAATACTCACGTGTTCTTGTATAAATGAAATTACCTCTGTTCAACCAAATCATAAGGATAAGCAAACTAATAGCTTATTAATATTGTTAATATATATATATTACTTTTATCAAGTAGAAAAATTATGGATTATTTGATATATATATATAATAATATAGATGTAATCTAGTATATTTTTGGGTAAGTAATGAAAGTAAAGGTTAATTATCATAATTATTGATTTATTATATAAATTAAAGTTTTTGTTTGAATAATACGTAAGTAGGAGTATATTAATATTTTATAATTATTGTCATATGATATGTTTTTAGTAAATCAAAATCTTATGAGTAGTTTGGCAATTGAGGTTTATAGTTCCGTAAGTAATTTTTTAAGAAAAAAAAAATGGGAACTATTTTTTTAAAATTTTATAATATATTATAGGCTATATATATCATGGGGTGATTTAATTGTGTATGATAGACAATATTAATCGTATACCCTTTATTAGTTAAATGTGGGATTTTGTTCTCAAATTATTTCAGCTAATGTGATTTCATTGTTATAATACGTGTTTACATTTATTCTCGTATTTAATGAAGTTGCATCACTTAAGTTAATTCATCATGTTAATGTATGTCCATAGCATTTCACGAGCATACATAGATTACTAAAAGTCAAGTTTTAGGTTTAGAATTAATAATATCATGTTTTTTTAAAGAAATGGGTGTACATTGTTCTGTGATGCTGGAGTGAGTGAGAAATGGGCGCGGGGGACCGGCGTTCCGACAATGTGCCGCTTGCGGCTAATGTTAATGTTAAAGAAAATGGGCTTTCAGGCAAAATGTTAATCGGGTTCCAAATAACAAGGCCCACTGCGACCCTGAATAGAACAATGTACCACCAAGTGAGCTCGCGTCTTAAAGAAAGTTTTAAGTAAAGAAAATGACAAGTTTTGAAGTAAATGTTATAATATTGCATTAGACATGCATCCATGCATGAGATTACTTGTTGAGCTTTTTTAAAGCTCATCCCACGAATGTTTAATATTTTTAGATGAGAACCCTGATGAGGAAGGAGATGGCGCAGCGCAGTGACTCGCGAACCCACGACTTTCATGATTTTCATGTCTTTCAAGTTTTCTAAAAAAAAAAATTGAATTTTAATTTCTATTGAGATGTTGAATGTCATTTTCATTTAATTATGGATGTTTCTGGATTTATAATTGTTTTAAATTATTAGTTTTTATTTCCGCTGCAAACTTTGAAACTAAGTAAAGTTTTTATTATTCCGTATTTGAGGAAAAAACAGTAAACCCCCCAAACTATTCGATTTTTGACACTTTACCATACGAACTAAAATTTCAAACATTGTTCCATACCAACTTCACGTTTTTGTCACTAACCCATATAATACGGTCGACGGTGGAATTTTTCGCCGGAAATTGAGTCACGTGACTTGCACACTTGATTTTTTAAGGGTATTTTTGTCCCTTCACACCCTTACCCGCCAAACACTCACATGTACATCACATGGCAAAATGAAAATCACATTTCAGCCCTAGAAAATTACCTAAACTCTCTGTTGCGCCCTTAAAAAATTCCCTAAACTCTATGCACCTCTAATCCAAAGCCTTAACAATGGTGTGGAAGATAAGAAAGAACGGTGATCAAAGTATACCAAATGAAAGAGCCTCCCCTGATTATGGTAAGTGAAAGGATGCTGTTATTTTTTTCAAAAATGTCGAGTGAAAGTTTAAAATTCTAGGGTTTCGTTTTTTATTTATATTTTCCATATTTTTGGTAACATGTTTTTTCAGTGTTCAGTTTATGGGGACATGTCTATGTCCCCAAAAGAATTTATTGTAAAAAATCACAAGTTTGTGCTTTGGTCCCCACAGTTGATTATTGTATTATATTATCCTCATATTTTTTTTTCCGTTTTTTTGGTCCCCACCAGGTCCAGGGTCTGATTTGTTCACTATTCGAATGCATTACAATGGACTATTTGTCAATTTGGGGAAAATCAAGTATTTAGCCTCTGACATTGCACACATTGACTATTGTGACCCTGATGAGATATCACTACTTGAATTAAGTAGTATGGCCACTGAGATAGGTATGAAGCCATTTATTTGTTTTCATTTCAGTAAAAGAGGGGTAGATGAAACTAGTGATTTGAAGCAATTACAAAATGATGGTGATGTTTTGAATTTGGTGGATTTTGTAGATGAAAATAGGATAGTTGGTGTGTTTGTTGAACATGAAAAAACTGAAGGCATTGATTTTCCTACTGTGAATGAACCTTTGAATTTTGTTGGTGAAAATGAAGGCATTGACCTTAATATTAACCAAAATGAATCTGTTGATGGGGGAGGGATAGGTAGTAATGAGCATGTTAATTTGAAGAGTGATATAGTTGATGACAATGATAGTAATGGAAGTGATGATGATCAGTCAATGGGGTCAGATAGTGATATATCAGAGAATTTTGTTGACAGTGAGTTTGATGTTTCTGATGATGATACTCTGTTTGATGATAATATTGATGTAGATGCTGAATGGAGTGGGCTAAATGTGTGTAAGTCTGAAGCTACAACATCCACTGAAGTGTGCAATAATAGTAGTCTTGAAAATAAGAATGTCTATAATGGGCAGTCTGTTTTCAACTCAAGGCTAGACCTAAATGATCCTAAGTTTGAATTAGGCATGTACTTCCTGGATATACCTATGTTTAGGCAAGCAGTGAGAAATCACTCCATTAAACAGGGTAGAGATATAATGTTCACAATTAATGAAAAGACCAAAGTACAAGCAAAATGCAAACATAAAACCTGCCCTTGGGTGATATATGCTAGGAAAGAAAAAAATGAGGACTCTGTACAAGTGAAAACTTATTATGGGAAACATCAGTGTCCTAGGCTTCAAAGGGTATCACATGCAAATTCTAAATTTGTAAGTCAAATGTACAAAGATAGAATTTGGACTGATCCAAAATGGCCTGTGGATTCTATGATGACTATCCTTCAAAAGGATTGTAAGCTGGTTTTCAACAAAAGCCAAATGTACAGAGCAAAAAGAAAGGTGTTTCAAATGGGTAGTGGGTCAGAGAGTGAACAATATGCCATGCTTTGGTCATATGCTGAAGAAATTAGAAACTCTAACCCTGGCACTACTGTGAAAATAAAGTGTAAATTAGTTGGTGAGGAATCTGTCTTTAAGAGATTCTATATTTGTTGGGGTGCATTGAAGATAGGATTTCTTGAGGGATGCAGACCTGTTATATTCTTGGATGGTTGCCACTTAAAGACTGCTTCAGGTGGTGTTCTCTTAACTGCTGTGGGGGTAGATGCTAACAATTGTATGTACCCCTTTGCATATGCTGTTGTTGAGAAGGAGAAAACAAAGTCTTGGACCTGGTTTGTAGATCTTTTAGTGCAGGATTTGAACATAACAAACAGTTACCATTGGACCATAGTTTCAGATAAGCAAAAGGGTTTGATTGATGCCATTGAAACTTTATTACCTGACAGTGAACACAGATTTTGTGTCATGCATTTGTATAAAAACTTTAAGCAAAATCACAAAGGCTTGGCATTAAAAAACCTTCTTTGGCAAGCAGCAAGGGCAACTAGAGTGATTGATTTTGAGAGGATAATGACTGAGTTGAAAGAGAGGAATGTTGCTGCATATGATTGGTTGAGTCAGAGGGCTCCAGCTAATTGGTCTAGGTCTCATTTTAGGACTCTATCAAAATGTGACATATTATTGAACAATATGTCAGAAAGTTTTAATTCAATGATTATGAGAGGAAGATGTAGGCCTATTCTGAATATGCTTGAGGTTGTGAGGGTCATTTTGATGAGAAGAATTCATGTGAAGAGGGATCAGATGGAGAAATACCATGGGGAAATTTGTCCTAAAATCTCAAAATTGTTGGAAGAAACAAAGAAAAAGTCTATGGACTTCATAGCCCATTGGAATGGTCAAGATCAGTTTGAGGTTGAGAATTGTCATGGTACAAGATTCAAGGTACATTTGGGGGAAAAAACTTGCAGCTGTAGGAGATGGGAACTGACTGGTATTCCTTGTGCTCATGCAATCTGTAGCTTATACTACCTGGGCTACACACCTGAGGCATATGTTGACAAGTGCTACTCAAAGGAGACATTCATGAAAGCATACAATCATTTAATGGGTACTTTGGATGATACTTCAATGTGGCCAAAGGTTGATCTTCCCACTTTGCTGCCTCCAGTATGTGAGAAACTTCCTGGAAGGCCAAAGAAATATAACAGAAGAAAGGAGCCTGGTGAGACTAAGAATTCACAGCAAAATGATGAAAGAAGTCAACATGTGAGGTTGGGCAAGAAGGGTGTCACTATGACATGCTCAAGATGCAAGAAACCTAATCACAATGTCAGAGGTTGTCCTTTACTTAAAAATTCTCAGCCAACTCAGGAAGGGTTAGATATCCCTGCAGCTCTTGACATAAACAAGTCAGTTAAGAAGGTAAAATCATCTAGTTTTTGTATTCTTTCATTTATTTTATTTTGTATTCTTTCATTTATTTTATCTATATATATAATATATATATATATTCTAATTGTGTTACATATAGGGAAGAAAGATGAAGGAACATGAGCATGAGCTAAGTGCATCTCCAAGAGTGCAAACAAGAAGTTCTGCAGTATTGTCACCATCTAGAGTGCAAACCAGAAGCCTTGTTTCTCATGGTGTTTTGGTAAGTGTTTGTAAGCATTTCTCCTCTTTGTTTTAACACAAATCTAATTATTTTGTTGGTGTATAAACAGGGCAAGGACAAAGGGAAGGTGATAATTCCTACACAACAGTCCCAAGCACAAGAAAAGACTCAAAAAAAGACACTTGGTGTTAGGCCAAAATTGAAGGTGACCAAGAAGCCTGAATCAGCTGTTGTCAGCAGCTCTAAGCCAAAGTCACCTAAATCAAAAGCATTTTCAAGTCTTGAGTTGAAGCATCAAGGGACCAGCAACAATATCACTCAATCTGTGAGGTTCTCAAAGAACAAGAAAACAGATTACAAATTTGAGCAGATTCAGTCCCAAGAAGAGGCACCAACTTGCAATCAGATGTAAAGTTGGAGTCTGCTTCCTTTTGAGCAGATTCAATAGTGCATGTATTTTGTCTTGGATGTTTTGGTCTGGGATGTTTTTTCTGGGATATAAAAAGTACAACTTTATGTATTTTGTCTTGAATTGTTAATGGAATGGAATGATCCTTGTTTGTGTGCAAATGATCCTCTTTATACACTTTATAGTTACAACCATACACTTTATATTTTTCAGCATTCAATACAGCAGGAATTCTCAATGCATTCAATACACTTCATAGTTAAAACCATACATTACATAGACCAAATGAGTTAAAAGACAGATTACATAGATCCTAATGAGTTCATAGTCATATTACATCATGGCCAATCCATCTGAATTGGAAAATTGGAATAGGTCCATGACCTTTTTACCTAAAACTATTACAATACATTACTTTCACATAAAGAGGTACATAATACTCCAAGACATCACCAATGCAAACAACAAGTACTTCTCCCTTGATCTCTTGCATTTCAAATCATCCTCCAGCTGTTTAATATCATTCTCCAGCTTGTTAACTTGCTTCAAATTGTTCTCCAACTTGTTAACTTTCTTCAAAGAATCCCTAATAATTTGTCGAGCCCGGGTGCACATTGGAGGGTCAATCCACACAAAATAACAGCAACCTCCTACTTCCTGATGTACAATTGCATTCAAAATCAGAATCAAAATAATTACAAAATTCATTAATTTTGGATTTTTGAATAAAATCAGAATTGATTTTCAAAACCCAAAATTTAGGGTTTCCTTACCTCAATTTAGGGAATTAATTTCGGATTCTACACAATAATAATTTATGTTTTAATTCAAAATAAGGAGTGTTAGCATGAAATTTGTGATACTCTTACCACAAATTGTCGAACGATTTTCAGAAATCAAAATTAGGGTTTCACTTACCCGAAAATTTTCGCATGCCGAATACCTTCGCCCGTGATTGAGGTCACCCAAGAAGTTTTTTTATCGCATTTCGCCCACAATGACACATTGAATCCATGAGCACCTCAGATGTTTGGTAGGACATGGCTTCTTCCACCTATCTTCTCTCCAGCGTATGTGAAGAAATAAGGGGATAGGATTAGCTCTGTTAATTATAAGGGTGTGAAGAGGGAAATGAGAAGGGTGTGAAGGGACAAAAATACCCTTAAAAAATCAGTGTGCAAGTCACGTGACTCAATTTCCGGCGAAAAATTCCACCGTCGACCGTATTATATGGGTTAGTGACAAAAACGTGAAGTTGGTATGGAACAATGTTTGAAATTTTAGTTCGTATGGTAAAGTGTCAAAAATCGAATAGTTTGGGGGGTTTACTGTTTTTTCCTCTCCGTATTTTTAAGAAATCTTTAAAGTATTTCTATTATAATTACTTATTTTCGTATTAAAATTCAATTTACTAGAAGGTGTTACATTTAGTGGTATCGAGAGCGAGGTTTTTAAAATCGGTTCAGAGACTTCAAAAGTTTTTCTTTAGAAAAATTTTTAAGTTAAAAAGTCATGGGTTCTAAGTCGCGCTTGAGCATCTCCTCCGCACCCGGTAAGGATTACATTTCTTGTCATTATTAATTGATGTATTTGGTGTCTATGAAATGTATGCCTCGTATAAAATTGATTGTTGTTTGAATTGAATAGAAGATAGATGTACTTGATATTTTATCTGGAAAAAAAAACTAAGATTATTCACATTATTTTACTTCAAATTCCAACGTGATTGTTATAATAATATTAGAATGTAATATATGATTGTGAGAATTTAATGAACTTTATAAACTTATTTCAGTTAATATAAAATGAATCGCAACACTCGCTCGACTCACCTAGACGGCAACGGTTCTAACACCAACAATGCTCAAGGGACTCCCCTGACTGTCGAGGCTCAGTTGCAAGCTTTGACTACTTTTGGTGATACTAATCGACAGACACGACCGACGTCCCCGAAAGAAACCTAAGTTATTGGACTTTCTTAGTTATCGCCCCCATCTTTTGTGGGTACCACTGATCCTATCGAAGCTGAGGGATGGCTTACTGAGATACAAAAAATCTTTTCTGTAATTGACTGTACTGATGAAGAACGTGTTAACTATGCAACGTTTGAGCTGAGAGGCGATGCATATGATTGGTGGAGAATGGTGCAACGTCAGATAGAGGGTGACACTAACCCCTTTACTTGGAAAAGGTTCACAGAAGTGTTTTATGATAAGTACTTTCCGAGGAGTGTTCGCCAACAAAAGGAAAGAGAATTTATTTAGTTGGAACAGAGCAACCGTACGGTCGCCAAATATGAAGCGGAATTCGCCAAATTGTCCAAATTTGCTCCTGACTTGGTTGCTACTGAGGAACGAAGAGCCAGACGATTTGAAGAGGGACTCCGATCCCAAATCAAGATTGCAGTGACTCCTTTTGAGCTTACTACTTATCGCGAAGTTATCAACAAAGCTATGTTGGTGGAAAGGGCTCAATCTGTGAACCGGGAAGAGATGCGGATCCAACAAGGAGGACAAAAGTTCAAAAGAGAGAACCCAAATATTTGGAATAATAATGGTCAAAAAAGAAAGCAAGTACAAGTTCCACAGGGTGCCTCACATAACAAACAACTGACAACTGTTTGCACTAAATGCGGCAAGGTACATCGGGGAGAATGTTTGTTTGGTACAAGAGTTTGTTTTAATTGTAAGAAGCCTGGACACAAAGCTTTAAACTGCCCAGAGAGGAAGAAGCCCACTCAGGCTAGAGTGTTCACAATGACACAAGCAGGTTTATGGAAAGCAAAGACGTGGTGGTCGTAACAAATTAATTCTTGCATTTTTCTTTCGAATTTCATATCATTATGTTCATGCACATTTTGAGTATGTAATTATTTTGTAGGACCTATGAATGTTTGTGGTATACCTGCTTATGTGTTAATTGATTCTGGTGCTTCGCATTCTTTCGTGAACTCCAAATTTGCTATGAATCTGTCCGATTATGCTACTTCATTGGACACTCTTTTCAGCATATCAACTCCATCGGGGATATCATGAACTCACCTTTTAGTTTACACTAATTGCCCGATTTCTATTGATGAGAAAGAGTTATCTGCTGATCTTATTGGGTTGAATATTCATGACTTCGATGTCATTCTAGGAATGGATTAGTTGTCCAAATATCACGCAACCATCGATTGCCGAGCTCGAAGGGTAATCTTTCATTCTCTTCGGACTCCTTATTATTCTTTCAGGGAGTCTCATCAAAACCTGTTAACCCTATCATCTCAGCTATGAAGGCTCGTAAACTCCTGAACAAAGATTGTGAAGCCTATCTAGCCTCAATAATTAAAGTTTCAAAGGATTGTTCCTCTATTGATCAAATTTCTATTGTCTGTGAATATCCTGATGTATTTCCTGAGGATCTTCATGGCGTTCCACCAGAAAGAGAGGTAGAATTTGTCATAGAGTTAGTGCCTGGAACGACTCCAATATCTAAGGCACCATATCGAATGGCTCCTGCTGAACTGAAAGAACTCAAGGAACAACTACAAGATTTGCTCGATAAAGGATTCATTAGACCGAGCTTCTCACCTTGGGGTGCACCAGTCTTATTTGTCAAAAAGAAGGATGGGACGATGAGATTGTGTATTGATTATCGTGAACTTAATAAGGTGACCATCAAGAACAAATACCCTCTTCCAAGAATTGAGGAATTATTTGACCAACTTTAGGGTGTTGGGTATTTTTCTAAGATCGATTTGAGATCAGGCTATCATCAATTGCGCATTCGAGAAGAAGACATCCCAAAAACCGCATTTCGTTCTCGCTATGGTCACTATGAATTTCTTGTCATGCCTTTTGGTTTGACTAATGCCCCAGCCGCATTCATGGACTTAATGAATCGAGTCTTTTCTGATTATCTTGATCAATTCGTCATAGTCTTTATTGACGATATTCTAATTTATTCTCGGTCGAAGAAAGAACACAAACAACATTTAAGACTAGTATTGTAGAGACTCCGAGAGAAAAAGTTATTTGCAAAATTCAGTAAATGCGAGTTCTGGTTAGACAGTGTTCCTTTCTTGGGACATATTGTTTCTCGAGAGGGGATTTCTGTAGATCCTAGCAAGGTTGAGGTGGTGAAAAATTGGCCTACACCAAAGAACGCAGGAGAGATCCGCAGTTTCCTTGGACTAGCTGGCTACTACAGAAGATTCGTTGAGGGTTTCTCTAAGATCTCTGCTCCACTAACTCAACTAACAAGGAAGAACATTAAGTTTCAATAGGATGACAAGTGTGAAAAGAGCTTCACGGAGTTGAAAGAAAGATTGACGATGGCTCCAGTTCTTACACTGCCAAATGGGATTGATGGTTTCATTATCTACAGTGATGCATCGTTGAAGGGTTTAGGTTGTTTTCTTATGCAACATGGGAAAGTAATTGCATACGCTTCTAGACAATTGAAGGATTATGAGAAAAATTATCCAACTCATGATCTGGAATTGGCAGCTGTGGTTTTTGCATTAAAAATATGGCGACACTACTTATACGGGGCTAGGTGTGAAATTTACACCGATCATAAAAGTCTAAAATATTTCTTCACTCAGAAAGAACTTAACATGAGACAACGCAGATGGCTCGAACTAGTGAAGGACTATGATTGCGTTATCAATTACCATCCGGGTAAGACCAATGTGGTAGCAGATGCTTTGAGTCGTAAAGGTCAAGGATCTATTTCTACTTTGCATGTGGTTCAGAAGCTACTGTTAAAGGACATACAAAACCTTGAGTTGGAAATTATTCCCCGAGAAAAGATGAGTTATTTGGCTACCTTGACTTTACAACCGTCAATTCTGAAAGGATAAAAACTCGCACAACTAGATGACCCAAAGTTAAACAAGATTCGTTCGAGGTCATTGAAGAAAAGCGACATGATTATGTGATCTCAACAGATGGAACTTTACATTTGGGTAATAGACTCGTAGTCCCCAACAATGAGGACTTGAAGCTAGAGATTATGAAAGAAGCTCACAACTCTCCTTACTCCATTCACCCTAGAAGTACAAAGATGAAACATGACCTCGATAAACATTTTTCATGGGTTGGCATGAAAAAGGATGTGGCATCATATGTTCAGAGGTGTCTTACCTGTCAACAAGTCAAGGCTGAACATCAAAGACCTTCTGGTCTTTGGCAACCATTGATGATTCCTGAGTGGAAGTGGGAACGTATTGGTATGGATTTTGTTATGGGACTACCAAAGACGAAAATGGGATTCGACTCCATCTGGGTTATAGTTGATCGTCTCACCAAGTCCACGCATTTTCTACTAGTAAAAAGAACGTACAACATGGAGAAATATGCAGAAATATATATAACTGAGATAGTTCGGTTGCATGGAGTACCATTGTCTATTGTTTCGGATAGGGACCCTAAGTTTACCTCCGCTTTCTGGAAAAGCCTACACGAGCTATGGGCACTCAGTTGAGTTTCAGTACAGCTTTTCATCCACAAACTGATGGACAATCGGAGAGAACAATTCAGACACTTGAGGATATGCTTCGAGCACGTGTGATAGATTTTAGTGGTACTTGGGATAAATTTTTACCGCTAGTGGAATTTTCGTACAACAATAGCTACCAGATTTCTATTGGGATGGCTCCTTATGAGGCTTTGTATAGAAGAAAGTGTCGATCACCAGTGCATTGGGATGAAGTCGGTGAGAGAAAACTAATAGGACTCGAGTTGGTCCAACAGATCTGAAGTAGTTGAGAAAATCCGACAAAGAATGAAAACTACTCAGAGCCGTCAAAAGAGCTATGCTGATAAGAGAAGAAAGCCATTAGAATTTTCTATTGGAGATATGATTTTTATTAAAGTGGCACCAATGAAAGGTGTTATGAGGTTTGGAAAGAAAGGGAAGTTAAGTCCTCGCTATATTGGACCATTTGAAATTTTAGAGAGGATATGTAGTTTGGCATATCGAATTGCCTTACACCAGCACTATCCGGAGTTCACAATGTCTTTCATGTCTCGATGCTTAAGAAGTACATTCCAGATCAATCACACATTTTAAGTTACGAGTCACTCAATATTCGTGACAATCTGACATATGAAGAAATGCCAGTTAGAATTGTGGATAAGATTGAGAAGGAGCTTAGAAGAAAGAAAGTTGTATTAGTTAAGGTCCAATGGAGGAATCACACTATAGAAGAAGCTACGTGGGAACACGAAGATGAGATGCGTGTTCTATATCCCCAACTATTTGGTAAGCAATGAGCTCTCAATATACGATTTATTTTCGTACATTAGAATATTATTTATATATTATTGCAAATTTCGAGGACGAAACTTTCTATAAGGAGGGGAGAATGTAACAACCAATTTTTTTCAAAAAGAAAACAAAAATTTAAAAGAAATAAAATAGAGATATTGGATATTATTGGGGAAAATGGGAGATAAAGATAGTGGTTGGTGATGACGCCCGAGCCGAGCTGGAAGAAAATTAATCCACGTCATCAATACAGCGCATGCCCGAAGGGGCCCCCCTGGGAATGTCATCAGCGGTGCCCGGTGACACGTCATGAGTTGGGCCCGCTCACTACCGAGCCCAACCACAACACGACTACCGAGCCCCGACCCCCGAGCCCAAATTTCGGCGGGAGACGCATGCGCAACAGATTCAGAAAAATAACCATTTGCCCATACTTAGTGTTCCATTAGCACCAGAGGCTGCCACGTGTCAGAGTATTATCAATGTGAGTCGCCAAGTGGCAGAAACTTGGCTGACATGCACTCTTGGGAGAGGACATGTGTCCTTTCTAAATTATTTTACTAATTAGTGCAAAGGTGACTATTGAAAACCCACTTATTAGAGGGGTATAAAAAGCCTCACTGAAGAAAAAAAAGAAAGAGAGAGAGAAAAAAAAAGCACTAGAAAACGTGTTATGATAAGAAAGACCGACCCCGATAATCCGGCTCGGCATTGTATCACAAAAAGGCAGAATTAGCCATAAATAAACACGCGTTATGCACACTTATATTTCCACGTGTTAAATTTCTTACATATTTTGCTTGTTGACCAAAACGCACGTCAACAAATTGGCGCTAGACGGAGGGCTTGTATTGGTTCAGTCAGAATTCCAGGCAAAAACAAATTAAGTGAAAACCAGGTAAAGTTCAACGTTTATTCTTTTCGTAATCGACAAAATGAGTCAACAATCGAGAAATGCTCGTTTGACTGAAGAGCAACACACTAACAACCAAACTGGCCAGACCACTAATGGTCGAAATATGCCCCAGACAGAAGCAGGGAGCACCACTTTATTTCCTTTCGCTCAGCTAATTGCTAACCCAACTTTTGTACAGCAAATGAACCAACTCATATCACAAACACTCGCCACCACAAACTCCCAAGCACCTCATCCACTTCTTGTAAATACTAACCCACTCAATCCACAACTAAACATTAATATCAATCCTCAAGTCCCCGGGCTTCCTCATAATGAAGCCCAAGAGGCTAGTTCAGGTAATGAACAACGTGGTCGTCGTGATAGAAGGCGGCCGCGAGAAGATGATGAAGGGCAAAGTCGTGTAGTGGAGTCACTACCGGAGCCAACACGACATCGCCGTGCCAACTCAGTGTTCGCCGGACGACTGGGGGTTGATACACTACGCCCGGCTCGATCGATAAGTTCCCGACTCCGGTTTCTGGATGAGCGGGAGCCGCTTAGGGTCAACTAGACTTACAACCCTAGCCTATGGCAGGAACGGGATGTAGAAATTCAGCGCCTTCGCCGTCGTTTGAATGAATTGGAGGGCGGTCCAGAAGGCGAACAGTCTCGGAGGCCGCCCCAAGCAATGAACCAACCAACTGTTATGTCGCCGTTTTCCCCTGGTATCCTGGCGACCCGATCGCCAAAGTTGAAAATCCCCATGTCGGTCTATACAATGGGAGACCGACCCCACCACTCACGTCCACAAGTACTTAGCATGGATGGAACTGCATGCGGCCCTAGTGATGCCATTCTCTCAGGGGCTTTCCAATTGACATTGGCGGCCGAGCCCACCGTTGGTTTAGGACCCTACCACAGGATCCATTCGGGCATGGGGGATCTGGTCTCCGCCTTTACGATGCATTTCGACTTCCAAGGTCCGAGCCGCACCAAAGGACTCCCTTGAACATCAAACAGGAAGGACGAGCCCCCCTGAAAAGCTATATTTCGATTCAATAAGCAAGTTCGAGAGATGGAGCCGGTGTCGGATGACGCCATTCTAATTGCAGCCATGGTGGCCTTGCCCCGAGACTTGGTTCAACTATTCTATCCACGAATCGGGGCGACCTCGTACCAAGAATTCCCGGTCCGCGGGAACGCCATATTTGCGCGGAAGAAGCCATGGCAAGTCACCGCCCGAGCACCGCCGTGGGGCAAAAAAGACGGAAGGAATCAATCGAATTGGGCCGGGCGGGATTCGACCATTCTTGGAAAACCCGACCACTGGATTTAAGGCTCGCCAGAAGCGCGAGCAAGAAGTTGCCGCTACCGAGGAGTATTTTGACCCACACTCCATCAGCCATATGGAATGAAGTACAAGGTCTGAATTTGTTACCTCCGGCTTGGCCTTTGAAGATTGAGCCAGTCAAATTAGATTCACGTCGATACTGTGCCTATCATAAATCGATAGGTCACGATACTGATGAGTGCCGAGATCTAATCGGGAAATTATGCGTATTGTTCGGCAGGGCGGTCTCAAAAGATATGTTCATGAATTATCGCCCCCACCGGCACTGGCTCAAGGTGTTAACCCGGAGCGCATAACAAACCCAACTCTCCTACCGCCGCCATCGGCTGAAAGTCAGGGTAGGGAGATCCTCATGATGTCGAGCGTGAATCGAATCAACACTAACACAACCGAAGATAGCCGCTCTAATAGGAAGAGAAAAGCTGATGTCAGACAGGCTGCCCACGCCAAAAGGTAAGTTCGGGTGGCGGAAATCAAGGAAGGCCAACCCACCGTCCGTTTTGTGTTTTCGGACGTGGATGCCGACCAGGTGGTCCACCCTCATTCTGACCCCCTGGTCATTACCGCACCGATTTTGGGTATTCCAGTTCATAGAATTTTGATCGACTCTGGAAGCTACTCATCGGTCATTTATGTTCGAGCTTTTCGAAGATTGAACGTGGACGATAGCTATATCCGTCCATGCAACGACATCATTCTGGGGTTTGGAGGAGGAAGAATAATCCCGCTCGGGGATGTTGACTTGCCCATCCAAATGGGACAAGGGTTGCATAAACGAACCGTTATGACAACTTTTAAAATAATCAAGGCCGATTTGGAGTACAATACCATTATTGGAAGGCCGTTGCTTTATCATATAAAAGCGGCCGTTTCGATATATCATTTTTGCATAAAATTCCCAACACCTGACGGCGAGGCCATGCATAAGGGGAATCAGAGGGAGTCACGAGAATGCTCTCTCAAACTTCGACCGGTGGAAATTAACGTGATGGAGCGGGGAGAAACCAGTGGGACAGCGCAAGGCGATCCCCAGACAAGACAGGAGCCCGAGCGGGAGGTGGTGATTGTTCAGGGGGATAATCCAGGTCATCGACCTGGGAAGGAACCGATGATGGAAGACCAAGGAGGGATGATAGAGCCAGGAGATGTACCGGCAACGAAAGGCAAGCCCACAGCCAAGAATGAGCCGGCCACTGAAGATGAATTGCCCCTACAGAAAAAGGAAAGGCAGAGTAAGAAAAGAAAACGGGCGGAACCAAAGAGAGCGGTCGTCGATCGGCGTCGGAAGGCCGAGCGGGGGCGCCAATTACGTATTGGCCATGACCTCCCAGAACCATATCGTACCGAATTGATTGAGTTTTTGGGAAATAATCTCGACGTCTTTGCATGGACCCATGCAGACATGCCCGGAATTGACCCTAAGCATGCATGCCACCGCCTTAATATTGATCTAACGTTCCGCCCAGTTATCCAGAAAAGGCACAAACTCGGTCCCGACAGGCAAGTTGCACTCGAAGCCGAGGTTAATAAATTGCTAGATAATCAATTTATCCGGGAAGCCCTCTATCCCTGATGGGTTGCCAATCCTGTTCTGGTCAAGAAAAGCAATGGCCAATGGCGCCTGTGCGTGGATTTCACCGACCTAAATAAGGCATGCCCCAAGGACAGTTATCCATTATTGAATATTGATTATATGGTAGATGCCACGACAGGACACGAATTGATGAGCTTCATGGATGCATACTCGGGTTACAACCAAATACGAATGCACCTGGATGATGAAGAAAACACATCATTCTTTTTCTCGCGTGGAATTTATCACATACAAGATGATGCCCTTCGGGTTGAAGAACGCTGGTGCGACCTACCAGATGTTAGTAAATAAGATGTTCGAGAAAATGATAGGTCGTACTATGGAGGTCTATGTAGATGACATGTTGGTGAAATCATTGTATATATTTGATCATCTCAACGATCTTAATAAAATGTTTGCTGTTTTGAGAGAGTACAAGATGATGTTAAACCCGAGAAAATGTACGTTTGAGGTTGGCTCGGGTAAATTCTTGGGGTATATGGTTAGCCAAAGAGGGATCGAAGCTAACCCAGACAAAATAAAAACCATCATCGACCTTGAACCCCCGAACTCTGTAAAAAGGGTACAAAGCCTAACAGGCCGATTGGCCGCCCTTAACCGATTTGTTTCACGGTCCACAAACAAGTGTAAACCTTTCTTTGAAATCATAAAAAAGAACAAGAATTTTGAGTGGACCGAGCAAGCGCAGGCTGCCTTTGAATCCCTCAAACAACACCTCTCTTCAATTCCTATATTACAAAAACCTACCCAAGGGGAGAACTTGTATTTGTACCTGGCGGTATCCGAATACGCCATCAGCTCGGTGTTAATCAGGCTAGATGGTTCTATTCAACATCCAGTCTATTACACCAGTCAGGCGCTACATGACGCCGAACTCCGCTATCCGCCAATGGAAAAGTTAGCTTATTCATTAATCACTGTGGCACGAAAGCTCCGTTCATATTTTTTAGAGCACAAGATTATAGTCTTGACGAACTACCCACTGAAGCAGGTATTACACCGACCCGACACTTCTGGTCGGATGATCAAATGGGCCATTGAGCTCAATCAATTTGATATTCTATATGAACCGCGCACAACAATAAAAGGACAAGCTTTAGCCGACTTTATGGCCGAATTCACACCTTCCATACAATTAGAAGTTATGGAAGACCAAGAATGGAAGTTGTTCGTTGATGGCTCCTCCACCGCAGGCCGAGCAAGGGGCGGAATCGTGATAGTCGATCCAAATCAGAAATGCTACTGCTCGGCCGTGTGATTTCAGTTTCCCGCAACGAACAACGAAGCTGAATACGAAGCACTTCTGGCGGGTTTAGATATAGCATCTTCTATGGACCTAAAACGACTACTGGTACACAGTGATTCTCAGCTGGTCGTTCATCAAATCAACGGTGAGTACGAAGCAAAAGAGCAAAAAATCGCACAGTATTTGGACTTAGTCAAGAAGAAATTGTTACATTTTAAGACAAAAGTCTTACATGTGCCCTGAGCCGAGAACATGCAAGCAGATGCCTTAGCTCGACTCGGTTCCAGCCCAAGGACGAAGGCCATTGCGGATGTCACTGTCACACAACTGTCCGCCCCGTCACTTGGCGCAAAGAAGATACATGCAACTGAAACCACCGAGCAGACCTGGATGACCCCGATCATTCAATATTTAGAAAAAGGAGTTCAACCTGAAAACAAAGCCGAGGCCAGAACATTACGAACCCAAGCGGCTCATTTCACAATAGTAGACGGCATCCTATACAAACGAGGATACTCCGTCCCACTTCTTCGGTGCCTATCCGAGACAGATGCGGATTACGCACTTCGAGAGGTTCACGAGGGAATATGCGGAAACCACGCTGGGGGCCAGACATTAGCTTATAAATTAATACGGCAAGGATACTACTGGCCATACCTAAAAAAGGATGCAACCGACCTCGTCAAAAGATGCGAGAGGTGCCAAAGATTCGCACCACAGGTCAGGTATCATCCTGAGCAACTTACCTCCGTATTTAGCCCTTGGCCGTTTGCCAAATGGGGAATGGACCTTATCGGACCACTCTCCACCGGCAAAGGGGGCGTCAAGTATGCCATTGTGGCGGTGGATTATTTTACAAAATGGGCCGAGGCGGAGCCTCTGGCGAAAATAGATGAGGAAAAGATTTTGTGTTTTGTATGGAAGTCCATTATCTGCAGATTTGGGATACCACATTCAATTGTTACAGACAATAGGAAACAATTCGATAACCGGAGGTTTCGAAATTTTTGTGAAGGCTTCCACATCAAAAACCACTTCTCGACTCCATACCATCCCCAGTCAAATGGACAAGTTCAGGCCATTAATAAAATACTCAAGTATACCTTGAAGGCGAGATTGGAGGAGTCTAAAGGTAATCTCCTGAGGAATTGCCGGCATCGTGGTCGCATGCAACGACGCATCGAGCGGCCACGGGAGAAACACCTTTTTCTTTGGCTTATGGAACCGAGGCGGTGATTCCCGTTGAGATTGGAGCCCCTACCTTCAGAATTGCAAATTTTTCCAAGACGGCAATGAGGTCAAGCGCTCCGAGCCGAGCCGATCTACTCAAGAAAAAAAGGTGCGATCTTGAGATGAAAATGCAGTGTATAAGCAAAGAAGTGAGAGGTACTACAATTCGAAGGTAAAGGAAAGGATATTTCAGGTTGGTGATCTTGTGTTGAAAAAGATAACGGGTAATGAGCCCAACCCATTGAAGCCAACCTGGGAGGGCCCATTTCGGGTCAGCAGCGTCTTATCTGGTGAGGCGTACGAGCTAGAATATCTGAGTGGAGAAAAATTTATACATCTATGGAATGTAGCATACCTGAAAAGGTACTATCAATAAAGATCTTGGTTTACGATCCCGATAGGATTCCAAGGAATTGTCCTTTCATCTGATATTCTGTGAGCTCTCTAAAGGGGGATGAAATTTTTACTCACCTCGGCTATGTGCCGAGCACAACAAAAATCATCTCAGCTGGAGAAGCTGAGTGCCGGCAAGTCGTCTCGGGTACGTCCCTTGCACGCTGATAAAGGGGGACTCGCCCACAAGGTGGATCTATCCTAAAAACAAAGATTTGGTCACGCACCGAGCACAAAATAATGACTTGGTTTACACACCGAGCACAAAATAAAGACTTGGTTTACACACCAAGCACAAAACAAAGACTTGGTCACGCACCGAGCACAAAATAAAGACTTGGTTTACACACCAAGCATAAAACAAAGACTTGGTCACGCACCAAGCACAAAACAAAGACTCGGTGTACACACCGAGCATAAAATGAAGACTTGGTTTATACACCAAGCGCAAAATAAAGACCAGGGACATATACCGAGCACGAGAATCAATTAAAGCAGTTAAAGTCCTTTATTCAGGAGCATTGGAAACCGAGCCCCGTACTTGGAAGTATAGAAAAGAAAAAGAGGACATGCAACAGTCTTACAAAACGAAAAAGAGCCGAGCATATACAAAAAGCTTAAAGTACATAGGTGACAGAAAGGAGAAATCATTTCTACTTCAAAAATATTTACACAGGGGGGGCCGGAGCCCATTACAATCCAAGGCACGAAGCCAAGTAGCCTCCCTACAAATACATACAAGATCTTATGCAAGAAAAAGAAAAGGGAGAACAACATCAAGACTGAGAAGGAGGCGGAATCTCAACAGCACCACTGGAGGCAACCTCTTCTGCATCCGGAAGAGGTGAGCCCTGAATGCCGGGGGCCTCAGCAAAAGTCGGGGGGAGTGCGTCAAGATCAGCCTCCAAGAGGGCCAAGTCCTCCTCGAGCTGTGCGACAGTCTTCCCGGCTTTGATAGCTCCGAGGATTTCCTTGAGGCTGGTCGCGTGAACTTAGGTTAACATGAATGAATATTCCTCGGAGTCCTTATAAGCCTCGACGGCTTGTACACGAGCTTCCCCAACCTGTCTACGGGTAGCCTCTTCAGCCTCTTTGCGCACATCGGCTAGGTGCCTTTCCATCTCTCCAGCCTGGGCAACGGCTGCACGCTCCAGCTCGGCAACTTTAGCCCGGAATTCCTCCTCGGCCTTACGGGCCTGATTCCGCTATACCTTGGCCCTCGCAGCGGCTTTTTTCTCAAAGTTGGCCCGAGCCGTGGCTTCATCTGCCTGGGTCTTCAGAGACTCTTGTACCCCTTGGAAAGTAGCATAAGCTTCTTGCAGGTCGCCATGCCGCCTTTCCAGATCAGCATATTTCTTCTCCAGCTCGCGGGTTCCCCCAATCGCGTGCCACAGGAGCCCAATAATCCGCCCAAATATTCCCATGGCGTACTGAATCTGCTCCTCCCAGCCAGTTTCCGAGCAAAATTGCTCAATGCCTTTTGTCCAAGCACGAGCTGGGACATTCATTGCGGCCCGACCCACCTCCGGCAAAACTCTTGACTGCTCCTCCATCGGCGTGGCGCACCGGACGAACTCCACGAACCACTGAGGGCGTATCCCAGTCATTCCCTCGCAGTACTCGTCCCTCACTCGGCTCGGAGGGATAAAGTGACCCTTCCGGCCAAGGTCGTCCAAGAAAGTCCGTGGGACGCCCCCTTCAGGGGTCTGTCCAGGATGCACCGGCGTTGTCTGACCAGCCCCTTCGGTCTCTCCGGGCTCTTCTATAGCAATTCCCTCTCTTTTCCTTTGGAGGGGGGGTTCTACCACCTCAGGCACCCCATCGGCAGGGCGTTTACCGGCCCGGATATCTGCTCTCCGGGTCGTCTCCGCATCTGTGGGCTAGTCTGCAGCCGCCCGAGTCCGACGTGTGGTCGTGTTCCTCATGCTGCAAAGGCGTGCACGTAAGTCCAGGCTACGCCCTACAAAAAAATGACAACCGTCAAAAGAAAACGGAGAACATTTCGAAAGAAAGAGAAAGTGCAAAGAAATACTAAGTACATTAACCTCGGCGGCCGCACTCGCGCGTTCCGGAGTCTGCGTTGCCAGCAGTACGATGATCTGCCACGGATCAAGCCGCTGAGGAGGCGGCCCGGCCTTGTTCTTGCTTCGCGCCGACTGCTCTCCCGGAAAATGGGGCCGTACTTTTTCAGCCCTCGGAGGGCTTTGTTGAGGCTCTCTACTAGCCTCCTCTTCTCGATCTGTCGCCTCGTCCCGAGCCGCCCCCTCGGCCTTGGGATCGGTGGGCAGAGCAGACCTTAAGCCGGCCGCGGCCAAGTTGACCTTAGTGACCAACCTCTCAATCCGCCTATCCCTAGCACCTCTGGCCTGGACATTTTCCAGCCTGCGGATGAAGGTGGCCGACATAAAAAGGAAAGGGATCGGTGGGCAGAGCAGACCTTTTGATGCTCGATTCTCTATAAAAGGAAAAAGGATGAAAAAAGAAGCAAGGTCAGCCACATAAAAAGAAGAAATAACAACAAAAAACAGAGAAAGGAGAAGGACTATACTTACTGTAACCGAAAACAAAATTCAAAGGGGGGTAAAGGACGGTCTCCTCTGCCCTTTCCCCCACGCGAGCTTGCCACTCGCCGCTCACCCAGAGCCACTTGTCTTTCCATTCCTTTAAAGATGAAGGAAGGCCTTCCACTAGGCCATCCGGGTACCCCAGTCGGGTCTGCACGTAATACCACCCGGACGGCTGACCCCGTGATGAAAGAGTTGCTCTCCAGACAAAGAGCTCGTTCATCTCTTTGAACTTGGGGCGGGGGTACTTATCTAAGTGGAACATCGCCAAGAGACCGATGATCCTACCCCAAGAAATGGGATGCACTTGGGTCAGAGGAATGCCCCACTTGCAAAACCACCGCGTGAGGAAAACCGGCAGTGGAAATCGCAGCCCATATAGAAGGCTGGCGATATGTATGGCTACGCACCCCGCTGGTGGATACTGTGGAACCTCCGTGCCATCCGGTACCCAGAAATTGATACCACTCGGAATACGGTACCTCCGCTGGAGCTCTCCCATCTCCGGGACCATCAGCATGCTAGGGATGTCGTTTATATCACACGGCGTCCATGGAGGCTCTACACGAAGGCGAGGGCCTTCTCCCCGCCGGCCATCACCATTACGATGACCCATGGGCACTTGAGGCCTCTCCGGCCTCGAGTCTCCGGAGGGTTCGTCCATCCGCTCCATGTTATCACGCTCCGGCTCCGATGGGTTCATATTTTCTTCTTCCGGTTGATAGTGTCGAGGATCAGTACTTGGAAATCCCTCGCTGGAACTCTCTCGCGCCAGTCCGGGTTGATATATCACACCTTCTCGGAAAATAGTCACCGGCACTGGATTGAATATCGTGTGCGTATGTTCCAAAGGTGTTCCACCTCGAGGAGAATGGTCTGAAGAAGAAATCTGAACGATGCTTGGGCTATGAGGCGGAGATTGCTGTACTGGGGAGAAAGAAACAGAAGGTTCAGAGGGGGGGTCCTCAATTTCGACCTCTATGCTATAGCTACGACTTCTACTATCCTCAAAGGAAGATATTTTATAAGGAAAGGGAGAATATTTTGGGAAAATACCTAGTTTTGAAGTCTCTGAACTTTGAAAGCCGACCCGAAATTTCTGCTCGGTCTCAATCAATTTAGCTCGGAGAGTAATAGATGCAAAAGTGGGTAATGGAGGAAAAATGGGGTATTTATAGATGAAGTTCCCTCGAGAAACGAAACGTTTATTTGAAGAGACGCGCCTTTTCAACCTCAAAAGCCGTCAAAAATGTCAGAAAACGTCACGTCCCCACGTCCACTGACAGAATTGATGTGCCTTTTCAATTCCTGCGCAAGATTGGTCCAATCATAAGAGGCCACGTGTCCGTCATTATGGCACCACAATTAATGCGCCGCTACAGGCATTAACCACTACACGACAGATGTTAGGAATGAACAAACCTTTGAGGATTCCTTTTCCCCATTAAATATTTATCATTAGCATTAAAGTTTAACTCCGACTTCAGAGATTCTTCTCTCGAAATTAAACTTGGGGGCCTTTGATGACGCCCGAGCCGAGCTGGAAGAAAATTAATCCACGTCATCAATACAGCGCATGCCCGAAGGGGGCCCCCTGGGAATGTCAGCAGCGGTGCCCGGTGACACGTCATGAGTTGGGCTCGCCCACTACTGAGCCCAACCACAACATGACTACCGAGCCCCGACCCCCGAGCCCAAATTTCGGCGGGAGATGCATGCGCGACAGATTCAGAAAAATAATCATTTGCTCATACTTAGTGTTCCATTAGCACCAGAGGCCGCCACGTGTCAGAGTATTATCAATGTGAGTCGCCAAGTGGCAGAAACTTGGCTGACATTCACTCTTGGGAGAGGACATGTGTCCTTTCTAAATTATTTTACTAATTAGTGCAAAGGTGACTATTAAAAACCCACTTATTAGAGGGGTATAAAAAGCCTCACTGAAGAAAAAAAAGAAAGAGAGAGAGAAAAAAAAAGCACTAGAAAACGTGTTATGATAAGAAAGACCGACCTCGATAATCCGGCTCGGCATTGTATCACAAAAAGGCAGAATTAGCCATAAATAAACACGCGTTATGCACACTTATATTTCCACGTGTTAAATTTCTTACATATTTTGCTTGTTGACCAAAACGCACGTCAACAGTTGGTGTTGGGAATAATGGAAGAGAAAGGTGGAGAAAGTGGAGAAAAAAAGAAGAAAAAGAAAATAGAAAGTGGGAGATAGTGGGAAAAATAGATTAATAAAAAGAAAGAATAAAACATGATGGTGAGGATTAGTTTGAAGGTGAGATCGGGTAAGAGAAGAACTAAGAAAGAGAAGAAGAAAAAAAGAAAAGAAAACACGAGGAAAGAAAGAAAAAAAAAGAGGAAATGAAGGAGGAAACAAGGAAAATACAAGAAGTATAATCCAATTTGCGATGCAGATTATCCGGAAGTTTGAAGGTTTTGTAATTATTTCTTTAGTTTCATATTGAATTTGATTAAGTTTTACTAATCCTGTTATATAATAATTTATGTATAGATTCTACTGGGTAGAAGCCGGGGTGAATTTTATCTTAGTTGATCTAAGTCATCCGAGAAACCAGACAAGTAATCTCTTTAGTTATCATGTAGAATTAGGATTTAAATTGATTTTTATGTTTAATTCTAAGGCTGACACCTAATATGTATATATATGTGTGAATGTGAATTAATACGTGTTTTAGGAAATACGCAGACCTTATTTTTAATTATTAGTTGGTTAAATGATGTAAATCTATATAGTAGTCCAAACGTTTTTATAAAAAAATAAAAAATGAATTGGTTTAATGAGATAGTGAGTATATAAACATTATACCTTATTAGAATTTCATACATCCAGGTTAATTGTTTTAATGGTTAAACATATTGGACAAGACAATGGATTAATTAACTATTTGGAATACTCACGTGTTCTTGTATAAATGAAATTACCTCTGTTCAACAAATCATAAGGATAAGCAAACTAATAGCTTATTAATATTGTTAATATATATATATATATATTACTTTTATCAAGTAGAAAAATTATGGATTATTTGATATATATATATATAATAATATAGATGTAATCTAGTATATTTTTGGGTAAGTAATGAAAGTAAAGGTTAATTATCATAATCATTGATTTATTATATAAATTAAAGTTTTTGTTTGAATAATACGTAAGTAGGAGTATATTAATATTTTATAATTATTGTTATATGATATGTTTTTAGTAAATCAAAATCTTATGAGTAGTTTGGCAATTAAGGTTAATAGTTCCGTAAGTAATTTTTTAAGAAAAAAAATGGGAACTATTTTTTTAAAATTTTATAATATATTATAGGCTATATATATCATGGGGTGATTTAATTGTGTATGATAGACAATATTAATCGCATACCCTTTATTAGTTAAATGTGGGATTTTGTTCTCAAATTATTTCAGCTAATGTGATTTCATTGTTATAATACATGTTTACATTTATTCTCGTATTTAATGAAGTTGCATCACTTAAGTTAATTCATCATGTTAATGTATGTCCATAGCATTTCACGAGCATACATAGATTACTAAAAGTCAAGTTTTAGGTTTAGAATTAATAATATCATGTTTTTTTAAAAAAATGGGTGTACATTGTTCTGTGATGCTGGAGTGAGTGGGAAATGGGCGCGGGGGACCGGCGTTCCGACAATGTGCCGCTTGCGGCTAATGTTAATGTTAAAGAAAATGGGCTTTCGGGCAAAATGTTAATCGTGTTCCAAATAACAAGGCCCACTGCGACCATGAATAGAACAATGTACCACCAAGTGAGCTCGCGTCTTAAAGAAAGTTTTAAGTAAAGAAAATGACAAGTTTTGAAGTAAATGTTATAATATTGCATTAGGCATGCATTCATGCATGAGATTACTTGTTGAGATTTTTTAAAGCTCATCCCACGAATGTTTAATATTTTCAGATGAGAACCCTGATGAGGAAGGAAATGGCGCAGCGCAGTGACTCGCGAACCCACGACTTTCATGATTTTCATGTCTTTCAAGTTTTCTAAAAAAAAAAAATTTGAATTTTAATTTCTATTGAGATGTTGAATGTCATTTTCATTTAATTATGGATGTTTCTGGATTTATAATTGTTTTAAATTATTAGTTTTTATTTCCGCTGCAAACTTTGAAACTAAGTAAAGTTTTTATTATTCCGTATTTTTAAGAAATCTTTAAAGTATTTCTATTATAATTACTTATTTTCGTATTAAAATTCAATTTACTAGAAGGTGTTACATAAAATATCAGATCATTACAATTTACATTTATTTAAAATATTAATTAGTTTCCAAGATGTTATAGTTTTAGCAATGACAAAAGTTTCAGTTTATAAAATTCAAAAACTAGAGGTAACGAATTTAATATATTATAATTTTTGGATATGTTATACTATTATGTGTATATTATACTTTGTTAAAGTTTCAAGTCATATAGTACTATATTTATTTAAATAAGATTTTTCTCCCATACCTGTGCAGGTTTTAATGTTACAGCAATTTCAGTTTCACAAATTCAAAATCCATAGCTAAATATTTCTAATCTTCCTGAAATTTTTATATGATATCTATTTTTAATTCTATTATCTACTTTAAAAATATTAAATAATTACAATATACTATTTATGAGAAAAATATTATTCGATCCCAACTACACGAGAGATTTATTATTGTTCAAACCTACCAAGTTGAACCCTAAGTCTTACGAAAAATACCGTAAGCTTCTCACGAATGTTATTTTAATGCTTCCGATACCGAGTTTAATACTTAAGTTTTGACTTCTAAGAACTAAGATGTATGTATATCCATGTTAGGCGATGAGGACGGCGAGCTCTAAAGTTCATAGGGATATTGCATCAAATCATTCACTATTTTTCAAGCAAAGTTTCGAGGTGGGGTTTGTTTTCTAAACTTTATTGTCCTTGTTAAATGCTTAGATTATTTTGCATGATTGTGTAGTACGACTGCTTTAGACACCCGTGAGCCAGGGACTCAAGAGGTCTGGGGTCAATGTATCCCTCAGGTGGAACCCCTGCAGTGCAATCTATGTCTATGTCTACGGTTTTTCAAATAATCTATGCTATATTCTATTTGATCGTATTTGCATGTTAATGTGAGATATCTGTGTATTTAGCTTGCACAATTTTGACTCCACTGAGCTGTGTCGCTCACCCCATATATAATCAAACTTTTCAGGTTATGGAGTCGGCGGTGGTTATTAGCGGTGGATAATGGGTGGCCTATGAAACTACTGGAGTAATGCCTTTTTATTTTTAAATATTGTGTTCAATTAAATAAGAAATTATTATACAAATTATGATTTTCCTATGAAACTACTAGAGTGATGTCTTTTTCTAAATGTAAACTTTCAATCGAATAAGAAATTGTTAAACAAATTATTATTTTCGAAGTATTTAACTACGATGCTAGACTTTGTGTGATAATTGATTGGTGTTGAGAACAAATGTCCAGCTTCTAGAATTTTTTTGATTTGAGATCATAAATGTCGAATTACTATGGTTTTCTAAGTTTATTTTATGTAAATAGACTAAAAGGGATACTTTTTTTTATATAAACTAGTAAGTGTGCGAATTTGTTAGAAATAAATGAATATATGAATTTTCTATACTTTATAATTTGCTTCCGCTATTGCTATTGAATTTTGAATGAAATATATTTACAGGCCTATTTTCTCTTATATATAAATGTATGCACGATTTTCAAAAGTCTTTCACTAACAAATGGCATGTTAGAATTATATGTGGTATCAAATTTTATTCAAGTTATATTATGCGATTGCTTCCGTTGTACTTATTATTCTTTTGAAAATTAAATGGCTCGATATAACGAGATGTATTTCTTATATGAAAAAAAAAATTTGATAAAAAGAATGCTTGCGTATATTTTATATTTCAAAAATTTCGGGGCGTTACACTATCAAGAACAAGTATCCCTTACCAAGAATTGAGGATCTTTTTTATCAACTGAATGGGGCAAATGTCTTTTCTAAGATTGATATAAGATATGGGTACCACCAGCTGAAGGTTAAAGAAGGAGATATACCCGAGACAACTTTTAGGACACGATATGGGCAAACTATGAGTTCACACTAATGCCTTTTATGCTCAGAAATGCTCCAAAAAAGTATTTATAGATTTGATGAATCGAGTTTTTCACCTATACTTGGATAAATTCGTGATTGTGTTCATAGATTATATTTTGGTGTACTCAAAGGATGGAGATCAGCACAAGAAACACCTCAGTATAGTGTTAAAGACTCTGCAAGGAGAAGTTATTCACCAAATTCAAGAAATGCGAGTTTTGGCTTGATCGAGTGGTCTTTCTTGGCCACGTAGTCACAACAAAGGGTATCGAAGTCGACCCTGCAAAAGTTGAAGCTGTTGAGAAGTGGTCGGCTCCTACAAATACAAATGAGGTGCATATTTTCTTGGGTCTAGCTTGATATTACAGAAGATTCATCGAAGGATTTTCGAAAATAGCAGGCCCAATGATCCAACTCACAAGGAAAGGTGAAAATTTCATGTGGACTGAGAAGTGCAAACAGAGATTCCAAGGAATGGGGTGCGTTTTGATGCAAAATGGTAAAGTGGTTACTTATTCTTCAAGGCAGTTGAAACGACATGAACTCAATTACCCTACACACGATTTGGAGTTGGCAGCAGTTGTACATGCTCTAAGGATATGACACCATTATTTGTACGGGGGAAGTGTGAAATTTATACTGATCATAAGAGTTTGAAGTATTTTTCACACAAAAAGAGTTGAATATGATACAGATAAGATGGTTGAAACTCGTGAAAGACGACAATTGTACAATCTATTACCACCTCGGTAAAGCAAATGTAGTAGCGGATGCACTTAGCCGTATGCTTAGAGGAACAATTGCAAGCTTAATCACGACACAGGAGAACCTCATTAGGGAATTTGCTAAAATGAGAATTGAGATTGTGGCTCCACCTGCTAAAACCGAAGCGGTACTAGCAACTTTGGTAGTCCAACCGACGGTACGTAGTAGCATCAAAGAAGCACAAGCAAACGACAAGTTTCTATGCAAAATGAGGATGAAGGTGTCGGTGGTAGAAATTAAAGGGTTTGTTATAGCTGATGATGGTGCACTGGTATATGAGGGAAGACTGTGCATGCCTAAAGACGAGGAAATAAGAAAATGAATTTTAGAAGAGGCACATTGTACACCTTATACAACACACTTAGGAGGGACTAAAATGTATCGTGATCTCAAGGAAATTTTCTGGTGGAGAAACATGTAAAGGAGCATTGGAGAATTCGTGGAAAAGTGTTTGACATGTCAGAAAGTAAAAGTTGAACATCAACGACCTTTTGGATTACTTAAACCACTTTAGATTCCCGAATGGAAATGAGAACATGTGAATATGGACTTCTTGGTGGGGCTCCAAGGCCAAGACGGGGAAACCAAGCTATATGGGTCGTGGTGGATCATTTGCTAAATCAACACATTTCTTACAGATCAAGATGACTTACGGCATGAGATAGATGGCTCAATTTTATATTCGATAAATCGCAAGATTACATGGTGTGCCCATATCTATAGTCTCGGATAGGGATCCGAGATTTACATCAAAATTTTGGGGTAGTCTACAAGAAGCAATGGGGACGAACCTCAAATTCAGTACGGCTTTCCACCCCCAAACAGACGGGTAGTCTAAAAGAACGATCCAAATTTTGGAAGACTTGCTGAGAGGATGTGTTTTGGATTTCGATGACAATTGGGAAAAGTACTCACCACTGGTGGAATTTTCTTATAATAATAGTTATCAAGCAACTATTGGAATGGCTCCATATGAAGCTTTGTATGGCAGAAAGTGCATATATCCTATTTATTGAGACGAAGTGAGTGAAAAGAAGGTTTTTCCTGAACTAGTGGAGCAAACAGTCGAGATTATCAAAAAGTAAGAATAGGATAGAAATTTCTCAGGATCGACAAAATCTTATGTTGATCAGAGAATGAAGGATTTGCAATTTAAAGCGGGAGATAAAGTTTTTCCAAAAGTGGCACCGACTAAAGGAGTTGTGAGGTTTAGCAAGAAGGGAAAACTAGCTCCGAGATTCATTGGACCATTTGAGATAATAGAAAGAGTAGGAGACGTAGCCTATCGGCTGGCACTACCGCCAGAGCTAGCAGTCGTACACAATGTATTTCATGTATCCATGTTGAGGAAGTACATCCACGACCCGAATCATGTAATAAGTTATGAAGTACTTGAGGTTAATCGAGACATGACTTATGAAGAGAAACCAATAGCCGCCCTAGATAAAAAAAATGGTGCACAAGCTGAGGAATAAAGATGTCACCCTAATCAAAGTTCAGTGGAGTAGACACGACCAAGAAGAAGTGACTTGGGAGTGGGAAGCGGAAGTTCGAGCCAAGTATCCAGAGTTACTCGAGCAACTGGGTAAGCCAAATTTCGAGGACGAAATTTATTGTAAGAAAGGATGATTACATCCAATATTATTTTTATATAATTTATTAGTTTACTAGTTACCTATTTATTTATTCCATTAAAATTTAAAATTTGTCATAACTATTTATCCGATATATATTTTTATATATACAATTTTTTAGTGATAAAGTTATTAATGGGATTAGAGAATTATCTTCTTTTTTTTTAAACTCCCTTTAGATAAGCTAAATCTTACCAAAATTTGCGATTAAATGGCGGTAGGCTTAACCACGTTAATTAAGAGGTTTAAGAGCGAAAACACTCAACTCCCACTACTCCCGCTACTCAACGCAATTATTTTCCACATATCTATAGTTTCGACTGTTACTATATCTTGACACAGAAATTTTTAGGCTAAAGCAAACACTAAGTCGGTCAAGTATTCTCCTCTCGGTATTGTTGTTCTCAAACATATCCTGAACAGGTTTGTGCCATCTGATTTTTTTACTTTATAGATGTATTGATTTCACTTTAGTTGGAATAAATGGAGAAGTGCATCTTCTATCCTTTGTGACCGTAAAATACCATTAAAATTGAGAGGAAAATTTTATAAAATGGCCATAAGGCCCGCAATGCTTTATGGAGCAGAATGTTGGGCGACTAAATATGAACACGAACAAAAAATGAGGGTAGCAGAGATGAGAATGTTAAGATGGATGTGCGGACACACTAGATTAGATAGAATAAGAAATGAACACATTAGAAACAAAGTGAGAGTAGCACCAATAGATGAGAAAATTAGAGAAACACGATTAAGATGGTTTGGACATGTTTATCGGAAACCTTTAGATGCACCTGTGCGACGTTTAGAAGGTAAGGTATCAGTCACACAAATCAAAAGAGAAAGAGGTAGGCCTAAAAAGACTTGGAAAGAAGCTATTAAACAAGACATGTTATACCTAGAAATAAATAAAAATATGGCCGTAAACGATGGCGCAATATGATTCGTATAGCCGACCCCACGTAGTGGGATTAAGGCTTAGTTTGTTGTTGTTATTGTTGTTGTTGTAATATCTCAGCTTTATCAATAAAAATATTCTTTTTAATTACCCAGAAATATCGTTGTTTCTTACCTCTGTGCTACAACTGTGTGTATGTGTTGTGATTTTTTTCAATATGTGTGTCTAGATTTTGAGGGTGTAGGATGTCTTGTGTGTAGAGAGATAAAAAATAAAAAAAGGATAAGATAGTGATTTCGCCGGAATTGTTTCTCTCTTGTGCAGAAGAAGAAGAATAAGACATGGTGTGATGGGAATTGTAGTTTGGTTGTTGGGAATGGAGAACATTGAGTCAATGGCTTGTTTTTTAGTGAATTAGATGGGAGGTTGGATTAAGTTGCAATCTTTGAGTTTTCAATTGAGTCCATTGACTTTTTAATTAAGTCCCAGTCCCAATTCAAGTTTGCTAGAATTATCAATATTGACCCCTTGAATTTTCAGTTTAGTCAAATTCCTAGAATAATTTTCTTCTCTCTCAGATTCAACCCACAAGGCTTAAACTGATCTTCCTGGAATTTTTATTTTGACCCCCACCATTTTCAATTAAGTCCTAAAGCCTACAATTATGTCTGTTTTCTTCCAAAACAACCCCAAAACTTATGATATTGTTCAAATTTCACCTATTAAGGCCCCTCAGCTATTATAAAGGAGTTTTACTTTGAACTATAGTTAGAATTTATTTTCAACCACTTAATTATGCCAATACCTATTGACAGGTGACGAAGAACTAGATGTTTAGGCTTTCTAACTTCAAGCTTCGTGCGACTATCAACTACATTTGAGGTAGGGAATTTCTTTACACTTTTTAAGTGCAAAGTTTAATTGCCTTTATTAAATGTGTACATGTATAATTTTATGAGTTGTATGTTTGACAATGTGATTATAATTATTGAACTTGATGTGCATATTATATGTGAAGAATTTATATTTATTTATGTGAAATGGCAAAATAGGTTTTGACCAATGGCAAAGTATATGTGTGACTTCGGCCAATGGCAAAGTAGGCTTATATATTTAATTTGGACAGTTAGAATCCCTACTGAGTATGTGTTACTCACTCCATATTACTAATTTTTCAGATTATCCGGATGGGTGCGGAGCCGATGAAGGGGAAGTCAATGAAATTTTTTCCATCTATTAGTATTCACATGTTAGGGAGAAAACTAGTTTAAGTTATCGTAATTTTCAATTAGCGACTTTAGTTATTTTAATTTTTATGAAACGATAAATGTTGTCTTTTTCATTCTTTAATGCGATGGATTTTCAGATTTCTCATTTATATTCAGCCGATTTCAATTTATGCTTCCGATGTAGTTGATATTTGTTTTTAAAAAAAATGTGATATACTAAAATGTAATTTTATATTTTTAGTAACATTAAAATTCACATTTCGAAAACTAGGATGTTACATGGACGATGTCAAGAAAAAAATCGCATTCTCGCAAGCCAGGACCATAATATGATGTGCATCTTCAACTAGGGTATCTTAAACACAAGTTAAACATGTCTCTTGACCAGATTGATCTCAAGTGGAGACAACAAGCTAAATGGCATTGGTATAGAGAGGGGGACTGAAATACACATTTTTTCCATAGCTATGCAAACAAGAGAAAACTACACGATCACATAATAACCTTAAATGACGGCTCTGGACATCTACAAGATACCCCCAACCGAATTAAAAAAATAATTCTCGATCACTTTGAATTCATCTTTACGGCCTATAATATCTCGCATGGTGATATCTATTTGGCTCTTGACAGAATCACTCCCAGATTTTCAACGGTTATGACCTAATTGCTCACAGAACAATATACTAAAGCGGAGATTGCCAAGGCGCACAGACACATGCACTCCCTCAAATTAGTCGACCCAGATGGTATGAGACCTATCTTTTTCAAAAAATATTGGCATGTGATTAAAGCTGATGTTGTGTCCTACATTCTTAATTTACTAAACCACCAAAAGTTGGACCACAACATCAACTTTACTCACATCGTGCTTATCCTCAAGACAACAAAACCAGATGTTATAAGCCAGTTATGCCCCATTATTCTGTGTAATATTATTTATAAATTGGCATCCAAAATTCTTGCTATTTGCGAATTGTCCTCCCCGATATCATTTCCCCATCCTAATCCGCCTTCGACCCTGGTCGGCTTATAACTGATAATATCCTCATTGCGCATGAAATTCATCACCACATGTGAACCAAAACTGCGTCATCCAAAGGAATGTTGTCCATTAAATTGGACATGAGCAAAGCTTTTGATAGAATTGAATGGCCTTCCTAAAAGCCACCATGTTAGCCCTAGGTTTTCCCACCCTGTTCGTAAATTTGATGATGGCCTGCATATCAATAATCTCGTTTCATTTCTGCTTAACGGATCCAAATTTGGGAAACTCATACCCCAAAGAGGCATCCGACAAGGAGATCATCTTTCCCCGTATTTATTTATAATTTGCTCGGAAGTGTTTTCTTGTCTTCTACACGACTTGCTACAATGTGGCAAAATCCGTGGCATTGCAGTCAGTCGCTCAACACCTCATATTTCACACTTATTATTCGCGGACGATAGCCTATTACTTGGGCACACTACCCAGAAGGAGGCCATATATTTATGGTATGCAATTAATCTTTACGAACAGATTTCGAGCCAATTTGTGAATCTTGATAAATCTTGGATTATGTTCTCCAAGGATGTAAATTCGAATACAACAAATGAAATTTTAAGAATTCTTGGACGTGTGGAATCTCATGGGAAATATCTCGGGCTCCCAAACATTGTGGGACGGAATAAGAAGCAAATTTTTGGGCATATTAAGGATCTCATTTGAAATTGCATACAAGGATGGACACAACACAATTTTTCAAAAGCGGGGAAGGAGATTCTTATTAAGGTAGTGCTCCAGGACATTCCGTCGTACACTATGCGCTATTTTAAATTTTCCGCAACAATGATCGCGGACTTACAATCGATTGTTTGATACATGTTTTTATCTTAATTTTGATGATTTTATTTTGTCACCAAAACAATGCTTTTAAAGGTTGTCCAAATACTCCTAAATGATTTAAAATGGTTTTAATATTTTCTGGAGTATTTCCTCAAGTTTATTTTCAATAATATTGGACAACACTTTTAATGATTTTATGTCAATGGATTTTTTTACTCCTAAACAAGATTTCTAAATGTTGTCTAAACACTCCCGATTGGTTTAAAATGTTCTTACTAAATTTTTGGAGTATTTCTTGAGTTTTATTTTAAAGCGACAAAAATTGGACAACATTTACATCTCGTGGTCGACCCAGCCGCCCAGGGCAACCCGTGACTGAAGATGTTTTTGAAATAGAAAATGAGACGGAAGAAAATCGGGCGGTCGACCGTGCATCGTCGGCCGATCGATCGTCCGTCGGCCGTCGCCATGGGTCGACCGGTGCACTGCAAGTTTGTGTTGAAACAGTTGATTTTTTTTACAACAAAATGAATGAGGGGGACCGGTTGAGGCAGTCGGTCGACCGGTCGGGCCTATGTCGGCCGTCGCCTCTATTGAAATTTTCAAAGTATTCTTCAAATCTATTATTTAAATGCGACCGTCATCCTACTTTGACAACAAAAATATGACCGTTTGACAAGACACATTTCCTTAAATTGTGGGATTGATTTCTAACACTATATTCTTGATTTTAATTGTATTTTTCTGTAGATTTTCAATCCCCAAAAGGAGCCTATGCTTGATCAATCATCTCCTATAAATAGAGGAAGTTTTGGAGCAACCAATACAACAATTGAGATACAACACAACAAGATACACTTCAAGCAAATACTTGGTCTTTCATTGTTATTATTCTTGTTGTAAATTTTCCTAGCTTATCACTTTCACATCCTTGAGGTCTAGGCTATTCTTGATTACACTTTGCACTCAAATTGTATTATTCATTATTGAGTTGTAATCTTGATTTTTGGTTATCATTCAACACAAGATATCCTTGTGAGTGTTCTTGTGGTAAGAACACACTTGGATGATCTAGGTGATAGGTGCAAGAAGATTGTGGTGATCTTCTTATTGAGGTGTTGAAGAATTTGGTATTCTTCAAGGTTGAAGATTGTGGTAATCTTCACAAGGTGCCGTTGAAGGAAGATTGTGGTGATCTTCAAAGGGAGATTGTGGTAATCTCCAAAGGTGGTGTTGAAGAAGAGTGTGGTGCTCTTCAAGGTGTTGTAAGTTGAGTTTGTATTAATTTTGGTAATTAATAAAATTCTTTTTCTTTTTGAAATCCATCCGGATATACTTTGGGGTGGTAGAGGATTAGGCCTAGGTGGGTTGAACCTCTATAAATCGACGTGTGTTGTTTACATTCCGCACCTTTATTATTGTCTCTGAGCATTCAGTTCGAAAAAGAGGGCGAAATCAAAAAGATGGAGATAATCTATTCACCCCCCATCTAGATTATCGTAGCCGCTTGGACTTACAAGTGGTATCAGAGCCAAACTCTTTGGCAAGCTCGTTTCACATCGCGAGTGAAGAGAAACGATCGTCGGCTCTGAACGAAGCTCATCTTTCCTAAGCACCTCCACCACCAAACCACCTCGGTTTGATTCCAAAAATTTTATATTTTGGAAAGAAAGAATGGAATGTTATTTACAAGGTTGCGGGTTTGATATTTGGAACACCGTCATAAATGGAGAATCCATTCCGATGAAAGATACACCAGACACCTTCATAAGCCTCAAAGAGCTAAATGATGAAGAGAAGAAAATCATCTCTTTAAACGGTAAGGCTCTAAACATTTTGTATTGTTCATTTACTAATTTGGAATATGAACATATTGTAGGAATTCGATCGGCACATAAAGTATGGCAAAAATTGGAAGCCATCTATGGAGTATTTGCAAATGAAAGGAGTCAAACAAAAGCATCTACTTCTCAAGGTCATACAAGCTCAAATCTAAGGAACAAGCCTCTTACAACTTCCAACTATGAAGAAGTTGAATATTGTTTTATGGGCATCAAAGAAGAAAATGAGGTATGTCTTAAACCCTCTACTTCCTATGATATTGTTATTCAAAATGATTATAATGATTTGCAAAATGATTATGATGAACTTCAAAATGAATTCCAAAGCTTACTTGTTAAATACAAAAATTTGAAAAAGGAATTCAATGTTTTGAAAAATGATAAGGATAGTTTATTTACTTCCTGAATCACTATCATGTGCTCACACCACCACACTTGACAAGGTTAGAAACCTTGAAAAAGAAAATAGTACTCTCGTTGAGGATATTAATTGCATGAAAAAGGATTTATCTAAATCCGACTTGAGTCTGCGATGAAATTGTTGATTGTTGTGATAATTGAAACTAGAACTTGTTCATAAGGTTAATATTGTCAATCATATGAAAAAGAATCAAGTCCCTAAGCATGTTGGTCGTCATGTTCCTAGTATTATTACATGTTTCTATTGCGGTAAAAAGGGTCATATGGTAAATACTTGTCGAGCTAGAAATAGCTCTAATTATTGTTGGAGACCTAAAAGTCTCAAAGCTAATCCTAAAGGACCCAAACACTTGAGGTACCACAAAATAATATTTTATTAGGTACCCGTGAAATAATGATCAAGAAAATTCATATCGCCAAGAAGGTATCAAATGACCGTTTCATTTGATCAAAGAAGGAGAAACTATTCTCAACAAAACCAATTTCAAGAAGAGGGCACAATCAAAAATGGGAAGAACACAATCCTTGGAAATGGCAAAGACATCATCAACAAGATGATTTTCAAAGAAGAAGAGACTCTCAACAAAGGGAAGGCAACAAACCTTGAAATGGAGTAATCAAAGAAGTCACCATCAACAAAGTGACCTCTCAAGGGAAGATATAATCAACAATGGGAACGGCACAACCCATGGAAACGGCGTAATTGGTAAACTATATCTCCCCATTTATATATGCATTTTATGCATGTTTTTATTTATGTATTAAATGCAAAATGAGTTTTCAAGTATTTTATTTTAAATTAAGGTCTTCAAAACTTATTTATATTTTCAAAATTTTTAAAAGAAGACCTTGCATGATATTTCTAAAAATCTTGTGGATTTAATTAGACTTATGTGGTTTATTATCTCTTATGAATTTTTATAGCATAAGCATTTTATTGTAATATCTATTATTGTTTGACCTACACTTGTGCTATCATATCTTGTGGAAAACTTGTTTAAAAGATTTGTGTAGGTTATATATCTCTACTCATTGGCTATTACTTCTTCTAAGAGATTCTTAAACCATCGAGGTATGTTCACTCGTACTTATCTTAAGAGCTCGATATTTTGCTTATGCACATATCTTTCAAGATATTTCATGTTAACCTCTTAAGTGCCCCTAAATGATTTTGCAAATTTTCTCTTAAAAGGGCACTACTTGTTAAGTCTCGATTTTCTCGAATATATGTTTTCCCAAAACCCGTATTTGTTGAACTTGATCCAAAATTATCTTTTTGCAAAGTTTTAAAACTTTTGGGGTGAAAAATCGAATTTTTGAAAATTCTGGGAAAGTAAAATTGTCTTTGGGGACGGTCAAGCGAAAGCGGCCGTCACCCGCACGTCGACCGGTCACCCAAGCATATTTTACAAGGTTAAAACGTTCTGTCTTTAGTTTTAAACAGACGCAGAAAAATCCTTCAAAACCCTTGCGCGAGAAACGTTTTCCCCTTTTCTCTAAAATCTTCAATTCTTCATCAATCTTTACGATTCTTGTTGCTAATCCTCTTATTTTCACAAGAATTTCACATATATGGCTCCTCCAAGAAATTCTACCGATCGAAATCCCATCTCCAAGCGTAGAAGGGGCGGTGAGGGCTCTTTAAGAAATCGGCAAGAAGAAGCCGAACAACGGGATATTCGAGCTGCCCAGAGAAACGTAGCTCAAGAAGGTGATGATGTTCAAAATCCCGTACTCTCTCGGGCACAAATTACCGAGCTCCGTGGAACAATTTCGCTCCAAAATTGCCGTTGGGCGAAAGGTAAAAAATCTTTTATTCCTCAAGCTCCTCATTCCCACAATGTTCTTAATTTCATCAATAAGTATGCGGAATGGTACTATGAGGATTCGGGGATGGGAGGAAAATCTATTGCTCGAACTAAAATGTGTCGTTTTAGTTCATTTACAAATGAATATCCTACCATTAGAGGATTCTTTGAGGAGCAAGGTTGGATGTATTTATGGGAGCATGCTTATGTTTTGTATGATGATGATATTATCCAACATTTTTATGCTAATATGTGGGTGCTATATGATGTTGAAAGAAAGTCGATTGCCGTAAATTTGCTTATAAGGGGTCGTCATTTTAGATGGACTCCCAATGATATTTGCCGGCTTTTACATGTTAGAGAAGGAGGGTGGGACTATTTCTCTTGTGGGACTTGGAATGATGAAATGTTGGGGGTGTCGATGAAAGAAGTTAAGACGTATTTGGGAGTATGGCCAAAGTATTCATTGTTGGCAATGACACTTGAGCATCGTATTTTATCGGTCATTGTCACATATTGCATTTGTGGTAAGTCGGGAAAGATGCCTAGCAACATGGATTACTTTTTGACTTATAGGATTGCTAGGAGGGAACCACTTAACTTTGGCGCCATACTTATTCAATGTCTAATTGAGTCCATCACTCAAGGTAATAAGAAGTTGGTTATGGGAAATTGGATTTGTAAACTTCTTATTCAATCGGGACTACCTTCGTCGGAGTGTAACTCGGAGGTATTTCAAAATGACTTTGACATTGATAACATCTCCCAAATAGTCATGATGCGCAAGAATATGGACATCCGACCAACTAAAATGGCTAGAGAAAGAGGTCAAGAATCCCCCGATCCAAATGACTACTTTGATGACGCCGAGGCCGCAAGATTGGCGGAGGAAGGCAAACCGAGCAATCTGGAGGGTAATACCGGTGCTCAACCGCCTAGGAGGTATACCCAAGCCGAATTTGATGAGATGAGGGCTTTTCATGAAACGAGGTATGAGGCTTTGGAGCAAAAGACCTCTAAAATGCAAAAGTCTATCGGCAAGTTGAAGAAATTCATCAAGGACTTTATTCCCGGATCTTGCTTCTCCTCGGATGAGGAATGATGTTCCCCACCCCTTTACTTTCTAGCATTTTTCATTCATGTTGCTTTGTATTTTTACGAATATCTTGTAAAACTCTTTTGCACTAATGATATTTACTTGTTTTCTTGAAAGGATAAAAATTGCAAGTTGATAATGACTTGTGGATGATCATGATATTGATGGAGTATTTGATGGTAAAAATACTCTTATATGGCATTGTTTGATGATTGGTATGAAGTACTTGATGGTAAAAGTGCTTCTTTTAAATGCTTTGATCATTATGCTTAGATGGATATGTTGGGATATTTGATATATCATACATTGTTTAAAGCATGACCTGTATTACTTGATGAATGCTCTAATTTTTGGCATTTGTAATGCCTTGATCCTTTTTGGCTTAAATTATCTCAATTGGGTTGAACCCTTGAGAATTTACTTTGTTTATGCCTATTATGTGTTGGATACAGGTTGAATATTGCTTTTGGTAATGGTATGAACAACTTGGCTTGATTATTTACAAGGGCTATATATATCCTTTTCAAATTCTTGATGCCCGCCAAGTGTTCGTTATAATGCTTCATGAAAAATCTCATCACATACATGAATCTCTTATGTTCAAATGTCTTAAAATCTTTTTGAGATCATGTTTTTTGGCTAACTAATGAGCTTTTGGATTTCTTATGTCACATTTCTCCCATTTTCCTTGGATTTTAAGCATAAATTGCTCAATGGTTGATAAACCGTCTCGTTTGCGCACTTTGATATATTTGTATGATGTTTTTATCATCCTAACATTCTTTTTGATGATTCCAAAGGGGGGGAAACAGGATATTGGCTCATTAGCTCAAAGAAGCAAATAAAAGCTTGTTATAAAAGCTATAAGCTATGGCTCATAAAAGCCATAAGTTATGATTTATCTTTAGTCCAATTGTTGCTTGATGGACTATCTTTAGTCCAATTGTTGCTTGATGGACTTATATAATTGTCTAATGATGTTTTGTGACAGGGGGAGCTTATAGCTCTTGAACAAAATGCAAAAGCTAAGCTTTTAGCTTATGGATAATTGCTTTTACATTATTCTTGATGTGCTTGTTGATAGGGGGAGCTTGTACTTATTATTGAATATATTTACTCCCCTACTTGGTTGCTTTTATATATTTCGGAAATTTTGGTTGCTTCCAAACAGTCAAATGTTTTTACCGGAAAATCATTTCTAAAATTGTTCTCCTACTTTGTGTAAAAATTGTTTTGGTTTGTAATCATCAAAAAGGGGGAGATTGTTTGATACATGTTTTTATCTTAATTTTGATGATTTTATTTTGTCACCAAAACAATGCTTTTAAAGGTTGTCCAAATACTCCTAAATGATTTAAAATGGTTTTAATATTTTCCGGAATATTTCCTCAAGTTTATTTTCAATAATATTGGACAACACTTTTAATGATTTTATGTCAATGGATTTTTTACTCCTAAACCAAGATTTCTAAATGTTGTCTAAATACTCCCGATTGGTTTAAAATGTTCTTACTAAATTTTCGGAGTATTTGTTGAGTTTTATTTTTGACAAAAATTGGACAACATTTCTGTCTCGTGGTCGACCGGTCACCCTATAGGGCAACCCGTACCTAAAGATGTTTTTTGAAACAGAAAATGAGACGGAAGAAAAATCAGGCAGGTCGATCAAGGCGTCGGCCGTCCGATCGGCCGCCTGCCAGGGTCGACCGGTACTCCAAGTTTGTGTTGAAACAGATTGATTTTTTTACAACAAAATGAATGAGGGGGACCGGTTGAGACAGGGGTCGACCGGTCGAAGCCTATGTCGGCCGGTCGCCCTGTTGAAATTTTCAAAGTGTTCTTCAAATCTCTTATTTAAATGCGGCCAAGTGCATCCGCCTCGCTTTGACAAAAAAAATATGACCGTTTGACAGACACATTTCCTTAAATTGTGGGATTGATTTCTAACAGCTATATTCTTGATTTTAATGGTATTTTTCTCAGATTTTCAATCCCCAAGAGGAGCCTATGCTTGATCAATCATCTCCTATAAATAGAGGAAGTTTTGGAGCAACCAATACAACAATTGAGATACAACACAACAAGATACACTTCAAGCAAATACTTGGTCTTTCATTGTTATTATTCTTGTTGTAAATTTGCCTAGCTTATCACTTTCACATCCTTGAGGTCTAGGCTATTCTTGATTACACTTTGCACTCAAATTGTATTATTCATTATTGAGTTGTAATCTTGATTTTTGGTTATCATTCAACACAAGATATCCTTGTGAGTGTTCTTGTGGTAAGAACACACTTGGATGATCTAGGTGATAGGTGCAAGAAGATTGTGGTGATCTTCTTATTGAGGTGTTGAAGAATTTGGTATTCTTCAAGGTTGAAGATTGTGGTAATCTTCACAAGGTGCCGTTGAAGGAAGATTGTGGTGATCTTCAAAGGGAGATTGTGGTAATCTCCAAAGGTGTTGTTGAGGAAGAGTGTGGTGCTCTTCAAGGTGTTGTAAGTTGAGTTTGTATTAATTTTGGTAATTAATAAAATTCTTTTTCTTTTTGAAATCCATCCCGGATATACTGGGGTGGTAGAGGATTAGGCCCTAGGTGGGTTGAACCTCTATAAATCGACGTGTGTTGTTTACATTCCGCACCTTTATTATTGTCTTTGAGCATTCGGTTCGAAAAAGAGGGCGAAATCGAAAAGATGGAGATAATCTATTCACCCCCCCTCTAGATTATCGTAGCCGCTTGGACTTACATCGATGATCTCTAATACTGGTGAGGGAGCTCTCAAGACCACAAGAGGATTCATTGGCAAGCATGGGATAAACTAGCAAGAAGCAAAGTGACTGGGGGACTTGGCTTTCGCCAACTCAGGAACTAAATCGGCCTTATTGTCCAACATGCTTGGCGTTTGCTCACGTGCCCCTCATCACTTTTGGCTTAGATTTATAAGGCAAAATACTTCAATAGTTGCTCCTTCATGAACGCAACACTGGGGTCCAGACCGTTGTGGGCTTGGAGGAGTATATTGGAGAGTTGACGTATCTTTAAACTGGGTTGTTTGCGCTGGATTCATAGCAGAACCACTACCAAGATTTGGGGAGATGATTGGCTCCCAAAAAACCTTTTCTCACCACCACCACCCATCCCAGCCCCCTTCACGCCCTCCTCTATAGTCAGTTTTCTAATTGACCCATTCCCCTTAGCCTCTCTCAACGTCCCGATAATTGGTATTAATCTCTTAATAAAACCATAAATTCTCAGTCAAATTGGCCTACCTGCTATTTTCGACTCCCCTTGCTCGTTCCTAGAATTCCATCCATTAGGCTCTTCCAGTTCCGGCCCATCGCCATGTTGGAAGAAACTCTAGAAAAATTAAAACTCCCAGGATGAATCCTCCACTTATCTTGGAGACTTCTCACCAATTCCCTACCTGACCCGAACAACCTTGCCCGAAGCCATGTCCCTATCTCTCATAATTATCCCTTTTTTTGCTTCATTTGATGTGTCCTTGAGCCATCTTTGTTGTCCTGCCCGTTCTCTTCCCAAGTGTGGTACACAACGTGTTTGAAAGAAATCATAGCCGCATTTCAACAGCCTTCTACAGAATTGTGGGCTGAGGATGTGATTCTTGAATGTCCAAATCATATCACTGAATTCTTTGTCTTGCTGTGTAACAACATTTGGAAAGCTAGAAATCCTCATCTTTCGAAAATCACTCCACCCAGCCTATTGTCTTTGTCCTAACAACAACTGATACCTTATCCTCATTCCGTGTAGCCAATCATCTCCCAGAAAGAGGTCCTCCAATCCATGAAACATTTCCATTGTTAACGACGCCTCCTCTAAGTATCGACGGGGTCATCTGGAACGCTAGGAATTGTGCAGGTGTGGGTGTATTCGGAAAGAATGAACATGGTTGCTTCTTGTACAGTTATGCTAAGCAATTCACTGGCATAACCAACCCACAAACGACAGAAGCCTTAGCCCTTCAGGAGGCTCTCACGCTCGCTCTCTCGCTTGATCGCTCTAACATCTCATTTTTGGATGACTCGGTTGTACTTATTGAAGCTGCTAAAGATGACAGACTACCACCTTCAGATTCTAACCCTATTTTGCTGGACATTTCGTCGTTATTACAGTCGTTTTCTTCGTCTTGTTTATTTTAGATTCCTAGGGCTGATAATTTAGTGGCACACGAGTTTGCGCAGTTGCTAAGTCTGAGTTATGTACAGTAAACTCGTGGACCTCCCCGCTCTCATTCTTGTCTCAATCGGTGCTGGACCTTTTTCTAGTAAATTAATAAAATTTCTGTTAGATTGAAACCATTTTTAATTTTGATGATTTCATCTTAATTAAATATTTTTGATAATTCAAAACGATTCTTTTCGAGCGATATAAAATTTAGTTTTTACATTTTTAACTATTTACCCAATACTTTCAAGGTAAAATGAAACCCGAAAGACTTAGTCGAAATTTTTTCACGGACCATAACTGCCCTGGACTAGGTCAACCGGTCGACCGATACCTAGAGTTTTAGATAACCCATCCCCTGTTTTGTCTCGGCTCAGGCACAGGTCGACCCCCTAGTCGTCCGGTTGACCCACGGGATGATCAGTGCCAGATTCAAACTTAACAGATTTAAAATTCAAATTTTTGTACTAGTGGACGAAAATCGACCCACTCAAAATCTGATGATTTTGAGCCTATGGGAGTCAACAAGATTTACTTTTATCATTTTATCATTCTTGTACATTATTTGTGCATCTTGTGATCTTCTTTTTGTAGACAAAAGTGAAGATGAATGAGCATATGTTGGAGATCCAATCTTGAAGACTCCCCTATAAATAGATGAAAGTTTTGAAGGATGAAAATAACAACACAAGCATTCAAACAACAAGAAAATTTTCAGCAAACTTCTTATTCTCTCTTGGCATAATTCTTGTTGTATTTTTAAGCATAGTCTTTCACTTGCACATCTTGAGTATTAGGATTCCTTCTTGATTACACTTGCACTTTTGAGTTGTAATATTTTTCAAACAAAGTGTAATCTTGATTATAACTTTCAATCATCCAAAACAAGACATCTTTGTTAGTGTTCTTGTGGTAAGAACAAATTTGGGTGATTTTAGGTGTTGAAGAGTGTGGTACTCTTCATTGTTATGAGAAAATTGTTGTAATCTTCATAGGTGGTGTTGTAAGAAGAGTGAGATGCTTTTCAAGGTAAAGGTTTGTAATTGTTTGGTATCAATAAAACTTTTTCCTTTTTTCGAAATCCATTCCGGACATACCGGAGTGATAGAAGATTTGGCCCTAGGTGGGTTGAACTTCTATAAATCATTATGTGTTGTTTATATTTCCGCACTTTCATTTTAGTGATCATTCTCATATTCAAAAAAATAGAACGGAAATCAGAAAATCGAGATATCTATTCACCGTCCTCTAGATTATCATAGCCACTTAGACTAACAAGTGGTATCAGAGCCAAACTCTTGACCATCGCGTTTAATCTTTGCGAGTAAAGAGGAGATCCATGGCTACGAACGAAAGCTACCTCACCACCGGCGCCTCCACCAACAAGCCACCACTCTTCGATGCAAACAACTACGCCTTTTGGAAGTATCGGATGGAATGCTTCCTACAAGGCTGTGGATTTGATATTTGGATGCGATCATCGAGGGAATTGCTCAACCAACAAAGAAAGTGGAGGATAGAACCACGGTTCTCAAAAGGTTCAAGAAATTTGTTGAAAATGATAAGAAGTCCTTGTCTCTCAATGGTAAGGCATTAAATATTTTGCATTGCTCTCTTGCGGCTACAAAATATAATAGAATTTGAGGGAAAAGGTCAGCTCATGAAGTTTGGGAGAAATTAGAAACAATTTATGAAGGTACTAAAAAGGTTAAACAAGCTAGAACCATGCTTGTTAAAGATTTTGAAAACTTTATAACGTTTGAGGTTGAAAGCATTTTAAAAATGGTGGAAAGGCTTGACAACATAGTCAATCCTCTTGTGGCACTTGGGAAAGTGATTCCGAAGAAGACAAGGTTACTAAAGTCGTAAATGCTCTCCCCGATTCTTTGTCCAAAAAGGTAACGGCGATTACGGAAGCTCAAAATCTCGAAACTCTCAAATTTGATGAGCTCATTGGAAATTTTCTTATCTACGAAGTATATCTCAAGGAGAGAAAAAATTCCAAAACCATCCACCTCTCAATCAGGTATGCAATATATTCCTAAAGGCTTAACATCTTCTTATAATAATATTTATGATGCTAGTGATGAGGAGGATAAGGAAACCACCGCCCTTGTTCGAAAATTTGCAAAATTTGTAAATAAAAATAAGGCAAGAAAAGATAGAGACAACTCTTGCTTTAAATGCGGAAAATCCGAGCATTTCATAGCCGATTACCCAAAATTAGCGGAGGAGGAGAAAAATAAGAAAAAGCCTTTTCTGAAAAAGAAGGCTCTAAATATGGAAGCCAAAACACGGGATGAGCTCCTTGCCACCTCCGACGAAGAAGAAGAAGTCGAGCATGGTCTCATGGGCATAGATGATGAAAATAATGAGGTACGCTCTAACTCTTCATCTTCTTCTTTAATTGATGAATTACAATGTGATTATGATGAATTGCAAAATGAATTTAAAGATATGATTTGCAAGTACAAACTTTTGAAAAAGGAGTATAAAGAGCTTAAATTAGAAAAGGATAAATTATTTACTTCTTATGAATCTCTTGATCATGCTCATGCTATTACTCTTGCTAAAATGCATACTCTTAATTTCGGAAAACAAATGCTCACAAAAGAAATTGAAAATTTAAAAAAGGATGTGCAACGTTTTAATTTAAGTACAAATAAAGTTACAAAAATTCTTGGTGCACAAAGAAGTGAGCATTCAAAACTAGGACTTGGTTACAAACCTTTTCAAACCGCATTTAAGAAAAATGACCAAGCCCCGACTTTCATACGTGCTAGTAGTCCTAACATTATTACTTGATTTTATTGTGGTAAAAATGGACATTATGCAAATAATTATAAATTAAAAAATAGCTTTAGTCATTTTTGGAGACCCAAAGGTCTCAAAACTAACCCCCATGGACCCCAAAATTATAGGGTACCTAAAAATAATTCATTTGTATGTGCTATGGGCTATAACAAATCCGGAAGATTCAAAATGGCTAGTGGACAGCTGTTGTTCACGCCATATGACCAGAAGGAGAGAACTTTTTACCAAAATCATGCTCCAAGAAGAAGGGATGGTCATGTTCGAGAATGGCAAAGGAAGAATTATTGAAAATGGAGAAATTGATAACTCTTATTTCTCTCTTAGTAATGTTTTATTAGTTGAAGGGCTTGAGTTCAATTTGATAAGTGTTAGCCAACTTTGTGATTCTAATTATAATGTTATTTTTAATAAAGAAAAATACTTTTTCTAAAAAATGATAAAATTATCTGTGAAGCAAGTAGAAAATGCAATCTTTACAAAATTTGCACAAATGTTTTGGTTAGTCAAAATATTTCTTGTCTTGTCGCCAATAATGATTTAACAAGTTTATGGCATAGGCGACTTGGACATGTTGGATACAAAAATTTGCAAGAGATTTACAAAACCAACATATCAAAGGACTACCCAAATTAAATTTTGAAAACCTTGGCTTATGTGACACTTTTCAAAAGAACAAATTAGTAAGAAGTAGTTTTAAGCTCAAAAATAAAATTTCCACAACCAAGCCTCAACAATTACTTCATCTTGATTTGTATGGGGATATTAGCACCGGAAGTTTAAGTGGAAAACATTACACATTTGTTATAGTTGATGATTTTGTAGATATACTTGGACTATTTTTCTTGCCAATAAAAGTGATGCCTCTAATCAGTTTGCTAAGTTGTGTAGACTTATTGAAAATGAAAAGAAAGATACTACTAAGTCTATACGAAGTGATCGAGGTGGTGAATTTAGAGTCTTATGTGAAACCAAAAGATATGCTCACAATTTCTCGGCTCCAAGAACACCATATCAAAATGGAGTAGCCGAAAGAGAAAATCGGACACTTCAAGAAATGAGTCGGTCTGTAGGTCCCAAGGGGTGTGAGTAAGGTTTAGAAGGGGGGGGGTTGAATAAACCTTACTAACTTTTCGATTTTAGTCCTTTTTAAAATAATACGAGTTAATTCCACACTAAGTCCTTGATGGACAAAAGTTAATCAAAGAGATTTAGCCACTCAACGGACTCGAAAGAGTCATTGATAGAATAACTCAAATTGTTTAGACTAAACCTTAACTTGGTGTGATGAGATTTTCAAATGAAGACTTATCACCCTTGAATTTTATTTAAGTTTGTTTTAACACTTGGTTTTAACACTTTGTTAATTATCGATTGGATAGCAAATTATCGCCAGAGATATAAAGTGATATGCATAAATAAAATGCTTTGAAATGTAAATGACACAATAATTTTTATAGAGGTTCAAGATGGGGTAGTTCTTCTACTCCTCTCTTCTCCAACTCCTCGGAGGAATCCACTAAGTAATGATCAATTTACAAAGTGGTTATCGGTCTAGATACAAGTCTTGGTCACACACGGTGACTTGCTCCTTTGGGACTCGGTCGAGATGCCTTGATCACACAAGCTTCTCGTCCCGACTCGGACTTCTTCACAGGGCGGTCGCTTTGCTACTTTCAAATTACTTTCTCAAGCTTCTTGGATTTGATCACGAAGCCCTCCAATAACTTGAGATTGGTTCGACTTTGAACCTTCCTACAATCCTCCTTGGAAAGTAGACCCCTTTTGCTTCTTCAAAAGTTTCCTCTTCAACAGTTTGAAGTTGTCTTTCCTTCACAGCTTAGTGTTGGATCGATTTCCTTCGAGATTTAGGCTTGAGGGTTTTGCTTGAATAACTTGAGAATATTTTGCAGGTTACAGAGTGAATAATTGCTTGTTTGTTCGTGGTTCAGGTAACCTTTTCTCAAAGTGATTCCTCAGCCTTTTATAGTGAACTTTTCAAAAATCTGCCTGTAGAAGAGATAGGTTGATTTTCAAAAATCACTTATGTTCGTTGGCTTGTCTTTTCTTGGTCTTCAATCTTGATATGTACACCTTTCCTCGTATTAAATGAATGATCAACTTTTCAGAATCTGACATGAGGTGCAGTGCTTCCCATTGGTTTATTCCTTTTGCACGCTTCGGGATCGAGCACTTTAAGACATGGCAAAGATGGAAGTATTACTTATTTAAGTAATGTTCTTGACTTTTGTGCAATGGATTCTTTTCAGTTAACTCCTCTTTGCAGTTGCCTTTTCCCTGGTGACTTGGGTCTGCTCCAATGATTGAAAGACTCATCTGTCACTTCAACTTGACTTGCTTCTTGGGTTGACTTAATCGACTCTTCTCACAAATACACACACCGATACTCCTTCAAATGAGTCCTTGGTCTTCTTTCTTGGCCATACTCGGATGTTCCTCAATGAGTCTTCACTTCACATCTCCACTTCTTGTATTTCCAGGCATAGCTGACTTGACTCAAACATACAAATTTTTCTTTCTATTACAATAAGAATTACAAGGAAAATGGGGTGCCAACTTTCTAGTCTAAGTTTTACATGACATTCATCAAAATCTAAACAATAAATTTCCCAACAATTTCCCCCTTTTTGATGATGCCAAAACTTAACAAGATTAAGTACAATGTAAACATCATAGATACATACAGACAATGCAGAAACAAAGAATATATGTGTTGAATAGATCGTTTTATTGATCATATCATTCTTGTTCTTTACACAGCTGTTTACAATGTGTATCAGAGCAATCAGAGCATACTTGTATCTACGCAAATTACAGATTTTTCATTAAATGTACAGAAGACTTACATACATATGTATTTACAAAAGTAAAATACATGAAGGGTTAGCAAAGAACACTTCATCGCCTTCGTTGCCTCCTTCTTCTTCTTTCTTCTCTGTCTTCATCATCTCTTTTCTTTTCTTTTCATCTTGATCGTTTTCTTCTTTCGTAAGCTCTCTTGCAGCTTCATCTTTTCTTTTTCTTTTTCTCGTCTTTCTTGTCACAAAATTTGAGTTTGTCTCTTATTTTCTTCTTCGATTCTTTTGCCATATTCAAAGATTTTCCTCTCCACTTCCCAGTTGGCTATAGCATCATATCCAAATTGAAAGAGATCCTTCCTTTCTTGCCTGGATCTACATATTCAATATTTTTGGGTAGAGGACTAGGTATAAAACCTCCTCATCCACCACTTATTCCTTCTCTTCTGGGCGTATATTGTATCGGAGTCTTCTTCTTACCAGCTGAGTGACTGCTAGTAGTCTGCTGCCTATCAGCGTCTTCGCACAGCTTCAAACCTTTCTCCCAGTACAAGTCCCAGGCTTGGGCTATGGACATGTTTTTGAAATATCCTTCGAACTCGAGCGTTTTGAATTCTTCAACAGATCTTGGCTCTTGTCTGTCATCTGGAATGGCATCTGTATCTTTACCTGCCAGAATGCCTCCAAATTGTTTCAACATTTCTTCAACACGGGCATCCATTCTCTTGTTGAACTCTTCTATCTCTGTTTCTACAATCTTTTTCTTATGAGACATAGGCACAACAGAGTGATGAGTGATGGAGCGGCAGAGTCACAAGAAGTTTGCTGATTATTGATGTTGTGACATGACCTTGCTGAGGGGTTTCAGCAAGCATTAAGGTCACATCTTTTGACCTTTCCCCCTCAACAACTTTTCCCTTTTCCTTACTCTTCTCAACAGTTGTTTCTTTCTTCTCTACAACAGCTGTCTCCTTTTCTTTCTCAACAACGGTCTCCTTCAACGTCTTCAGGTATTCATCTTTCCCCTTTTTGGCATCATCAAAGGAGAGAGGAACCCCTGGAAACATCCCAGCAAGCATGAAGTCCAGTCGGATGATAGCTGAATTCTACTTGGAGTCTGCTGCGGAGTATGCTGTTCGAAATTCTGAGCGGGTGGATTTGGACTCGGCTGCCACTAGTTTCATTTCAGCCATAAGAAGGCTGAATTTGGCATTCATATTCTCCTCAACGCACAGAAGTTCTTTTCGATGAAATTCACGCAACAACTCCATCTCAATTGTATGGGAGGCATGCAATCTCTCCATATATGTCTGCATCCTCGCCTTCATATCAGCATTGTCAGCACTCCAGATCAGCATTCTGTTGTATAGAGCCTTGAAGTAGCGAACTTGCTCGAGACGCATGACACTCTGCTGTTGAGACCATTCCCTTATCCTGACCACCACTCTTCTCAAGTCTGTTGTGAGAGTGGCATCTCTGTTGTCCAGGTGCATGTCGAGAGAGGCTTGGTGTCGTTCAATCCTCTTAATCTCTTCACAGATCTTCTTGAAGATTTCACGCATCTCAGCTGTCTGACTTGAGTCAGCTGCCGGCCACTCTGCATCGAAGTTGAAATCAGCTAGCACAATCGAATCAGTGGGAATTATGGGATCTTCTTGGATGGTGTAGAACTTCTGTTCTCTTGCAGTCTCTTCTTTGAGAACGGGCAGCTCGCGAGAAAAAAGAAATACTTCTTCATATGCATTGTCTCGCACTTGAGATATTGTGTGCAAAGTGGTCTCTGCTATAGCTCTGGTAGCCTGCGCAGTTGAAGTTGTGGCAACAAGGCGCTTGAATGTTTTTGCCTGGGCTTCGAGCCTCACTGCCTTAACAAATGCCTTCTTCGGTCTCGGTAGGTTTTTCCATTTGAGTAGACTGGTCCTTGGCTATATCAACAGCGTCATTGGATGATGATAGAACCTAGGGGCTTGGTTCATCATCAAAGTTGAATGTTTGACGAGCATCTTTGAAACTTGACTGACTTGTCTGTGGAAGAACATCCTCAGCTGGGTCCTTGTGATGTGCAACATGGGTGGACTCAGCTTCATCTTCAGATCCCAGAAATGATATATCAGGGTTGTCTTGGGAATCATGAAGTGCACTAATCTCCTTCTCGGACTCTTCAATGTGAACAGGAGGGATGTTCTGTGTTTCTTTCTCTTTACCCAGGGAAGTCTCAACCTCTCTCGGGCCTTCAATATCTTTAGTAGACTCAACTATAGAAAGGCCTTCTACATTCCCTTCGATAGACACAGTTGTCTTAGGGTCTTGGACCATGGCATCCGAAGGAGTCTCAACTCCTTGGATTGCACTTTCATTGCCCAGAGTGTTAACTCCAGCTGAGATTTAGAAGACTCTCCTGGTCCTTCCCTCAGTTTTTGCTCATGCATCAATTTGGATTCCAACATGGCTTGCTGCATGTCCAACTTCTCCTTTGCAGCAACCGGATCCATGTCCTCATCACTTCCCGAGAGCATATCAATGTGAGGATGAGTATGGTCGCTGGTTCCAGTGAGAGGACAAATGTTGGCTTTCTCATGAGCTTCTGCTTCCTCAGATGCTCTGGCTTTTTCTTGCTCCTTACGAATTTGCAGCATATTTATGCAGTTATCCTCATCCAGGGCCTGCAGTACAGTGTCAATCTCAAGAAGCTTGAAAGCTCATCTTCTTCCTCAACATACTCAGGGTGTTCAAACTGCACCCTTGAGTGACTCAACTTCCATTTCCTCCATGCTCGCAGACGATTCTGGATGTCTGGGTATAATGGAGAATACATGATTATATCATCATCTTCATCCTCTCCTTGTTGCCCTTCCTTTTCAGGAATGGAAGGCAACATACTCTCACCGCTTCTTCACCTTCAAAGAAGATTGGAAGCAGTGGAGACACAACTCTTTCATCGGGAGATTCGATGTCTCTCAAGCCTCTTCTTCCTCAAATTTTCTATCCACAAACTGGGTCTTCTATTTGCCTCTGTGATCGTCCTCGTGAGACATTTCGTTTCATCAACAACTGAGACCGCACTTCTTCTTGCCTCCGTAGATTTTCTCGGTGAGTGGCGGAGACTCACTGTCTTCTCAAGCTCCGAGAGCTTGGTGAGTCTTCTTATTCTTTTTGTACTTACCAAAGGAAGTTCTGGTTCGGATACCTCTTCCTCAGATTCTTTGGTGGCGGGGGCCGGAGCATCTTTCTTTGATTGAGGAGCTGCCTTTCTTGGCTTGGCAGTCCTCTTCTTTTTGATGGTCGGAGAAGGTATTTGGGCTTCCTTCTTCGCCTCGGCTGCGTGGGCAAGGGATACGGCTGATCGGGCAGGTGACTCGGCTGCAGGGGCAGGTGCATCTTTTGTCTTTGCTGCAGGGGCAACTTTCTTCTTTGCAGCTGCTGGGGCAGCTTTCTTCTTCGGAGGGAAGGCAACAACTATTTCCTCGCGGTCAGCTAATTCCCCTTCGCTTGTGTCTGCCCTCTTCGCATGGGCTCTCTTCTGGGCTCCTGAAAGGTTAGCCCTAAACATCTTCTTGTTTACATGGAAAGGCTTTCCATGCTGAATGGGAATGCCCTTCACTTCCATCAAGTGGCCAATAACTATGCCATAGCCGAGTGATCCTCCAAAGGATCCATCTTCCCTGAAAGACTTGTTCGCAATGTTCCGGGCAGAGTCTCATTGTATACGAACTCGGCCCCAGCTTAACTTTCTTCCCTTGCATGATCGCTGACGATCAGCTTAGTCTTTGACAGTTGATTGAAACTGCCAAACTTCATATCCAAGCATTTTGAGACGACATCCATCAGCTTGTGATAGTCGTCCTTCAGCAATTTCTTGTCAGCTGTGTAGACTACTTTTGCAGCACACTCGGGTTTGGCTACTTCTTTCCATGCAGCAGCCAAGTCCACATCAGCTTCGTATATTTCTGGCATACCCTCGGACGGTAATAAGCAGCGCTTCGCAAGGTCTTTAGCAGTGATCATGATGTCCTTGCGGTGGACGGAGGACTTAATCCCTTCGTCCTGCACCTCGGCGTTCACATAGAACTGCGCCACCTCTTCCAGGTAGGTGTGCGAGTATTCTATCGTCAAAAAGGCTTTAAGCCCAGATTTTTCCAACATATCCGCGATTTTCTTCACAAGGGTTGCATCTGAACCCTGCTTAATCATGCGTTCAAAATCCACTGAGGAACCTGAGTGGATTTGCTTTGATAACTTGACGAAATCAGTCTTTGGTGCCATTTCTAGAAGATTCTACCGATTAAATCTTGATGAACTTGCTTTGAGAACAGTAGGGTTTTCTTCGAGAGAGAAAAACTCAAGCTTACGTATGCTTGAAGATGAACAGTTTTAAGTGAGAGAGAGAAAGACTAGAGAAAATGGATATATAAGGGTTATGAAAGGACGTGTTTTTGGTTTTTGAATTTTGATCGAAATCAACGGCTTAGATTTAGCATGTCACATTGCATTTAATTGCTCGCATTTAATGCATCAACATTTATATCCAATCATATGCTTCTTTGTCAAACTTTTGATCAGATCCGTCATTATTACGCTGATGTCATCCTTAAAAACATTCACGCTCATTAAAAACGACTGCATTTTTGTCACTTAGCTCATAAATGACTTAGCTCACTACATAGATGACTCAACTCTACTTCTCTCCTTTCGTATAGTGACTCAGCTGTCAGCTAACACGATACAGCTGACTTTCCAATACGGCTGGTTCACTTGGCTGATTTATGAGATTTGCTTTGTTTTCATCTTTTCATGTTTCATCTCTTCTCATTGAGTCTTCTGAGTGTCAACTCGGCTCAATTAACCCTAGCTCATGCTTAAGCTCTTCAAATCTTGATTCACATAAAGGTTTGGTGAATATGTTAGCTAATTGTTTATCAGTTGAGATGTATTCCAAGGTGATGTCTTTTTTTTCAACATGATCTCTTATAAAATGATATCTGACATTAATGTGCTTTGTTCTTGAATGCAACACAGGATTCTGAGTGATTGCAATAGCATTTGCGTTATCACACATAATTAGAATCTCTTTTTCTTCAATTTCATAATCTCTCAGCTGTTGTCTCATCCATAAGACTTGGGCACAACAACTGCCTGCATCTATGTACTCTGTTCACTGTGGATGTGGCTATTGAGTTTTGCTTCTTGCTAAACCAAGAAACCAATCTGTTCCAAGCATTTGACAAGTTTATGAAGTACTCTTCCTGTCAACTCTACATCCAGCATAGTCAGAGTCTGAGTAACCAATAAGCTTGAATCTACCTTCCTTTGGATACCATAAGCCAACTTCTTGGCATCCCTTCAAATATCTTATGATTCTCTTAGCTGCAGTCATATGGCTTTCTTTTGGAGCAGATTGGAATCTTGCACATACACCTACTGCAAAGGTGATATCTGGCCTACTTGCTGTTAAATAGAGCAGTGATCCAATAAGTGCTCTGTATCTTGTTTGATCTACAGCTTTACCATCTGCATCCATGTCCATCTTTACTGATGTGTTCATTGGTATTTTCACAGACGACTTCTCTTCCATACCAAATTTCTTCATTAAATCTCTGGTGTACTTTGTTTGATTTATAAAGGTTCCATCATTCAGCTGTTTAACTTGGAGTCCTAATAAGAATGTCAGCTCTCCCATCATGCTCATTTCAAATTTTCCTTGCATGAGATTTGAGAACTTATCACACAGCTCTTTGTTTGTGGATCCAAAAATGATATCATCCACATATATTTGAACAAGCAGTATACTCTCCCCATCTTGAATTCTGAAGAGTGTTTTGTCCACTTTGCCTTTGGTGAATCCATTATCTATCAGATATTGAGATAATGTATCATACCAAGCTCTTGGTGCTTGTTTCAATCCATATAGAGCTTTCTTGAGCTTGTACACCTTATCTCCAATTGTCTTCTGCTCAAAACCTGGAGGTTGCTCAACATAAACTTCTTCTTCCAATAATCCATTTAAAAATGCACTTTTCACATCCATTTTATATACAATGAAGTTTTTGTGTGCAGCATAGGCAAGAAACATCCTTATTGCTTCTAATCTTGCAACAGGAGCAAATGTTTCATCAAAATCTATTCCCTCTTCTTGGCAATACCCTTTGGCTACCAATCTTGCTTTGTTTCTTACCACAGAACCTTCCTCATTTATCTTATTTCTGAAAACCCATTTTGTGCCAATAACATTTTGATGGGTTGGTCTTTGCACCAATTCCCATACTTTGTTCCTTTCAAATTGATTCAACTCTTCCTGCATGGCTTGAATCCAATGTGTGTCATCCAATGCTTGTAACACATCCTTTGGCTCTATTTGGGAAATAAAACAAGTGAACATTGCTTCTTGTTGAGCTCTGGATCTAGTTCTTACACCATCTCTTACATCTCCAATGACTAGCTCTGGTGGATAGTCTCTCAGCCATCTCACATCAGGTTGGAGTAAATCAGCTGGGTTCAGTCATTTTGCAGCTGTGTTTTCTTGAGCAGCTCTTTCATTATCATTCAGCTGCAGATTTTCCAGCTGTCTTTGAGACTCAGCAGTCTCATCTTCATCTTGATTGATTGCTCCAGCTTCTGCTTCAACATAGGGACTCTTCTGCATAGTTGGTTGATTCAGCTTATCAGCTAACTCTTCAATGTCTTCTCCATTTACATTAGGTTCACCGAAAACCACATGGATAGACTCTTCTGTGACCATAGTCCTCTTGTTCGGCACTCTATAGGCTTTACTTTCAGCTGAGTATCCCAAAAAGATACCTTCATCAGCTTTAGCATCAAAAGCCTTTAGATTATCTTTGCCATTATTGTGGATGAAACATTTACATCCAAATATTCTAAAGTACCCAACATTTGGCTTTCTCCATGTCCATATTTCATAGGGAGTCTTTGTCAGCTGTCTATTAATCATGCATCTATTTTGAGTATAGCATGCAGTGTTGATGGCTTCAGCCCAAAATCTTTTAGGCAACCCAGCTTCAGCTAACATGGTCCTTGCAGCTTCCTTGAGAGTTCGGTTTCTTCTTTCTGCTACTCCATTCTGCTGTGGAGTCCTTGCTCAGAGATAATTCATGAGCAATACCATTTTCAACACAATCGAGTTATTATCCCATTGACAAACTCGGTTCCTCTATCGACCTTATCTTTATAATGGTTTGACTCTTCTCATTTTGAACTCTTCTCATCAGCGAGGTAACTTCCTGCAAGGTTTCCTTCTTTTTGCACATGAAGATTGTCCATGTATATCTTGAATAATCATCCACCACCACTAAGGTGTATTTCTTTCCACTTATGCTAGCCGCTCAATCGGACCAAATAAATCCATATGCAAATGGATGCAATATCCTTGTTGAAGATGGACTAGACTTCTCTTTGAATGATGATTTGATCTACTTTCCCATCTGGAATGCATCACAAACACTTTCCTTTTTGTACACTGAGTCTGGCAATCCTTCCACAAGATGACTCCTTGCAAGCTTGTTGATTGTTTTGAAATTTAGATGACTCAGCTTTTTGTGCCACAGCCAACTTGATTCGGCTGTACTCTTTGCTAAGACAAGTGTTTGGTGTGTGGCGGCGACCGACCGCCACCACATACATGTTCTTCTCTGCGGATCCTTGCAACACTATTTTATTTGATTGATGTGTTTAATTTGGCACACTCCCATATTCAGTGTCTTTGATACTCAACCTTTTGATGCTCGGCTCTCTTGGGTGGCCTATCTTCCCTTGACTTGGAGGGAGCTGAATGTCTCCTGGAGGATTCACCCTTGTTTCTTTTATAGTTCTTATTGAAAAACTTGTTGAATCTTTTAACCATCAAGCAATTTCCTCCTGGACAACGGCTTCCTTGACCTCGCTCTCTTCCCATCCTTGACTATAAGTGCGCGTTGTTTTGGGTACAAATTGTCTCCTCTTGATCTTTTCTTCTCGGCCTTAAACTCGTAGGCTTTGAGTTTTGAGAATAGCTCATGATTGGATGTTGTTGTGAGTTTCATTGAATGTCTCAGGGCCATGACCTTCATTTCCCATTCACCGGCAAAGCTTCTCGAATCTTCATACACATTTCCTTCTTTGTGTATTCTTTCCCAAGTGCTGATAGTTCATTAGTAATTTCAGTGAATCGAGCATCCAACTGATCCAAGGTTTCACCTGCAAGCAGTTTAAAATTTTCAAATTTTTGTACAACAACGGATAATTTGTTTTCTTTAATTTGCTCAGATCCTTCACAAATTAAAGTTAATTTATCCCAGATTTGTTTTGCAGTTTGACAAGATTTGACTTTGTTGAACATTGCTTTGTCCAATGTTTTGTAAAGTATGTCCTTGGCCACATTGTCCAAGTTGTATCCTTTTCTATCCTCGTTTGTCCATTTAGTCCTTGGTTTCTCAACCAGTGGTCTTTCTTCAAGCAGCCTTCTTCTCCTTCACCAAGCGGTACGCTCTCCGTCTGTTGTTCACTTTCGATTTGCAGTGGCCCATCCTCAATCACTATCCATATTTCATCATGTAAAGCTGATAGATGAGCCTGCATGCGAATTTTCCAGTCATCAAATTCCTCAATAGTGAACATAGTAATGCGTGTCAAATTTGCTTCCATGATAATAACTTTGCTAACCAAAAATAACTTTTGAAAGAGCAAGTGTTAAAAATTTCTTTGAAAGATTGGAGATCTAGCTCAAGAACTTGATCACGAAAGGCTCAATGAACCAACCGCTCTGATACCACTTGTAGGTCCCAAGGGGTGTGAGTAAGGTTTAGAAGGGGGGGTTGAATAAACCTTACCAACTTTTCGATTTTACTCCTTTTAAAATAATATAGAGTTAATTCCACAACTAAGTCCTTGATGGATGACTAATTTAGTTAATCAAATAGATTAGCCACTCAAATGCAGACTTGAAAGAGTCATTGATAGAATAACTCGATTGTTTAGACTAAACCTTAACTTAGGTCCGTGATGAGATTTTCACTTAAGACTTATCACCCTTGAATTTTATTTAAGTTTGTTTTAACACTTGGTTTTAACACTTTGTTAATTATCGATTGGATAGCAAATTATCGCAGATATAAAGTGATATGCAGAAATAAAATGTTGAAATATAAATGACACAATAATTTTTATAGAGGTTCGAAGATGGGATAATTCTTCTACTCCTCTCTTCTCCAACTGCTGGAGGAATCCACTAAGTAATGATCAATTTACAAAGTGGTTATCAGTTTAGATACAAGTCTTGGTCACACAACCGACTTGCTCTTTTGGGACTCGAGATGCCTTGATCACACAAATTGGCTTCTCGTCGACTCGGCTTCTTCACGGGCGGTCGCTGCTACTTCACTTTTTTCTCAAGCTTCTTGGATTTGATCACGAAGCCCTCAAATAACTTGAGATTGGTTCGACTTTGAACCTTCCTACAATCCTCCTTGGAAAGTAGACCCATTTTGCTTCTTCAAAAGTTTCCTCTTCAACAGTTTGAAGTTGTCTTTCCTTCACAACTTAGTGTTGGATCGATTTCCTTCAAGATTTAGGCTTGAGGATTTTGCTTGAATAACTTGAGAATATTTTGCAGGTTACAGAGTGAATAATTGCTTGTTTGTTCGTGGTTCAGGTAACCTTTTCTCAAAGTGATTCCTCAGCCTTTTCTAGTGAACTTTTCAAAAATCTGCCCGTTGAAAAGATAGGCTGATTTTCAAAATCACTTGTGTTCGTTGGCTTGTCTTTTCTTGGTCTTGAATCCTGAGGTGTAGACCTTTCCTCGTATTAAATGAATGATCAACTTTCCTCGTATTAAATGAATGGAGGAGGTCGCACAGTTCTACGTGAATGCTGAGATTCACGATGAAGGGATAAAGTCATCTGTTCACGGAAAGAAACTCACCATCTCTCGCCAAGGATTTGGTGAACATCGCCACTACCAACGGAAGGAGCATCGAAATTAACGGCCGATGTAAACCTGGCCGCCGCTTGGAAAGAAATAGCCAAGCCCGACTATCTTTGATAAAATAGTTTACACAAAAACAAGAGGTCAGCCAAGGAGGATTATCACAAGTTGTTGGACATAGTTGCCAAATGTATTGACATCAAATTTGGCGACTTTGACCAATCACAAAAGCAAAGTTGATCGTGATGGCGGCGATCATTGAAGAAAGGAAAATAAATCAAGAGTTTGTTTGTCTGCAGATATGCGAGAATGTAGGGAACAAATCCTTCAGGAAGATGGCACATTTGGAGGATCCCTAGGATATGGCCAGTGATTGGCCGGTGATGGAGGTGAAAGGAGTCCCTCTTAGACATGGAAAGGCGTTCCATGTTAACAAGAGGATGTTCGATCAAACCTCTGCGGCGCACGAAGAGAGCCTACGCCAAGAGAGCCGACACGAGTGAGGGGGAATCACCGACCCTGAAGATACAATTGTTTCCTCTCCACCAAAGAAAAAAGCGCCCCTGCAACTTGCTAAAAAGATCAAGTTGCTCTGCGTGAAAGAAAAACAAACTCGCTCCCCGCCCTGCAGCCGAGTCACCGCCCCGCACGTGTCTCCCCCCCCGATGCTTGGTCGAGAAGGACTCTCAACTACCTTCTCCGATCGTCAAAAGAGGAGATCTCGATAAGCGAAGACGGCCGACTCCTCGAAGAAGACACCCGGACCGCCCCCCGCCCAAGACTCGAGAAATCGTCTCGAACCGAAAATCCTCTCGGTACAAACTAGAAGACGAAGAAGAATCATCAAGCGCTCCGAGCTTGAGAAACCAGCTGAGTCGACCCACTCACTGGAACAAATACCGAGCTAAACCGCCAACAAAGAGAGTCCCAGATGTAATTGATGAAACAAAGCTAAGTCTGCGCCAAGGCGTCAAGAGGCAAATCAAGAAATAGTTGTAGTCCACGCACTGAGACACAAAGAAGGCGATAGAGCGATAGTGATGTGATGATCCGATCCCCACTTTACCCGGATATTCAAAATCGTCTGCGAGTGGAGGAAATGGAAATTGAGTCGATCCAGGAACAGTTCCAACGGCCCGAGTTTATAAAAGAAGAAGAGGAACTGTTGAACTTCCTTGGGTGACCTCTGTGACCCAAAGATCGGATGAAGACAATCGCACGGATATCCTGCAGATCTTCAAGGATAAGGAGAAGGAGCGATCGCGAGAAGAAGGCGAGGCACGTGAGAAGGCCAAGATCTCGCCCTATCTCCGCACCACAAACACACACATCCTCTCCTTGATGTCTTATCGTGATGATGATGAGGATCCTGGACTCTGCTTTCTTTGCCACGAAGAGTTGCAAATGCAATGAGCAATGCATGAATCCAAAATTCTTCATGAGAAGAGCATGATGGAGGGACCAGGAGAGTCCTCCGTAACTCACCGAAATCGATCCAATGGGAGTGGTTCAGCAAATCGCCACCGTTGTTCTGCCACCACTTCCCGCTCACTCGAAAGAAGGAATTAAGGAACGCGATGAAACCGGTTAGTGGGGACCCCGGTTGAGCCAACCCCTAACGAAGGTGTCTTACCACCGCCCCAACGGCGAACACTCAATAGAAACAGTAGGGAGTTTGGAGACGAGTAACCCCACTCCACAATGAATCTAGGAGGCGAAGTGGATAAAGTACAAACACCAAACGAACAGCAAGTTGCCATCAACGAAGCTCGGATAGTTGAGACTGTCTCACCGAGGTGCCAACCGCTCTTGAAGGCTTATGACGCTGGCGATGCAATCGAGGCACGAGGAAGGAACAACCCCGGGAGTTAACACTGGGCGATGAAAGTGCAATCCATGGGGTTGAGACTCCAATGGATGCCACCTCGAAGACCCTAAGACACCGCCACTATCGAAAGAGAGGTCCAGGCCTCGCTGCAGTCGAGACGGGGAGGTAATGAAGGCCCACGAGGTTGAGACTTCCCGAGGTAAAGAAGTCAAGTAGAGAACATCCCTCCCCGCTATCATTGACCCATCCGAAAAGGAGATAAGCGCGCTTCATGATTCCCAGGATAATCCTGATGTAACCTTTCTCGGGATCGGAAGCGCGACGAAGAAGCCGAGTCATCCCCCGTGACAGATCCAAAAGACTCACCGCGGATGTTCCAAGCACGAGCAAGTCTAATCCCAAGACTACTCGTCAAACCTTCAATTTTGATGATGAGCCAACAATGGAAATCTCATCATCGTCCAATGACGCTCGATTATGCCGAGGACCAGTCTACTCATTGGAGAAACCAACAGACCAACGAAGGCGTTGAGACAAATGAGGCTCGGCAAAAGTCGGGTCCACTTCACAATGACCCACCAAAACAGTCCATCAGGCAGGCTTCCCAAGTCGCAAAGATGTTCGACTCCAAAAGGAACTTCACGCGCACCTCTCATCATTGAACAAATACCAGTTGGCCGTGATGATTCCTTTATAGAATCTTTTCTTTTCTCTCTGGAGGTACCCAACCTCCCTAAAGAGTCGAGAACGAGCTCGCACGCTTTCATAGACCACTCTATTATTCCATCAGGTACCATTGTTCCAAATGATTATGACTTTGACGCCGCATGGCCATCAACCGCAACGGAAGAATCACCAAGTTCGCGAGGTGTTCAAGGCATTATTTGCTTTGAGATTGAACGGATGGAGAGGCATCGAGGCCTCTATGGACATGCGGCCCGGACAACGAGAGATGCCAATCTTACTGCCGACTTGAGAGGCATAACAATGGATCGTGAATGGTGGCAACAAAGAAGAAACAATGCGTGTGGAACAAGTTAGATACTTCGGACATTGTTCAACAAGCTGGTATGGATGGAGAGGCCGAGAATGCCGATGCAAAACGAAGTTGAGAGAACACATTGAGCACGTGCATGAAGCTCACACCGCCGAGATAAAGCCGCTGCATGAGCAAAATAAGAGTGATCTACAACGTTTGGAAGAAAACATGAATAAAAAATTCAGCCTTCTCATGGCCGAGATGAAGCTAATTTCAAAGAGAGTCCAACGCTACTCGCTCAATTTCGTGTTGCATACTCCGCAGCAGACTCGAGACAGAACTCTACCATCAACAGGCTCGACTTCCCGCTGCGAATATGTTTCAGTGTCCTCTCTCCTTTGATGATGCCAAAAAGGGGAAGAGGAATACCTTAAAGCACGAAGAGATCCGGCTGAAAAAGAGGATCACGGTGCGAAGGGAAAGACAAAGTGAGGAAGTCTTTGAAACAAAAGAAAGGAAAATCCGTTGAGGGGGAAGGATCGAAAGATGTGACCTTGATGATCGCACAAACCCCCAACAAGGTCTTGTCACAAATGACATTATCGCCAGAAAACTCCCCGTGACTCGCCACTCCAACACTCTTGCTATATCTATGGTGAAAAGAGAAAGAAAATTGAAGCGAGGGATGGAGGAAGTGGAAGGAAGAATGGATGCCCGAGTTATGAACATCTTGAAACAACATGGAGGCATTCCAAAGAGACAAAGACACTTATGCCATCTCGGATGTTGGGACAGAGCCACGATCGAGTTGATGAATTTAAAACGCTCGCATCCGAAGGATATTTTGCAAATATGTCTATGGCTCAATCTTGGGACTTGTCTTTGGGAAAAGGGTCTCACGTTATGTGAAGAAGGCGACGACAGCGAGAGACTACCAAAGAATGATCACTCTGCTGGTCACTCCGCCGGTCACTCGGTTGGAAAGAAGAAGACCCCAAGACAATACACGCCCGCAGGTAGGGGAAGAAGCGTGGTGGAGGAAGAGGTTTCAGACCCAGGCCTCGACCAAAAACATTGAATACGTAGATCCAGGCAAGAAAGGAGGGATCTCTTGGGGGGTCTTGACCAAATAGCAAATTTGCAAGTGGCTAAAAGTAATCTTTGAGTATGCGAAAAGAATAGAAGAAGAAAACAAGAGACAAACTCGGCTATGGGAGGAAAGACAAGAAAGATTAAGAAGAGATGAAGCTGCCAGAAGGCATATGAAAAGAAGAAGAAGGCGGTGACGACGAGAAAAAGAGAAGAAGAATGAAGATCTTTGAACAAGATGAAAGAATGAGACAACGAATGAGATGAAGTGTTCTTTGTCCACCCCTTCATGTATTTTATTATGTAAATACATACTATGTAAGTCTTCTGAAATAAAGCTATAAATTCTTCATTTTTTTGTAGACAAATGTTTGCTCTGATACACCTTGTAAATAGTTGTGTAAAAGAACAAGAATGTTATGATCAATAAAAGGATTGATTCTCGCGCATACATTATATGTCAATACACTATCTCAGTATGTATCTTTGCTATTTGCATTTTTGAATGGTTTAAGTTTTGGCATCATCAAAAAGGGGGAAATTGTTAGGAAATTTATTGTTTAGATTTTGATGAATGCCATGTAAAACTTAGAATAGGAAGTTGGCACCCCATTCTTGTTGTAAAATGCATTGTAATAAATAGGCTGGTCAAGCCGAGTTAAGTCGGCCTACGCCCAAACATGCAAGAGGACAACCGGAGACTAGAAGGAAGACTCACGCGAGACAGTAAGTATGGCAAAGAAGAGTAGACGGAACTCTACTCAAGAAGCGGTGAGATGCGGTGAGTGGAGTATCGACCAAGTCAACTCAAGAAAAGCCAAGTCTCAAGTTGAAGTGAAGAAGAGTCATCCATGATTGGAAGTCGACTCTAAGTCACCTGGGAAAGCAAGGAAATGCAATCAAGTCGAGATAATCAAAAAGATCATTTGCCTACGTAAATCAAGAGAATTACCTAAACAAGTAATATCTCCATACCACCTTTCTCGAAGTGCTCGGTCTCGGAAGCGTGCAAAAGGAATAAACCAATGGGAAGCACTACACCGTGTCGAACTCGAAAGGTGAAGAACATTTCATACGAGGAAATGGCAATTCCAAGGATCGCAACAAGATAAGCCAACGATCGCAAGTGACTTTCAAAAATAAGCCTATCTCTTCAACGGGCATTTTTGAAAGATCACTATAAAAGGCCGAAAATGACTTTGAGAATAACAAGAGAAAAGAGAAGACCATAACCAAAAACGTTCAAGCAATTATTAGATCTAAAAATCAAATATTCTCAATCCTCAAGCCTACACTACGAAGATCATCAATCCAACACTCACCGTGAAGGAAAGATAACTTCAATCGAGTTGAAGAGGAAAACACTGAAAATTAAAGGGTCTACATTCCACGAAGGATTGTAGGAAGGTTCAAGGTCGAACCAAGTCTTGAGCTTTTGGAGGGCTTCGTGATCAAATCCAAAGAGCTTGAGCAAGTGAGTCTAGTAGCAAGCGCAAATGCCTGTGAAGAAGCCGAGTCGTCGAGAAGCCACCGAGTGATCAAGGCGTCTCAGGATCGAGTCCCAAAGGATCAAGTCACCGTGTGTGATCAAGACTTGTATCCGGACTTACCACTTTGTATCTTGATCAATACCTAGTGGATTCCTCCAGAGTTGGAGAAGAGAGGAGTAGAAGAATTACCCCATCTTCGAACCTCTATAAAAATCTTATTGTGTCATTTACATTTCAAAGACTTTAATTCTTGCATCATATTTGTTTATTTCTCACGACATATTTGCTATCCATAAGATAATCTCTAAGTACTAAATCAAGCTCTAAAACTCTACTTAACCAATCTTAAGGGTGTTAAGTCTTCCAATGAAAACAAACCACGAGTTGAGTTAATTTAGACTTAACAGTAGTTATTCCATCAACAACTCGGTTGAGTCTCGTTGAAAGACTAACTCTCTCGATCAACTAAATTGGTCATCCACCAAGACACAATTGTGTAGTATCAACTCGAATTTTAAAAGGACTAAATAAAAATTTGGTAAGGTTTATTCAACCCCCCTTCTAAACCTTACACTTACACCCCTTGGGACCTACAATTACCAAAATTAATACAACACCAACTTTGAGGATTACCACAATCCTCTTACAACACCTTCAAGGAGATTACCACAATCTTCCTTCAACACCTATGAAGAGTAACACACTCTTCAACACCTAAGATCACCCAAGTGTGCTCTTACCACAAGAACAACAACAAGGATATCTTGTTTTGGATGGTGGACAAAAATCAAGATTACAACTCAATAATGATAATACAAATATTGAGTATAAGTGTAATCAAGAATCAAAAGCCTAGACCTCAAGAGTGTGCAAGTGAAAGTACTTAGGCTAATACAACAAGATATGACAATGTGTTTGCTTGTATGTTGTGTTGTATCTTGTTGCTTGAATGGAACCTCTATTTATAGGAGAGGTCTTGGTTTGATTTCCAGACATTGGCTCCTTCTTGGAGAGTGATTTCTGCAAAAAATAATGTAATTAAACTCAAGAAATAGCTGTTAGAAATCAACCCCTTAAATTGGGAAAAGTCATCGAAAACCCAACGGATAGTTTCTTTCATCAAAAGTATATAGCGGCATTTGGTCGCGCATAGATAAGATTTAAAAGTAATTTTCGCGAAAATACACAGGGGGACCGGTCGATGGGGGGTCCGACCGATCGGCCCCTGTGTGGACCGGTTGGACTCGTCCAAAATATAAAATAGAGAGTTCTGACTTCCAAATGCAACTCCTAGGCACCGGTCGACCGGTCGCCCTCAGGGTCGACTGGTCGCCCTCCCTGTTTTACTTCCGTCCCATTTTTCTGTTTCAAAACACAACTCAGGTACGGGTTGCCCTATAGGTCGACCAGTCCAACACGAGACAGAAGTGTTGTCCAAATTTTGTCCAAAATAAACTTCAAGATATACTCCGAAAAATTAGTAAAAACATTTTAAATCGATCGGGAGTATTTGGAAAACATTTAGGAACATTGTTTTGGTGTAAAAACTCATTTAAACAAAATCATCAAATCATGATAAAAGCATTTATCTAACAAACTCCCCCTTTTTGATGATTACAAACCAAAACAATTTTTCAGAGGACGATTTTGAAAACAAAATAATTTTCTGGTCAAGGAGTAAAGTATCCATTTAGAGTAACAGCAAACTATGCATAATAACCAAATAGAAGGGAGTTAAGATTTTCAAGGGCATTTTATAAAAGCTCCCCTATCAACAAGCACATCAAGAAGAATAAATACAAAAACTAGAAGCTTAAGCTTTTACAATCTAAACATGAAAAACATGAGCTTAGAAGCTCCCCCTGTCAAGAACAATCATTAATCATGCCAATAGGTCCATAATACTTCCATTGGACTAATTATACTTCACAACTTTTGGCTTTAAGGATCCATAGCTAATAACTTCTTTCGCGAGCTTATATTAGCTTATTTGAGTTTTCGAGCCAATTTCCTGTTTCTCCCCCTTTGGAATCATCAAAAAGAATGTAAGCACGATAAACAATAGGTCATATATATCAAAGTGCACTTAAGTAAACGTTTTATCAAGCTTTTGGAATTTTAAGCTTAAAGATCAATGAACAAGGGAGAAGTTGATAAGTTGAAATGCAAAAGCTCATTTGAGTGAAGAAACATGATCTCTATAAATGTAATAGACTTTTAAAAGCAACAGTATCATGTAATATGTGAATTTTTCTTTGCGACAATATATCGAACACTTGGTGGGCGTTAAAAAAGAAAGAAGTTGTAGATAGCCCTTGTAAATGTAATCAAGCCAAAAGCTTTATCACCAAATCAATGCATACAACGTCCAACCATCAACAATTAATGAGCTCATCACAGTCATATAAAACAAATATCAAAAAAATTGCATATAAGTCAAATTCTCAAGGGTTCAACCCAATTGAGCTAGGGGAGTAGAATTCTTACCAATCAATCAGTAAAGATGAGCAATAATGATGATAAACGAGCATAATGAAGTCCAATACATAGAATGAATGAAATAAAGCAAGTTTGAAGTGAAATTTGTGTGCAAATGACAAAGGGAATGAAAAATGAGTTGAAAGAGCCAAAATGGCTAAGTCTGGGAACAGAAACGTTTTTATCCAAAAAAAATGATTTGGGCGACCGGTTGAAGGCTAGGCCGACCGATTGGCCTCAGCCCATGCAGCCCACTGGTTCAGATTGTTTTTCCAAAATCTAAAGTTTGAACCAAAAATCCGATTTTTCGCCCCTAAGTTTTAAAAATATGCAAAATGCAATCGTAGACCTCATTCAATATGCATTATGCCTACCCGAGCTCGTATTGATGCAAAAGTCTCAAAAAATAGCGATTTTGTAAAAATGTCCGCCAATTGATCTTGAGATGGTACGAAAGATATCTCAATTTTTCGTTTAGAAACACAATCCCTTAGAAAATGATGTCGAATCTCAATATGTTTAGTACGGTTATGATGAACCGGGTTTTGAGCAATATTTATAGCGGATATGTTATCACAAAAGATAGAAACATTTTCAAAAGAACATTTATAATCCGCTAAGGTTTGTTTCTATTAAAGAAGTTGAGTACAACAAAAAGCCGCGGAAATATATTCGGCTTCGGCCGTTGAAAGTGAAACACAATTTTGTTTCTTTGAAAACCAAGAAACTAGGCAATCGCCCAAAAATTGACATGATCCGGAGGTACTTTTACGATCATCAATATTACCCACATAGTCCGAATCACTATAACCTTTAAGAGAAAAAATTTCATTCTTTGGATAAAATAAACCATATTGAATAGTGTCTTTCAAATATCGAAAAATTCTTTTAATGGCACTCATATGAGATTCTTTGGGATTACTTTGAAAATGAGCACATAGGCATACGACATGAAGAATGTCCAGTCTACTTGCGGTAAGATAAAGTAAACTACCAATCATACCTCGATACTTTGATTCATCCACGGACTTGCCTTTTTCATCTTTGTCAATTTTGACATGTGTTTCCATAGGGGTAGATACGGTTCTTCCTTCTTCAATGCCGAACTTTTTCAAAAGTTCTTTTGTATATTTAGATTGTGAAATATAAATACCTTCTTAGCATTGCTTGATTTGAAGTCCAAGGAAGAAATTAAGCTCCCCCATCATGCTCATCTCAAATTCACCTTGCATCAACTTAGAAAATTTCTTGCACAAGGATTCATTAGTAGCACCAAAAATGATATCATCAACATAAATTTGCACAAGTAAACAATCTTGCCCTTTTTCAAACACAAAGAGAGTAGTATCAACTTTACCTCTTGTAAAACCATTTTGTAAAAGAAAAGAGCTAAGTCTATCATACCATGCACGGGGTGCTTGTTTTAAACCATACAAGGCCTTTTTAAGTTTATAAACATCAATAGGCCTAGAAAAATTTTCAAACCCCGGAAGTTGTTTTACATAGACTTCTTCTTGAATAAAGCCATTTAAAAATGCGGACTTAACATCCATTTGGTAAAGCTTGAAATTTTTAAAATAAGAATAGGCAAGTAAAATGCGAATAGCTTCTAAACGTGCTACGGGTACAAATGTTTCATCATAATCAAAACCTTCTTCTTGACAATACCCTTGAGCTACTAACCTTGCCTTGTTTCGAACAATGTTGCCTTGATCATCGAGTTTGTTCCGGAATACCCATTTTGTACCAATAATTGTTTGAGATGGAGGACAAGGTACCAATTCCCATACATCATTTCTTTCAAATTGATTCAACTCCTCTTGCATTTCTAAGAACCAATCCTCATCTTCAATAGCCTCCTTAGCATTTTTAGGGTCTTTTTGAGATATAAGAGCTTTCTCGGCAAATTTTCTTTGGGTCATTACTTTATCAAGGGGATCACCAATAATAAGATCTTTTGAGTGAAGATCCGAAGTATTACCTTTGTCTTCGTGGGGAATATTTGAAGTGGATGGTTGATCATTAGAGGTAGAAGGTTGATCATTTAGAGCATCAATTTGAACAATGGGTTCAATAATATTCTCTTCATCACTTTCATTATAGGGTATCCTCTCAACACCCGAGGCTTCATTGAATTTTACATGAATGGATTCTTCAACAACCATGCTAGTCTTATTGTAAACCCGATATGCTTTGCTCTTGATTGAATATATCCCATAAATATTCCTTCGTCGGCCTTAGGATCAAGTTTGTCTAATTGATCCTTTGTATTCAAAATAAAGCATTTACATCTAAATATTTTGAAGTAACTAATAGTTGGAGTTCTTCCTTTCCAAAGCTCATATGGAGTTTTGTTCATTTTAGGACGAATATAAACTCGATTGATAACATAGCAAGCGGTACTTACGACTTCGGCCCAAAAGTATTTTGGAAGTGAAAATTCATTAAGCATGGACCGACTCATCTCTTGAAGTGTCCTATTCTTCCTCTCGGCTACTCCATTTTGTTGAGGTGTCCTTGGAGCCGAAAAATTATGTGTATATCCCTTGGTTTCACAAAAGACTCTAAATTCACTATCAAATTCTCCACATCGGTCACTTCGAATAGACTTAATAGTATCTTCCTTTTCATTATCAATAAGTCTACACAACTTAACAAACTCATTAACGACATCGCTTTTATTTGCAAGAAAAAGAACCCAATTATATCTAGAAAAACCATCGACAATAACGAAAGTGTAATATTTTCCACTTAGACTAGTCGTACCAATATCCCCATACAAATCTAAATGAAGAAGTTGTAGAGGATTGGTTGTGGAAATTTCATTTTTGGGCTTAAAACTACTTTTAACTAATTTGTTCTTTTGACAAGTGTCACATAAGCCAAGATTTTCAAAATTCAATTTGGGTAGTCCTTTTACATGTTGGTTTTTGTAAATATTTTTCAAATTCTTGTATCCAACATGTCCAAGTCCCCTATGCCATAAACTCGTTAAATCATTATTGGCGACAAGACAAGAAACATTTTGACTAACCAAATCACTTGTACAAATTTTGTAAAGATTGCCTTTTCTATTTGCTTCACAAATAATTTCATCATTTTTAAGAATAAGGCATTTTTCTTGATTGAAAACAACATTATAATTTGAATCACAAAGTTGGCTAACACTTATCAAATTAAACTTAAGCCCTTCTACTAAAAGAACATTACTAAGAGAGAAAGAAGAGTTACCAATTTCTCCATTTCCAAGAATTCTTCCTTTGTCATTGCCGAACATGACTATACCCTCTTATTGGAGCTTGATGTTGGTAAACAATTCTCTCTTTCTGGTCATATGGCGTGAACACCCGCTGTCCACGAGCCATTTTGAATCCTCCATGGTTGTTATAGCCCCTATTACCTACAAATGAACCACTTTTAGGTACCCTATAATTTTGGGGTCCATGGAGGTTAGTCTTGAGACCTTTGGGTATCCAAACATAGCTAAAATTGTTCTTCAATTTACAACGAGCAACATAATGACCAATTTTACCACAATAGACACAAATAAGATTATGAGCACTACTAGCACGAACGAAAGTTGGACCTTGGTCATTTTTCTTTGAAATAGGTTGAAAAGGTTTATAGCCAAGTCCTAATTTGGAATGCTCACCCCTTTGTGCATCTAAAATTTTTGTAACTTTGTCCGTACTTATGTTAAAACAATGCACATTCTTTTTTAAACATTCAAGATCATTGGTGAGCGATTGTTTTTCGGTTTCAAGAGTATGGACTTTAGTAAGAGTAATAGCATGAGCTTTGTCAAGAGATTCATAAGAAATAAACAATTTTTCCTTTTCAATTTTAAGCTCTTTATGCTCCTTTTTCAAAGTCTTGTATTTAACAATCAAATTTTGAAATTCAATTTGTAATTCATCAAAATCACATTGCAATTCATCAACTAAGGAGGAAGTTGAGGAGTTTGAGTGTACCTCGTTATTTTCATCGTCTATGGCCATAAGACCATGTTCGGTTTCACCTTCCTCGTCGGATGTTGCGAGTAGCTCATCCCAAGTTTTGACCTCCGCATTTAGAGCCTTCTTTTTCGGAAAAAAGGCTTTTTCTTCTTTTGTTCCTCCTCTTCGAGTTTTGGGCAATCGGCTATGAAGTGCCCGAATTTTTCGCATTTAAAACACGAGTTGTCTCTCGGTTTTCTTGCCTTATTTTTATTCAGAAATTTTGCAAATTTCTGGACAAGTGTGGCCATCTCTTCATCATCCTCATCATAATCATAATATGAATTATTAGAAGAAGATGCTAGACCTTTAGGAATGTTTTGCATACCCGATTGAGTGATGGATGGTTTGGAATTTTTCCTCTTCTTGAGATAGACTTCATAGATGAGGAGGTTCCCGATGAGCTCATCGAACTTGAGTGTTTCGAGATTTTGTGCTTCCGTAATAGCCGTCACCTTTTCGGACCATGAGCTAGGAAGTGCATTCAATACCTTGGTCACCTTGTCTTCTTCGGAGATGACTTTACCAAGGGCCACAAGAGGATTGACAATATTGTCAAGCCTTTCCACCATTTTTGAAATGCTTTCACCAACATGCATGTTGAAGTTTTCAAAGTCTTTAACAAGCATGGTTTTTCTTGCTTGTTTGACCTTCTTGGTTCCTTCATATATAGTCTCTAATATTTCCCAAATTTCATTTGCCGACCTTATGCCTCTTATGCGATTATACTCGGTGGCGGTAAGAGAACAATATAAAATATTTAAGGCCTTACCGTTTAGAGAGAAAACCTTCTTGTCATTGTCATCAAACTCTTTGAAAGGTTTGGGAGGCGAGGTGCCATCCTCCAATTTCTTGGTTGGTTGAGCAACTCCTTCAATAACCACATTCCAAATGTCAAACCCGCACCCTTGTAGAAAGCACTCCATACGTTCTTTCCAAAATGCGTAGTTGTTGGCGTCGAATAGTGGTGGCTTGTTGGTGGAGGCGCCGATGGTGAGATAAGCTTCATTCGTAGCCATGGATCTTTTCTCTTTACTCGGAATGAGCTAGCCAAAGAGTTTGGCTTTGATACCACTTGTTAGTCCAGGTGGCTACGATAATCTAGAGGGGGTTGAATAGATTATGCCGGTTTTTCAAGTTTCGTCCTTTTTTTCTAATGAACAAGCAAAGATGAAAGCTAAGTGCGGAAAATAAACAACACACGTTGATTTAAAGAGCTTCACCCCACCTAGGGACTACGTGCTCTACCACCCCAGTATATCCGGGAAAAGGAAAAAGATTGAAATGACTGTTCAAGTTGACTCGAGCTGTCAAAAAAGAAAAAAAAAATTATTAATTACCAAAATTAATACAACACCACCTTTGAGGATTACCACAATCCTCTTACAACACCTTCAAGGAGATTACCACAATCTTCCTTCAACACCTATGAATAGTACCACACTCTTCAACACCTAAGATCACTTAAGTGTGCTCTTACCACAAGAACAACAACAAGGATATCTTATTTTAGATGATGGACAAAAATCAAGATTACAACTCGATAATGATAATACAAATATTGAGTGCAAGTGTAATCAAGAATCAAAAGCCTAGACCTCAAGAGTGTGCAAGTGAAAGTACTTAGGCTAATACAACAAGATATGACAATGTGTTTGCTTGTATATGGTGTTGTATCTTATTGCTTGAATGGAACCTCTATTTACAGGAGAGGTCTTGGTTTGATTTCCAGACATTGGCTCCTTCTTGGAGAGTGATTTCTGCAAAAAATAATGCAATTAAACTCAAGAAATAGCTGTTAGAAATCAACCCCTTAAATTGGGGAAAAACTGTCTGAAAACCCAACGGATAGTTTGCTGTCAAAACCGTATAGCGATCGGTCGCGCAGAGATAATATTTGAAAGTAATTTTCACGAAAATACACAGGGGGACCGGTCGATGGGGGGTCCGACCGGTCGACCCCTATGTGGGCCGGTTGGACTCGTCCAAAATATAAAACAGAGAGTTCTGACTTCAAAATGCAACTCCCAGGCACCGGTCGCCCTGAGGTCGACCGGTCGCCCATACCGGTCGCCCTCAGGGTCGACCGGTCGCCCTCCCTATTTTACTTCCGTCCCATTTTTCTGTTTCAAAACATAACTCAGGTACGGGTTGCCCTATAGGGCGACCGGTCCAACACGAGACAGAAGTGTTGTCCAATTTTTGTCGAAAATAAACTTAAATAAATACTCTGAAAAATTAGTAAAAACATTTTAAATCGATCGAGAGTATTTGGAAAATATTTAGGAACATTGTTTTGGTGTAAAAACTCATTTAAACAAAATCATCAAAATCATGATAAAAGCATTTATCTAACATGAAGGAGCCTATGTTGGAGATCCAATCTTAAAGACTCTCCTATAAATAGATGAAGGTTTCGAAGGATCAAAATAACAACACAAGCATTCAAACAACAAGAAAATTTTCAGCAAACTTCTTATTCTCTCTTGGCATAATTCTTGTTGTATTTTTTAGCCTAGTCTTTCATTTGCACATCTTGAGTATTAGACCTCCTTCTTGATTACACCTGCACTTTTGAGTTGTAATATTTTTCAAACAAAATGTAATCTTTGATTGTAACTTTCAATCATCCAAAACAAGACATCCTTGTTAGTGTTCTAGTGGTAATAACATACTTGGGTGATTTTAGGCGTTGAAGAGTGTGGTACTCTTCATTGTTGTGAGAAGATTGTGGTAATCTTCATATGTGGCGTTGTAAGAAGAGTGATGTGCTCTTCAAGGTAAAGGTTTGTAATTATTTGGTATCAGTAAAACTTTTTTCTTTTTTCGAAATCCATTCCGAACATCCCGGGGTGGTAGAAGATTAGGCCATAGGTGGGTTGAACTTCTATAAATCATCGTGTGTTGTTTATATTTCCGCACTTTAATTTTAATCATCATTCTCATATTCAAAAAAAGAGGGCGAAAATCGGAAAATTGAGATAATTTATTCATCCCCTCTAAATTATCGTATTCACTTAGACTAACAATTTCGTTTTACTTCAAAAAAAGAAAAACTCCTAAGTGGAAACACTGATGAAAATTGAAATGTGACATTTTTTCCCGGGGAATTTGCTTTAATATTGCAAAAGTTAAATTGAATCGTGAAAATATGGTGAATTGTAGGTGGGTTGTGATTTTGCTCGGTGGCGCAGATGATGGGTGCGCCTGAATATCTGTTGGCGCATCACCCATCCACGCCAGAAAATTAATTTTTTTTATTAAATTTTGTATTTGCTGGTGATCTGCGCCAGAATTCAATTTTTTTTTTTTAATATTTCTAATGCTGCCGCATATAGTGTATGCGCAAGCAGTGTATAATATCCGTTAACTTTATCCAAACGATGACATATTAATTGAATCAACCCCACCACCTCATATCCACACAACTTAACACAGTTACACTGGAGAGAAAACAAGATTCAATCAACCCGGTCCCCACTAATATTATATCAACCGGTAGCCTTGATTATACTGCCCACTACAAAGAATTAATAAGTGACAATAATAAGTGACAAGGAAAAAGCCCTCAAAAGTATGTCTATCCTCCGCGTGCTCTCCTTTGTGGGAAACCGCGAGTAGTGGTTTTGTGCCCGCGTGCTCTCCTTGTCGGAAGCCGTGTGGTCAAGCTTCTCCGGTCAAGCTTCTCCTTGATTGTGTGTCTCTGCTCTGTTTCTTCCCGTCAGTTCTTCCTCTTCTTCCGTCTGCTTCTCACTCCTTTACCCTTTGTTTCTCTTTTGCTTTCTTGATCTTTGCGGTTTCACTCCGTGGGTCGACCGTCTGTTTCATTGTTGGAATCTCTCGGACTCGGTTTTAGCGCCTCTTCCTCCTACCATGTCCGACGAACTCTCCAACCTATACGCCAATCTCTCCCTTAATGCCGATGAAAACGTTGAGATCCCTTCCGACTCCCTCATACAAGATGGAATCAACAACCCCCTCAACCTCATCGGCCGAGTCCTCTCCCCTCGCACAATAAACTTGAATCCATATCATCCATGTTCAAACGATTATGGAACCCCGTCACGGCCTTTCGTGCAAACCTCTAAGCGACAATACCGTCCTATTTCAATTCCGCAATCTCGTTGACAAGAAGAAAATTCTCTTAGGCGCACCGTGGCTCTTTGATAAATCGCTCCTCCTCCTAACGGAAGCAACGGTGACCAGGTTGGATCTAAAATGGACATCAAACTCTTGCCCGTTTTGGATCCAAATACACGATATCCCAATCGGCTTGATGAATAGGAATTTTGCCATGACTCGTTGGGAATACTATTGGATCTTTCATGGATTTGGAAGTTGACTCGGATGGATCTGCTATTGGACGTTTCCTTCGCATAAGGGTCAACCGGACATCTCAAAACCGTTGAGAAGGGTGGTGAAGACTTCTATAAGCGGCACTAATTATACCATCCCCTTGAAGTACGAACGTTTGCCAAATTTCTCGCTATCATTGCGGTATTATTGGCCACGGAGATCGCGAGTGCGAATCAAAAATCTTAAACCCTCTCAACATCGATGCCCGTCCCTTTACGGACCATGGCTTCGTGCACCTCAACCTCGCTAACCCCTTCTCCTACCCGCACGCAAAACCCATCAATCCCTATTTTGACAAACCACTCTTTCACAAAGAAATCAATCTAACTCCCCCAAATAGTCCCCCCCCACTCCACATACCCTCCAAACCACAAACTCCACCCATCCTCTAACCATGCAACCCATATCTCCAAGACACGTTCCACCTCAAACCCAAGTCCCAACTTCAAATTCGATAACCCCACCCAAATACCACACTCCCACAAGATTCTCTCATAATTACACCAATCATAAACTCCATACCCAATTCCCCACCTCCACCGAAGCCCACTACATCTGGTCATCCAATCATTACATCTAATACTCTTGTCTCTCTCCAATCACAACCCCCATTTGACCTCCCACAATCATCTGTTGCACGCCCCCACACCAAAATACGACCTCCTCGCCCCTGCTCACGCTCCTCTCACCCCAAAAAGCCCGTTTCTTGTCCCTGTCCAAATGGATCTTGATACCCCACCCGAAAAGTAGCCGAAAAATAATAAATATCAAGAGAAAACTTGCTCTACCCTCAAACAACCCCATTAAGCTGAACACCCAATCAAAATGGAAGCTCCCAGCGGTTTCAACACCATAGGCCCCTCTCCGATATCCCCATTGAAATTGTTGGTAAGAAAAGCAAGCCTTCCCTCCAAGCTAGTACCTCGATTGCTTTTAACGCGAAATCTCTTCAACGGCGGAGATTGGCGAGGCCAATCCCGCCGATCACCATGAGTATCATATGTTGGAATTGTCGGGGCCTGGGAACCCCCGACAATTCAAGAACTGCGGAATACCATCCGTAGTAAATCTCCCCACTGGTGTTTTTATGTGAGACTAAGTGTAATTCACCGATTATCGAAAACCTCAAGCGATCTTTTAATTTCTTTAGTTTTTACTGTGGATGCTCGAGGCCACTCGGTGGCCTAGCCCTTCTTCCTGGAACAAGGATATTGTGGTGTCCCTTAGAGGCTACTCGGATAGATACATAGATGTCGATCACGGAACTTCATAATCATAGCTTCCGCTTCACCGGCGTTTATGGTCACCTTTGTGAGCCTTCGACGTCAAAGCGGCAAGATTTTTTAAATCTCCAATCATCGCCTGAAATCCCATGGGTAATGTGCGGAGATTTTAGCGAAGTTCTATGCCAAGACGAATTTGGGGCTCCCAACCCCGCGCATATTGGCGGATGAATCTTTTTTAGACACTCTTAACTCCTCAATATGTTTGATTTGGGCTTCGAGGGTAATCGTTCACCTGGAGCCGCTTGCGAGTCGCCCCCACACTCAATGGGCCCGACTTGATAGGGCGTATGCAACTCTCTTTGGCATGATATTTTCCCGTGGAGTCGAGTTTATCATTGTCCGTCATTCTTCTCTGATCATTCCATCATCCACCTTCAAATCGCCCACCCATGGAAAAAATAAATAAACGTCGTGTATTCCGCTTCGAAGCACATTGGATCCGTACCAAAGATTGCGAGCAAGTGATTAGAGACCAGTGGGAGCAGAACCCCGAACCCATTCCGCTGAAACTTAAGGATTTCGCCGTTGGTCTTATGAATTGGAGTTGTTCGAACCATAAAGATCTTAACAAAACGGTTGATGATCTGAAGCGCAAAATTTCGTCCCTTAAGAAAGGCCCAATCACCGCCAATATAAAAGATGAAATTTACGTTGCAAAATCAATTGGAAAATTCCTTGGATCAATTGGACATCAAATGGAAACAACGAGCAAAATTGCACTGGTACAAGGAAGGGGATCGAAATACCAAATTTTTCCACTCATATGCAAACAAAAGGAAGTCCACTAATCATATTGCTCATTTGAAAGACCAGTCAGGCGTTTCTCATGACTCCATTGATGGTATGGAAAAAATCATCTTAAACCATTTTGGTGCCATTTTCGAATCATCCAGACCATCCGAAAGTGACATAGCCCAAGCCCTCGCTAGACTCCGTCTGAGAATTCCTCCAACCATGTTACAGTTATTGACGAAACCGTACACGGAGAGTGAAATCGTCAAAGCACTCAAGAGCATGCATCCTTTTAAAAGCCCTGGCCCCGACGGTATGAGTCCCGTTTTTTATCAAAAATTCTGTCATATTGTTGGTCCCGATGTTGTGTCTTTTGTGTTTAACTTTTTAAACAATAATGTATCTGATCACAATATCAATCATACTCATATTGTGCTTATCCCCAAGGTCAAGAACCACGAGCTCATCACCCAATTTCGACCCATTAGCCTTTGCAATGTTTTATACAAACTTGCTTCTAAGGTCCTAGCAAATAGAATTGACCGTCCTCCCGATATTATCTCCGAATCGCAATCCGCTTTTGTTCCCGGCCGCCTCATCACCGACAATGTCCTTCTAGCACATGAAATCCACCACCACATGAAAACCAAAGCCCCATCCTCCACTGGCCTTATGTCTATTAAGCTCGACATGAGTAAACCTTTTGATAGAATTGAATGGATTTTTGTGCAAAAAACCATGTTGGCTTTAGGCTTCCCCACCCCTTTCGTGGATTTGATTATGAGATGTATCTCGACTGTGTCTTTTTCTTTCTTGCTTAATGGTTCTGAATTTGGTAAATTGACACCACATAGGGGAATCCGTCAAGGAGACCCCCTCTCACCATATTTATTCATTATCTGCTCGGAGGTTTTTTCTTGTATATTGCAGGACTTGCAAAGATGCCGCAAAATCCAAGGAATAGCTATCAGTCGGTCAGCTCCATCCATTTCTCACCTATTTTTCGCCGATGATACGCTAATATTTGGTCGTGCTACTACAGAAGAGGCCCGCCACCTGCGTTACGCTATCCAGCTATACGAACGGGTATCTGGCCAACTTGTTAACCTAGACAAATCATGCGTATATTTCTCACCAGACGTCTCGGATGATTCTGCCTTGGCCATTTGCAATATTCTCGGATTCACCAAGTCAATTCGCACGGAAATATCTTGGTCTTCCGAGTGTTGTAGGCGAAATAAAAAAGAAATTTTCGGCTTCATTAAGGATCGCACTTGGCGACTCCATGGGTGGCGTAATTACAATTTTTCGAAAGTCGAAAGAAATCCTTATTAAATCGGTGCTTCAAGCTATTCCTAAACTTATGCTATGAGTCTTTTTTTCCGGACACCGTCATTTCCGATATTCAATCTATGGTTACCTCATTTTGGTGGGATAATTCAAACTCCAGTAAAAAAATTCGTTGGACGAAATGGACAACCATGATTAGAAGCAAAAAAGATGGTGGTCTTGGATTTCGGCATTTTCGGGCTTTCAATTTGGCCCTTCTAGCGAAACAGGCTTGGCGGCTCCTCACGAATCCGACTTAAGCTCGGCTCGAGTCCTCGAGGCTAAATATCACGGTGGAGTTCCTTTCTTGGAGGCCAAATTAAACCACCGTCCATCATGGTCTTGGCGTAGCATTATTGATAGTAGGCTATCCTTTTTCTTTGTTTGCCTTAAAAAATTCACTCTGGTAGAAATACAAAAATTTGGGGCGACAGGATGGCCGCTAAACCTCCATTCCGAATCACATCACCGATCCTCGATGGTGTTAATCCATTGCCACTGTCTCGATCTTGTGGATATCAACTCAAACCGGTGGAACATCCGTTAGTGCATGAGATGTTCATTGAAGAAGAAGCGCTCTCATTCTCTCGATCCCCGTAAGCTCATCCCAACCGAACGACCAATGGTCTTTGGTATCATAGTCGAAATGGAAAATTCAGCGTTAAATCCGCCTATCACGTAGTTTATTTCTTCGAAATCAATGTCGAATCGGACACTTTGTTGTGGGAAACTCTAAAGATCGGTACATCACCCATTTGGAAGAAACTTCTAACCGATACTCTCCCGATTCGCAAAAATCTTGCCCGCCGCCACATCCAAACCGACAATTGTTGCCCCCTTGCAATTCACCCGATGTGTCTACATCGCACCTTTTCTTCCTTCTTCCGGTTGCCATGCGCAGGACATGGCATCTTCTTTGGTATGGATCTCCCGATCCTTCATTATCGGCCAATTCTAAGCTTCTTTATGGGCTCGTGATATTATCATAGAATCTCCATCAAATGTGTCGAATTTTTCGCGGTTATCCGTGATGGCATTTGATACGGCCGTAATAGAAAGATTTTTGAAGACCGACCCGACTCCGATCGCTATTATTACCTCGGACGCAACCTTCTCACCTCCTTCCATTCAAAGACATGGGCGGGCCCGAAAGACCTTCGCACGCCCTCTCGAATACCGTCCCTATGTAAAGCCCCCCGGTACACATGTCTACTTTGATGGTGCCATATCAATGTCGAATAAGTGTGCGGGGATAGGTATTTTCATCCAAAAAAGCGATGGCTCTTTTCTTTTGAAGCCGCAAAAAGCTTCCCGCACCTATAATCCGAAATCGCTGAAGCTCTTGCGCTCCGTGAGGCGATCCTTCATGACCGTCTCGATGAATCTCACGGATCTTTCATTCTTGGGGACTCATAGTATCATTCTTCTTTAAAGATATCTCGCTCTCCCGTCACGGGGACGAGCGCTATCTTGGCCGAGGTTCTTTGGTCTTTGTAAATCTTTTGCTTCTTTTGGATTTTATTGGATTCCTGGTCGGAGAACACGATCGCCCATGAGTTTGCTAGTTACGCTAAATGCTCTTCCTGTAAAGCAACCTCATGGAATTCTCCCCCTGATTTCTTGTCTCACTTTGTACTAGACAATTTCTAGTTATTTAATATAATTTTCCCTTCAAAAAAAAAGGAAAAAGCCCTCAAATTTTCCTAGGGAAACTGGCTCTTAAAGTAACTAATAAGAATTAATTCCACTCATGTCTTAATTCTACAGAATGATCAATGATAATTTTGTTTACATCCCAAAACATAAAGTACTAAGAAAATACCATTGAAGTAAAAGAGTACATCATTTAAAAGTGATTCGGAGTGGGTACGCCGAAACAACCATCTAGTCCCCATTTTGCAGATGTTCGGTGTGCATTGGGCCAGACATAAATGAGCATCACGCCAACAAGAGAAAAATAGCTTTAATGTAATATTTACTCTCCTCAATCAAATTAAAATGATAAAATATTACAAGTGTTTGTAATTATCCCTAAAATTTATAAATAGCTTTAACTTTGTCGGTGCACCCACCAGCAGTTCAACGAGAAACAACACGAAAAATTACTTGTTTACTGCATTTTTTATTCGTAAGAAAACAATTATTTACATATATTTTATATTAATTAATCCACTTCCAGGGATATTAATATAGCGTTTGCCATTGATCACATGTAATTATTTGATTAAGCTATAATCGCCATCAACCCTCTAGTTATCTATGGTACTCACATAGTATTATGGTATCAATAGGAAATTAGAAACTGTGGTGGTCACAATAATTTTGCAATAATAAGAATGGAACCCTTTAAAGCAAAAGGTCAGTCAACAAGACTAAACCAAAAAATAATGAAACCACACAAACCTAACAACAGCGAAGAACCATATAAATATAAAAAAGACGAGTTGGAATTGAATTCTTGGGACAAATTATAGTGGACATCATTTTAATAGAAATTGTCCAAAATTGTTAAAACCATAGTCAAACCCACACCCCCAACATGACCAATGACTATTAGAACCTGGCGAATGAAACTGAAAGCTGACGCAGATCTTGTATGCGCCAGCCATACAAAATTTAATAAAAAAATATTAATCTTTTGGCGCGGATGGGTGATGCGCCAATAGTGATTCAGGCGCACCCCTCATCTGTGCCACCGAGCAAAATTACAACTCACTTAAAACTCACCATATTTCACAATTCAATTTAACTTTTACAATATTAAAGCAAATTCCCCTTTTTTCCCCTTAAAATATAAACTACTAATTGTGAAAAAATTGTGAAGATGGGACCAAACATGTGAGCCCTCATAAGTCATAAAAATGTAATTTTATTTTCGTATTTTCTCACTGAACGATCTCAGCACAAACAGCAGTCGCAGAGAAATGATCGTCTGCCTTGCCGTCGTCGGCCACCAGGTGCGCCGCCCTTTCCCTATTTCACCGGTCTATATGATGAATACGAAATCTGAACAACATCAAAATATCTGGTTTGAATTTCTTGTGATTTGCAGAACAACCCGCTGTACATACAGAGTTTTACTGAGGCAGATGATGCGCTCAAGCTTCATCATATAGTCCATTGTTCTCTCGACGTCGTGGACGAAAGAGGTGCATTTATTTATTAGATCTTTAAAACTTTGCCTATTGAATGAGTGTTTTGTAGATGAACATCACTGATGGAATAAATTGTGGAAGAGATTGAACTATGTGGAGACCTAAAATTCCTAATTTGATTCAGTTGTGAATTCAGCATATTAGCTGCAACCATGAAATCCTCAATGTTTTTGAATACCATGATTTGGGAGTTTATGTATAAAGATATTTCAAATCATTAATGTAGCTGGAATGAGAATGTTAAGATGGATATGAGGTAAACAATATGATGTGGTAAGAGTAAGTTTATCTGAAATTGGTTAGAGCCCTGGCCATCCGAAACTTTTATGATTTAGGCACACGTAGAGGAGCCTATTAGATGCACTTGTAATTCATAACAGAATAAAGTCAGGCGAAGATGGGTTGACAGAAATTACCTTGAACGAGGTCATGAAAGAAGATTCGACCCTTTGCGGTTTCAATTTAAAGGTGACCCTTGATGGTGTTGAGTGGAAGAATGGTGTAGCCATACTACTTGACTATGATTTGTGTAGAATTGATGAAACAGTAACCAGCAAATGAGTGGGAAAATGCATGTGAAAATTGTATTGAAAGTGTGATTTCCAGATGTGTGTACACGACTTATTTATAGACTAAAAAACAAGTAGAAAACTTGTTTCCAGAAGGAAATAACAAACGAACAACTTGAAACACAACTATCTCAACAGCCCCCTCAAGTTGGGCCATGATGAGCATCTTTCATGCCCAACTTGGAAACAAGAATCAAGCCGAGCAGTCCCCAATGCTTTAGTAAAAACATCTGCAACCCGTGAGAGGAAGCGTCTTGATGGTGTGATGAAACCTTCCTTAAACTTGTTGCGGACTAGATGACAATCTATCTCGAGATGCTTGGTACGCTCATGAAACACAGGATTCTCAACAATATATATGGCAGCCTGATTATCACAAATCAAAGGAATATGCGAGAGATGGGCAAAGAGAGATCAACATCCAAATAAGCTATCCACTGAAGCTCACAAACAAAGTGCAACTTAAGGCCCTATATTCGATTCAACAGAGGATTTTGACACGGTGTTTTGTTTCTTTGTCTTCCAAGAAATCAAGGCATCACCAAAGAAAATGCAAAAACCAGTCAGAGATTTTCTAATATCGGCATAAGATGCCCAATCTGCATCACTATAGGCGACCAACTTTCCATCGAAAACAATGGATAAAATAAACCCTTTGAAGGACAGCCCTTAAGATACCTTAAAGATGGATGGCTAAGTCCCAATGAGAGGAATAAGGACCATTGAGGAATTGGCTAAGTGCTGTACACACAATAGGTAACATCAGGCCTGGTAAAATTCAAGTAAAGTAACCTTCCCACCACTCTCTATCTTACTGATCGGGATGTGCCAGGAGGAGTGCCATCCTTGCCAACCAATTTAGCACCAACAGGAAAAGGTGTAGGAGCTGGTTTACACAAAGAACATACGAGCATCCTTGAGAATATCACGAACATACTTCCTCCGATTAAGATAAATCCTGAATCACCTCTAGCAATCTCAACTCCTAGGAAATATTTGGCCTCCCCCTGGATCTTTGATAGTAAAAAGACCATCCAAATATTGCTTGAGGGTCAGTAATATCCTCCATACTAGAACCAGTAATAAGAACATCATCAACATAGATTAAAAGAGCAAGGAAAGAACGAGTGGTGCTCTTCACAAACAAGCAACAATCATTAGGAAACGCACAAAACCATAGGCTTACTAGCTTCCCACAAAATTCTGTATTCCATTGCCGATGGCTTGTTTAAGCCCATACAAACTCCTTTTTAGGTGACAAACCCGACTGCTGCAGCACTTATGATACCCTCTGGAGGGATCATATAAATGTCTTCATCCAAAAACCAATGGAGAAAGGCATTATTAATGTCAATGTGAGATAAAAACCATCCTTTTGCTGTAGCCAAAGCAATCAAGAATCTAACTGTGACCAACTTAGCAACAGGAGAAAAACTATCCATATAGCTAATGCCATAAATCTGATCATAGCCCTTGGCTACCAATTTGGCCTTGTGCCTCTCAATAGTGCCATCAGGCCTTCTTTTAATCTTAAACACCCATTTATGACCTATAGGCTTCTTTCCAGGGGGAAGAGAAGTGATTTCCCAAGTGTCATTTCTTTCAAGAGCATCTAATTCATGTTGCATGGCTGCAACCCAAAGAGGATCCCTACTAGCTTCAGCATAACTGTGAGGTTCTTGGCTAGGATCAATGTTAGTGAGAAAAGTAGAATAAGTCAATAAGCAGCAGTAAAAGAAGGAGACAGGGAATAAGGAAAAGTTCAAATGGGATATAAAGTGCTTGCAGAAGCAACCTTGGAGAGCAGGACCAGGTGCAGGAGTATGGACAACATTCACTATGAAATCAGACATCCAAGCAGGTTTAGTGATCTGTCTGGTACTTCTCCTGGGAAGAGAAGGAGTTGTACCAGCAGAGCTAGGAAGAGTAGAATGGTAAGGAGGAGACACATAATTTTCTGAGGTGGCAGAAAGAGGAATAGAGGAACCAATTAAAGGAGTGATGGAAACATCAGACTGAGAGGGAGAAGGGGCAGAAAAAGGAAAGACATCCTCAACAAAAACATCCCTGGACACCAATAATTGTTTATTGTCCAAATCATACAACTTGTAACCTTTCTTCCCTTGTGCATATCCTAGGAATATACATTTGTTGGCTCTAGAGTCAAATTTATTTTTGTGAGGAAGAACATTTGTGACATACACCAAGCAACCAAATGGCTTAAGAAGGGTGTAATCAGGAGAGGTATGGTAAAGGAGTTCATAAGGTGTTTTCCACTGAACAACAGAATTTGGTAGTCTGTTAATAATGTGAGTGGCTGTCAACAAAGCAAAAGGCCAGAATTTAGAAGGAAGGTTTGAACGGAACATGAGAGCCCTAGCCATATCCAACAATGTCCTATGTTTTCTCTCCACTACTTCATTTTGTTGTGGAGTGTACACACAGGTTTTATGATGCAAAATGCCATGTTTATGAAACAATTCAGCACGATCCTTATTCACAAATTCCAATCCATTGTCACTAAACCTTAATGACACTATCAAATTGAGTTTTGATTAGAAGAATAAATCTCTCAAGGACCCTAGGCACCTCTGTCTAATGTTGAAGCAAGAAGATCCAAGTGGCTCTACTATGATCATCCACTATTGTCAACATATATGGAGTATGAAGCAAAGAAGTAACAGCATAAGGACCCCACAAGTCTATATGAATTAAATTAAAATTATGAGCATCATAAGAATCACTCAAAGGAAAGGACAATCTAGATTGTTTGGACTTATGACAAACTTCACATTTCAAGGAGAGCTGTTGCTTATCAGTTTTACAAACATCAGAGAGGAAAGGTAACTCAAAACGGTGGGGGAAGCATGTCCCAATCTATGGTGCCACATTTCAAGTGTACTGACAGAATTCAAGGAGGTAACATGTACAACATTACAATGGAATTGAGAATGGGAAAGGAAAGAAGTTAAATGAAGAACATAGAGCCTGCCATACACCTTGCCTCTGGCCACAACCTCCTCAGTCTGCTGGTCCTGCAATACACAATGATCAGAGAAAAACAAGCATTTCAAAGAGGTGGTTTGGGTTAATTGAGCCACAGAAAGAAGATTATGCTTGAAGGAAGGAACATAAAGAACATCTGTGAGGGTAAGTTTAGTGCATAAATGAACATGACCATTGCGTGTAGCTGTTTGGAAAGAACCATCAGGTAAGTGAACTGTGATGTTGGAGAGAACTGGCTGCAGATTAGTCATGCAATTAATATTGACACACATGTGTCTACTAGCCCCTGTATCAATGATCCAAGCTTCTTTATCAACCTCTCCAATCACTGTCATAGCATATTGATCAGTACATAGGCTACTCATACCTGCATAGTCCATAAAATTGGCAAGAGGAGTTGGTGCCAAGGAAGAAGTAGATCCACTCTGTGAGGCCATGAACTTTGCAATCTCCTGTTGAATAAGGTTGGCAATTTGTGGCACTGATTGATCCTTCACAACCTCCTCCTTTGATTGAGCAACAACACAATTGCTCACAGGTTTGTGCCTCAATTCCTTTGGTATTTTATACCAATCAGGGTAGCCAATGAGTTTAAAACACTCAGCCTTTTCATGTCCAGTTATATGACAATGCTCACATGTAAGCTTAGCTCGATCCTCCTTATCCTGATATTTCCTCTGCCTCTACCTCCATTCCAACTGGTATTCCCAACACTTCCACGAAAAGGAACACCTCTTCACAGATCCATTACCAGTTGTACCATACATAGCCATAGTATTCTGTGTCTCAGAGAATGTGATTTGCACCTGCCTCTGTTTCTCCACACTTAAGACCATAGAATAGGCCTTATTCACAGCAGGTAAAGGATCAACCAACAATATTTGACTACGAACATGTTCATAACTGTCACTTAACCCCATCAAAAATTGCATCAATTTCGTATTCAGATCTAAACTCATAGAAGCCTTGCTTGCTCCACAAGTACACTGAGGAACCATAACAATACTAGCGTATTCATCCCACAAACGTTTGAGTTTAGTAAAATAGGCAGCTACAGAGAGATTACCTTGTCTGCAAGTGGTAATTTCCTTCTATAATTGAAATAGTAAAGAACCATTGCTATCTCCGAACCGTTGAGCTAAATCCTCCCACAATTCTCGTGCTGAATTAGCATAGATGAAAGCTTCCGACAAATCCTTTGAAATTGAGTTCAAAATCCAGCTCGTAACCATCCAGTCGACCTTTTTCCATTTCGCATAAGCATCGGAACCTTCAGTAGGTATTTGGTTGTAGCATTGATGAATTCTAACTTCGTTTTAGCTCCTAGAGCTATTAACATCAATCTCCGCCATGAATGATAATTGTTTCCAGTTAATACGTTCGAAACAAGTATCATTCCAGGATGATCGGAACCTTGAAGCTGCAGCGAAGCATCTTCGACTGCTACAGTTTGATTGGCGAATAAATTGTGCATATGATCTTCAGAAAGGATGTTGCTCCACTTCAGAGAAGCATCCATGGCGATCGAATAGAAAAAGTAGCTTAAAACCTAAGCTCTGGATACCATGTAGAATTGATGAAACAGTAACCAGCAAATGAGGCGGGAAAATGCATGTGAAAATTGTATTGAAAGTGTGATTTCCAGATGTGTGTACAAGACTTATTTATAGACTAAAAAACAAGTAGAAAACGTGTTTCCAGAAGGAAATAACAAATTAACAACTTGATACACAACTATCTCAACAATTTGTGTTCTCCAATTTCAAATAGTGTTTCATCTTGTGTTTCAATACACCTAGGTGAATGCCACGTGTATAACATGATGTCATTATTATACACGTGGCATTCATAAACACTAGGTGAAACACCATGCATAATAGGAGATCAAGATTGCTTAACTGTGGAATACACCTTGGTGTTAAATGTATTTAACGTTCAGTTTATTTTTGTGTATGCTTAATCGAAGTTGTAGTCGTACAACTCTTCTCATGCCCTTCTACCCGATATTATGGCTGAATGGATTTTCCTTTTGGTGATTCCTGTTGTTATAGTGAACAACCCTAAAAAGTCTGGCCCAACAATAAATGAGGCATTTCTTGGTTTGCTATATCCAACTGAAAACTACAAAGTGTAAGTACAAAAAATCTTGCTTTCTGTGACTATAACGAAAACAGAACATGGGTTTACTTCCTCTTGCTCTTGCTATCTGAAGCTTATGATACTACGTTTTCAGGTATGGTTACTTGACCAATACAAAGGTGAAGTTCATATTGGTGACAACTGATCTTGATGTCCGAGATGCAGATGTGCGAAATGTAAGTTTCACAACTGAGATATGGACTTTCTGCTCTTTTAGATTCCTAATACCAATGTTCGCACATTGAAATAGTACTCTCGTTTACTTATGTTTCCTACCATGTAAACTTTCAATAGTAGAGGTTCTGGAGAACATTTGGGCAGAATGTTAGTTAATATGTTACTCAACATATCTTCCTGTTCAGGCTGCATTTGGGTCCTTATTAACTGTTACTTGAGAGTAACCATTTTCACCGATTGACTTATAGTGGCATCCATCCTGAGCACTGCTACTACTTTACTCAAATTCAGCAGCTTCAAATCAAATCTCATGTCAATCTTGGAACTTATGTTGTGTAATACTTGATTCACTTCTTAAAACAACTAAAAAGCTTGTTTCTCTTGCTTTCTAGAAAATACAGTAGCTCTGACCATCTGTCTGGTACTCTGGTTCTGTCCCCATCCGTTTAGGTGTTATCTACATCTTGTGGTGAGAATTTATGCTAAAATCAGTTGACCTTACTTTTATCTTGTGGCGAAAATTTGCTAAAATCACTTGACCTTGGGAATTGTAGTCATTTGAAGTTGCAAACAGTATGTTGTTTCTGAGTTCCTTAACATATTTTTGTTTTATCGATTCTCAAAATTCCTAGCGTTTCCAATTTCGAGTATCATTTAAATTAGGGATAATAACATAAACTACCCCCGAGGTTTGAGTTAATAACAAAAAAAACCCAGAAGTATTTGAAACTTACAAAAGTCCTCTTGAGGTTTGATTCACTATTACACTTTACCCCCTTCATAAGCAAAATATTTCAAACACCCCCTTAATATTTGTAAAAATATTACAGTTATCCTCTTCATTTTTTTGAGTATGTTATTCCCTTACATTTAAGACAGAATCAAACCTCATGTTTTTTTTTTTTTTTGTAATTTTGAAACTTCTCTCGGCATTTTTGTAACTACCCAAACCTCAGGGGTAGTTTTGTAATTATCCCTTCATATTATTTTGCTTTAGGTACCCCTTGGCAGTGTTCAGTATCCATAATATGGCAGCTAACTTTCCTTTCTGTTTTGGACATTTTCGTGAAAACTGCTACAGTTTTTCAGGAGGTTCCATGCTGCCTATGTCGATGCAGTTACAAATCCATTTCACGTTCCGGGTAAAAAGATAACTTCCAAAATATTTGCTGAAAGAGTCAGTACAATGGTCAAGTCCTTCGGCTTGAGTCCAGCAAGCTGAATGCTGAAACAGTGCTACTCATTTTCTCCTGTACTGAAGCTTCCATTTTCTTTCCTCTCCATTTTCCTGGAACTCAATGTAGCTTATTTCCCTATAGAGTCAAAGGCTTTGTGTATTTTCTAAATTTTTTCTGGTTAAGATTGTGTATTATTAATGTCTTTAATTCTCTAGCAGATATCTTGAAACCCGTTTTGCATTTTTGAATCATACACTAATTAGGCTGTGACTGATATATTTGTTGGAGTAGCAACTAAATATACAGGAGCTACACCATATTTGTAGATGTTGGACTCAAAAGTTGGTTTTCTTTACTTATATTATAGCTCAAATGTTGACTGCTACACCATATTAAATTTATACTAGAAAGTAGAAAGTAGCCTGAAAAATAGTACTATTCCCATGCTTGTGTAAATTTTGAAGTTAGCAGAAACAAAAGCATATTACAATAATCATCCTTGAGGTTTAGCCTAACTACCAAAAGAACTCAGTTATCTTTTAAAATTACAGATACTCCCCTGCCATTTGTTTTTAACTTGGTAAATACCTTGTTGAGGGTGCAATTTTGTATGTATTAGGTAAATACAAACCAGGGTATTTGTAATTTTGAAAGATAACTTTTTTTTTTTTTTTTTGTGTGGAGATTAGGACATACCATAGGTAGTTTCTGTAACTATCCCTTGAATTTAGGGCACACCATTACTTTTAGCATATGTTCACAGGTAATAATGAAACGAGAGTACGCCTCAGAATAATAGAAAAAACTGAAGCGGAAATAATATACAAATCTTGTCCCCAATATCTTCCACCTAAACATATTTCATAATGTAGGATTTTGTGTTTTCAAGTGCCTCCAAGAAAATTCTAGCATACGGCGATGCAGTCTTACAACTTGTAACAGAATTCCAGCACCCAAGTAATAATGAAACGGGAATAATATATAAACCTGTTGCTAAATTGGCAAAACACATTCAAGGTTTCTTTCCTGCCGTACAATAATCAAAATGATCAACGATCTTAAAATAATTAAGAAATAAGTACATTTAAAAGTAAATAAAACAAAGAGAACATGCACCAACAGGCAACAGAGAATGTACTTCCATAAATTAAATTGAGCATAAGTTTGCCACTTCAAGCATATGTTCAACACACAATGATTTCTTATAAAACCATGCAGTTTAACTAATAAAGGGAGTTCTTTTGAGTTAAAAAGGAATCAAAGGGCAATCCCCCTGCAGTTCAATCCGAAAGAAGTAACCAACAAATACTTTAACCAAAAACCACATAAATTTGAGAAGCATCCTTTTAAGAAAATTTGGCACAATGCATAAGAGAGAAATCCAAAAGTTCGACCATTTATAATCTTCGTCATCAGAATTCATCATCATCCTCCTCAGCTATATGTTTCGCGAGCTCTTGCTCTTGCTGTTGTCTCTCTCTTCTCTTCTCTGCACTTTCCTTTTCCTTGTGGGAATTTGGCGGGAATCTAAGGGCCCGCACTGCTTCGTTGTGCATATTTAGGCAAAAAGCAATCCTCGAGTTAAACGCGATCTGAGGCTCGTTTGTCGAGTAAATATCTCCAGTCTCCTTAGATATCATCCATCCTTTAGCATGGTCTAACGTGGCATCAATCGCGCCATCTCGAATTGCTTTAGATACAATACTTTCGGCATCAGCAACGGGATTCGAGAATCCAATCTCAACTTCTTAGCAATATCAGTGAGTGAGATCTTGAGTATGAAATGCTAATGTTGCGTAAGCCAGTTCTGATCACGTTGTGTCTTAGCCTGACGATCAAATTGTTGGTTCGGTCAGCACTGAAGGTGGTGGCAAACTTCTCAGCCACTGTTTTGAACAGCTCCAAATCTCCGATTCGAACAGCCTGTTGAAACCCACAAAAATATTGTAATGTTAAACTGGTCATTGCAATTTTTTCCCAACTAAACACTTTATTTACAATAGGGATAATTACATAAAAGACCCTGAGGTTCGGGCTAATTACAAAAAAACCCTAAGGTTCGGGCTAATTACAAAAAAACCCAGAGATTTTTTAAAATTTCAAAAAAAAAAAAAAACCTTAAGGTTTGATCCCGCTTACATCTTCCCCCTTCATAAGCAAAAACTATTTCAAAAGCCCCCCTGATATTTGTAGAAATATTACAATTTCCTCCTTAAAGTTTAGACAGAATCAAATCAGAGGGGCCTTTTTGTAATTTCGAAAATTTCTGGATTTTTTTTTTTTAATTAGCCCAAATCTTGGGACTGTTTTTGTAATTATCCCTTAACAATATTTACATCAAAACAAAAAGGGATAATTACAAAAACAACCCTGAGATTTGGGCTAATTACAAAAAAAAAAGAGATATTTCAAAATTACCAGAAAAAACCCCAAATGTTTGATTATGTCTTAAATTTATGGGGGTAACTGTGATATTTTTACAAATGTTAGGGCTTTTTTGAAATGTTCTTTTCATATGAAGGGGGGGAATGTAAGACGAATCAAACCTCAAGGGCAGTGTAGTTAAAGGCGACCGCCTCGGCGCCTAGGCGCACGAGGCGAGGCGGGCGACAGGGTTAACGCCTGGCGCCACCCAAGGCGATGTGATATGAGTGAGGCGGGCGTAAGGCGCCTAGGCGAGCGCCTTTTGCTGAGGCGCAGAGGCGAGCGCTTTCAGCGCCTTAGGCTGATTCTCCCTGGGCTGCCTTCTGCCCTTTTAATTAAGTGTTTTGGGCCTTTTTTTTAATAAAAACCCATAGCAAACTAAAGCCCATAATAAGCCCAATCCAATTTTATACAAAATAAGGGCAAAATAAGTGTAAAAACCTAAAATAGGGCGACGATGAAGATGGAGATGCAGAAAATGATTTAGTTTTTAGTGATGATGAAGGTGGTCGTTTGACATGGGGTGATGTGAATAGAGCTGCTGGAGCGGGAGAACCCATCAAGTATACTAGGAGACAAGCCAAGTCAGCTCGTGCAAATCCTACTAGTAGTTCAAAAGCTTCGACGTCGGTGTTTGATATTGAAGAGAGTGAGACAAATTCATATGAAACCGAAGATGATGTTGGAGAATACAAGTCAGATGCTGGAGAAGAATCTGACGATACATTTGGGGATGGTCTTTAGGAGTTAGGCGTGCAAATTTGGTTATGAGTTTGATGTTTGTGGATTGTGTCATTGTGACAATCTGACTTTGTGTTTTATATTTTGCATTTGCATTTGCATTATCTCTCATCTCATGGATTATGAAAAATCTTTGATGCTTTTGTTGTTATTGGCTAATGAATCATTATGTTTGTCTTTGTTGGTGCATATGGTCTAATTTTATATTGAATGATTATATTTTTGATCATTTGAAAATATTAGTCTTAATGTCTTATAGATGATATTTCTAAAATTGTGCGCCTTGCTCGAGTCAGGCGATCGCCTTTTTGTCGCCTCGCGCCTCGGGCGATATAGGACCTTGTCGCCTCGAGTGCGCCTTACAGCTTTGACTACACTGCTCAAGGGAGGTTTTGCAATTTTCAAAAACCTCTGTTTTATTTTTGTAATTAGCCCAAATCTCAGGTTTTTCTTTTTGTGATTATCGCAAACAAAAATTTAAAACAGAAGACAATAGATTAACATAAAACATGCGAGGCAATTGCCAGATGGTCAGTGAACTTAAATAGATTCATACTCACATTTGTAAGCTCAAAGTAAGGCCTCAGAGCTTTTTCCATTCCTTTCTGCATAAAAACAGTTCTTTCTGGAATCTCTCCAAGCAATAAGCGGACAATCACAGCCCACTTATTGCATAGAATTCTGAAACCTAGAGCAGAAACAGGTGCTTTCCTGGCAGCTTGAAGAAGGGACTCTTTAGCATCAGTGTACTCTAGCTGAATTGTTCTGATTTTGCCAAGGTAGAAGAGGTATCGACAGAACTACAGAGGATGCAGACAAGGTCAGAATAATCAGATCTCGAAGACATAAAGGAAAAAGAAAAGATTCCCCAACTTGCAAACATGATATTTGCAATTTATGTTACTCCAATCTCCTCTTTGCATGCATCAATTACATATTCCATTTAATGTTCTGGATATATTAATGATTATAGTGAATGACAAACTAAATATTCTCAAATCAAACATGTAAACAGGTAATGCCTGGTCCAACATTGATAGACATAAAATTATTTTGAGCAGAGCCATAAGATTTGCCTGCTGATTTGAGTGAGCTTCAAAACGAGGAGCCTTTGATCTCAGTTTCTCTGCTTGATCATATAAGTTGTAATGGAGGTAATTCCTCAGCAACAGATTCAAAAGAGTTTCCTGCATTATACCAGAATGTCATAATTCATGAGAAGATCACTACCAAGATAACAAAGTAATTTCCTCAAAAAAAAAAAAAGATAACAAAGTAATAACTTGTCCAGTCACGAACAAACCTGCCCCAACTCATCATGGCGCAAAGTCGCCGTCCGGTGCAAAGCAAGTAGGGTGCTGTTATTAAATGATAGCTTATATCAGATATGACATCATTTCACAACAAAACAAACTATAACTGGCAAAACACGAGCAACATAAGATTCTGGCTCATTTGTTCCCATGGACAAAAGTTGTTTCAAAAAATTTACTATCTTGCTGCACCCAAGGGTTGAGGCTTCATAGGTGTTGCAAGCAATTCAAACAAGCAGAAACATGGGCATACCCTCGTATTTCAGCAAGATTGCCAGTGAGTTCATAGCTTAGAGAGTAGTAAAAGTAGAGCCTGGCTGCTAGGACATCTATAGTTCGCCTGTTGAGGTTCTTAATACGTGCAATGCTGGATGAGGAACAAGCCTTAGCCTGATAGTAAGAAGAATCATCAGACATCATTTAAAAATACAAGCTTTTGTGGCAATTTAGTCACACAGAACTACCTCATTGTATCTCTTCTGATCGATCAAAAATATTAGAACAAGCAAATAGCAATAGATCTCAAGCTCTGGCAAGACGTGCTTCGTAGGAGCCTGAGTAGCAGATGTTGCAGTATCTACTTCCATATCATGCTCATCCTCCTGCAAGCATCAGTAATTTCATAAAACTGTTGGTTTTGTATACATAGCATCCACTACAAGTTCCACTTCCACATTATTTTATTTGATGGAACAAGACAAACTTAGCATGAAATGCCAACTGCCAAACCATGCACTGGTTATTCCAAACAAGATGCTTCAAATACCATTTTTATTGATACAATTCAGTTTTAAATTCTGGACACATTGAGGACAAAAGGCACAAGAAAAACATAATATCGTCTCTAATTTATAACTTTGTTACTTAATAGTGGTAGAAGTAACTACACCCACGTCTAATATTGGATACATTTTTTTTGATAAAGTGATCAAATATATAAAAAGAAGAAAAGATGGTGCTGCTTACAAGCCAAGCAGCTAGCATAATCCAAAAGCGAAACACCACAATGTTCAAAAAGTCGTGAAAATAAATGTATCTAAAACAACTGCTTACAAGCCAAGCAGATAGCCAAAAATGGGGCCTCGTTAAAACCTATCAAAGTAAAACCCAGAGGGATAAGGGTGTTAACCAGGGTTCGAATCCTGTATCTTTCAGTTTATTTGAAATTCTCCAACCAGTACTCCCATCTTATTAATATTGGATACATGAAACAATAACAAAATAGATAAGGAATATGGAGTAAACTAAACAGCAGCTATCAGAAATGGAAGCAATACAAATACAATGAGTAAAAATCATATTCATTTTACCCAAAGGAATAAGGAACTAATATAAGAGAACATACAGAAAATTCTCATATATTTGATTTTGTCCAAGTAAATAAATTACCAAGTCCTCAACAATGAATCAATCAATTTAAAAATAATTTTACCACAAAGGTCCAACAATTCACGCACTTACCCTAGGAATATACGAAGACAAGCGTGAATGCACCTCAGATCCAGTCACAAGTGCAAAATTGAGAAATGCAGAAAGCACAGACGCATTTAGCTTCTTCCTCAGCTGAATTGTCCACCGAATAGCTCTCACGATCCTCCGAACCTCCCGTGTGTAAGCCCCCGTCTCAATCAATGCAGCTATGTCTTTCAAATCTAATATAAGCAACCAAAAAAAATAATCAAAACCCAAAATGTCAACACTTTACAATACAGAGGAAAGTGGACGAAATGCATATTCATAAGAAACTAAATTCCATGAAATTTTCTTCTGTACAAAGTATCACATCTAAGCCAAAAAAAAAAAAAAAAAAAAAGAGTTGTTTGGGTGAGCTTATAGACTCCTGTTTGAGAGCTTGTAAGATGTCTTAAACTGTCGAATATAATTTTTAACAAAAGGGTTTTTAAGCTTCCAAAATAAGATGTTTGGATCTTGTAGGCTCATCCAAACACTTGAAGGATTTATTTTTAAGATAAAGTTTAACATCTTATAACATGTAGGAACTTAAATTTTTTTCTAATAAGCTTAAGCAAACACCTTATAATTCAACACTCCAACATGTGTCACACAATTGCAGTTATATACGTAGTGGCATTTCCTTTGGGCCTCATTCAAAACCACACGAAGTAAATGAACATATATAGTTCTGGAAATTTCTCCACCAAATCTAAGGTCCAATTTATACTGCAACTCAACAAAATCCCTTCAAAAAAATACAGATTTATGCACGTGTAAATTAAACACTTACACTGAATAGTGGAGGGCGAAGTGGAAGAGACGGAATTGGAGGGGGCGGGCTGCTGCTCCTTCATTTCAACGTCTTGAGTCATTTTTGCCAAAATCTGAGAAATAAAGGCAAATATGATCGACACATAAAACACAGAAATAAAAACAGGAAACTCCATTTCTTTCTTTCTTGAATAGATTCACGAAAAACTGATTAAATTTTACCTGAAATTGAGTTAAACAGTTATTCTTGAGATAAGATTTGATCTGGACGGATGGGAAAAGCTAGGATTCGATTACTTCCTTTGGCTGCACGTCAGAAGACAAAAATGCATATAATCAAATAATTAAAAACAAGAAAAACAAAAACAAAAAGTCGTGTGTGATTAATATGTATGCGAAGATGAAAAAGGGAAGATGCAGAACCTGAGATTCGATGTTTTCCTGAGACTTTTCAGTGAAAAGCCCTAAAATTGTAGGGCTTGTTTGGTTCGGGTATTGTTTTCTCCAACTAAGCAGTGAAAAAAAATAGACTAGACTGAGACTGCCCAAAGTTTCCCAATCTCAGGACGAAGAAGCGATGCGGGGCATTTTTGTCATTTAACTATGTTTTCTTATTCGCTACTCCATGCCTTTTATTTGTCTTTGACACATAATACACATTATATTAGATTGTAAGGTGGTCATTAACTTGATTATTTTTAAACCTTTATTGGACATTAAAGTATATTTTAAAATCATAATTGTGATTGAAAAACGAATCAAATTGTGCAAATTTTAACTTATTTTATTAACTTAGGAAAAGGAAGTTTGAATTTTTTTCAATTATTAGGTAAAACTTAAAGTTATTGGAACTATAAAATGATATTGTGCTTGTTTTTTAGAACTTTTTGATATGGAATTTTGGATCTCAAAATTCATTTCCATAAGAATAGATGTTTTGTGGTTAATTTAAAATGGATTTTTGGACAAGTCACGCTCCGAAAAACTTCATTCTAGAGGCTTTGATGGACTTATTAAAAATCCATTTTCTAAACGGACTTTTTTGCATAAGTACCTTCAAATATACACATTTACCGTAGTTGTGGTATCACGGTAAGCAATTGAACTTTCGCAAAGTGAATTGTCCTTGGGTTTGTTGTCGAATCAAATCTAAAAAAATTGAGAGCTAATAATTACAAAATGAACCGTGCCATTGATATTTATAGGCAAAATAGTGGATCATAGTGAGCTTTATGGCCCTGGGTCTTAAATGGACCTAATTTAGATATTTTTTTTCCCAAATTAATTTAATAATAAGTATTACCATAAAATTAATTCTATTGGGCTTTCATTGATTTTTTCGGTCCAACGAATCCAGATAATTTAATTGGATTTGGCCTATCGCAAATACAACCCATCAACCTTATGCGAGCAAGTTTATAATTAAATTTTATTGAAATAAATATGTTTATTTTAAGTTGGGCTCATTAAAAAGATCAAAGAAAATTAAAAACACAATTTCAATAAGAACAATAAATCATATATAAACAATGTTTCCTTTAGCTTAGCTCAGTTTCATCAGAAGTCTTGTTTTGACTGCCATCTTGAAAGGAATATAAATCCCTTTACATCAGACCAAAACATCAAAACTAAAATGAGAAAAAAAAAAACCCAAATTATACTAACATTATGTCCCATGCTAAATTACAAGTAGTAAAAGTTGCTGCAAATCAAACTACATCATCATCCATCAAGAACCAATAAGCTTGCCACAATCAAACTTAGCCTTCTTCAACAATAACCCTGCCAAGTACTTAGCCATTATCTTATCCCTCAGAAAGTTCATCACAACCCCATCACTCTGCTGCATGTAACCTACAACATATGATGTGCTAATGAGATCAAAATTTCTCCATCTCCTCTCCCTTGCAAATTTCTCCAACGCCTCTTCAATTCTCCAGTGTTCGTTTTCTTCATCAGTTGATAATGCGTTTTTCTTCAAGGCCTCGGCCAAGAGTCTTGCTAAAACGACGCTGTCTTCCAGTGCTGCACAGCCACCTTGGCCTATGTCCGGTGTCATGGGATGTAACGCGTCGCCAATTATACAAACGTTATCATTGCTTATGTTTCGCCACAACTGTTCCCATGGATGTCCGGATTTTAACGGAGAAAATACCGTGTTTGTTGGTTCGGTTTTTTCGAATACTTCCTTGATTTTATTAGGGACTTTTCCGAGTCTGCTGAGTATGAGTTGCTTCAACTTGGTTGGATCCTCCACTATATCTTTCTCTGCACCCGTTTTTTGAGATGCAGTATCAGTTACGAAAATTGTCCTTAAGGTTTAGACTAATTACAAAAAGAAAAAACAAACGGTTATCTTTTAACATTACAAATTCTGCATTGAAGGTACAAATAGTCCTTCAGGTTTGTATTTGTTATACTAATTACCCACAACACCCCATTAGTAGGTGCAATATTGTCCAGTAAAACTGCAAAATTAGTCATGCAATTATAGGATGGTCGGAAAAAAGGTCACATTTTGCAAAAGAGTCCTATAACTTATAAACATCTCAATTTTGGTCTGCGAAATGCATGGTTTGCACAATTGTTGTATGCAAATCTCAATTGTTGTCCTAATTTCACCGAAAATTGAGAATCACATGTGCCTCTCACGTAATTGAAAACCAGTGAAATTAGTACACAGATTGAGATTTTAATATAGTCACATGACTATTTTGCAAAACGTCCATTTTGTAGAGCCGTAATCGAGAATTTCCTATAATTACAGGACCATTTCCAATTTTGTTATTTTGTCGAGAAGTATTTGTAAGCTTGTAAATTAAAATATAATTGAGTCTTTCTATAATTAAGCTAAACCACAAGGCAGTTTTCGTAATTATCCCTAAATAAATCTTAGAAGATTAGGTAGCTAGCTATATGGAACACAATGTTCCCTTGTGCTTGGTTGCTTGCTACAAGAAAACAAGGCAATTCAGTATATATGATCAAGAAATGAGTCTAAACACCCAATGTTCGCTTCAATATGTTCTTAAAAAAAATAGAAACGCATTTGATCTTTACTAATTTCAATTGCAAAATTTTTAATTGAAAAAGGATCAAAAGAGTATACCTCCAGGAGAAGGACTGAAGGTGAAAAACCAGTAAACTCCGTGATCGTTACATGGGATTACGCCAAATCTGACTCCTTTTCCGAAGAACTGCATGACCTTTGGCTCAAAACCATGGGCCTCCTCAAAATATAGATAGCCCCTAACGGCTGAGCGCCTCACGAAAAAAGGCTTTGTGAAGCCTAGAAACTTAGCCACCACAGAGTTTATTCCATCACATCCAATTAACACCTAATTACAGACTCAGAGTTAGGAACCTGAGCCAACTAACATCACGGGAGATTTCGGCTAATTACAAAAAAAACCCTTTTAATTTTAAATTTAAGTAGGTAACTAATATTTCTAGAAATATTTTGAAAGATATTTTTTTGTTTACCAAAGAGAAAAATATAAGATGGAACCAATGCTCAAGTGCCAATTTTCAAAATCCTTGGGGTTTTTTGTAATTAGCCCGAACACCAGGGGGATTTTTGTAATTATCCCTAACATCAAAGGACTTCTAAACAAAATTCAATCACTGTGATGATGGAAAAACATTTTCCCCCAGGAGACATTGATAATTCAATTTAGGTTTGATTCTTTTTTTTTTTTTAATTTAGGTTTGATTCTTTATTATACTTTACTTCCTTCATAAGCAAAAACATTTCAAGCACATCCTTACATTTGTAAAAATATTGCAATTTACCACCTTACATTTAATAAGAATTAAACCCCAAGGGATTAATTTTTTGTGATTTTCAAATATTTCTAGATTTTTTTGTAATTAACCCAAACCACAAGGGTAGTTTTTGTAATTGTCCCTTCAAATTATGATATCAAGTCATACAACTTTTTCTTTCTAATCTCACCAGAGGATGAAAGATAAAAGCTGCAAGCAGAGACATCTGATGACACCTTAATATGGACAAGAATGAATAGTCCAGTCACATGGTTTTTCAATTATTGGAAAGTTATTAGACATCTTAGGTGTTTGCGAAAACTTATGTGATGTATATTTGTAACATAAGCGAAAAGTCGTTGAGAATAAGAAATTGGTAGTGTTTGCAAATAAAAGCTAAAAGTTGATAAGAGAGGGTGTTTGGTGAATAAGTTGTAAAAGTGTTTTATTTGTTTGTAAAAGTCAAAATAGAAGCATAATCATAAATCTAAATAACCATTCCCCTTCTTTAAAATTCTGATTAAATTATGCGGAATTAGAACTTGAAGTTCACATTTGAAATCACTTAAAACCACTTTCTTTCTAGCAAAATTTGACAATCACTAAGTGTTTGCAAACACTCCCTTATTCTTTCGATCTGGTTCTAAGTGCCGGAAAAAGTGGTTTGGCAACTTTGGTTAGACTTGACTCCCACTTTCCACACAAGATTTGTACTGTGCTTGGATCCAACTCTAAAGCCATATGCTGAATGAAGCGTCGACTAAATAATTATTAGGGGATAATTACAAAAAACCTTATGAGATTCAGGCTAATTACAAAAATTCTCAGAGATTTTTGAAAATTGCAAAAAAACTCTTTAAGATTTGATTCTATCTTACATTTTTCTATTTATGAACAAAAAACATTTCAACCCCCCACCCCGATTGTTATAGAAATTTTACAGAATTTAAAAGGGAAGCAAACCTGAGGTGGCTTTTTGTAATTTTGAAACATCTCTGGGTTTTGTAATTATCCCTAATTATGAGCCTTGAAAACAACTCTGACCAACACGTTCTTTTATTCACATTACCTTAGTTTTTAGGACAGTTCCATCAGCAAGATGAATGGACTTGAAGCAACCATCAATTTGTATATGAACTACTTTAGAGGAATATCTGATTGTGCCACTTGGAAGTTCATTTTCCATTGTTTCAAGCAGCACCTTTCTATTCACACACCATATATCATCATTGTCCCTGCATATTTCACATTCAGATAGCCATTACAAACACTTTTTAAGAATGCCCTTTTAAACCAAAATTTCCCAAATACCACATGTTTTTGAAAAAGCTAACATTGTTGTCAAATTGTACATATCTAAAGTTTAAAAAACTTAACTGTGAATCTATGGCTCCAAAAGGCAGTTCTGAAGTGGTAAGCCCCGAATTTACTGATGTAGACACGATGCTGCACGAACAAATAGAAAGATCAATACTTAGGATTAAAGGGAGTATTTGCAAATGCTTATGCTTTTAGATGAACATAAACGAGAAGTAGTTGATAATTAGAAGTTAGACGTATTTGATGAATAAACTGTAGAAAAATGTATTTTATTTGTCTGTAAAAGTCAAACCAAAAGCAAAATAAGAAATTTAAAGCCCGTCTTCCTAGCTTTTAGGTTCTGCTTAAATTATGCAGAATCAGAAATCTAAAGCACTTCTTCTGATTTTACATTCTAATTAAATTATGCAGAATCAGAAGTAGAATTGACAAAATTGGCCCGACCAGACCGCATACAGGATTGGACTGGGTTTCAACCCGAAAAGGACCAAACATACTTTGGTCCAGCCCAAACGGCCCGAAGCACGACAAGCCCCCAAAAACATGTAAATAGTGTTGTTGGGTTGGATTGGGCCACAAAAAATGGTGGCCCAATGAAAATTCAGCATGTCGACCTGATTTTATGACTTGGCCCGATGGGTCGTCCCATTGCTAGCTCTAATCACAAGAAGTTGCCATTTGAATTTATATTAACAAAAAAAAAAAAAAGAATTTTTTCGACCTAAAGCTGACAATCACTTTTTTTTACGCAATAACAAACACTCCCTAAGAACACCAATGCATAAAATCCTAACAGCAGCATTTTATGAAAAAAGGAAATAGGGCATTACCCAGTAAGCTTGTTGTGTTTTGCACGAAGGATGTCTCCAATGCCAATAGCATCTAATGCCTTCCAAGCATTAGTCCACATTATAAAAGCAAATCCTGTTGTTCTCAGCCTATCTGCTGACTCCAATACTAAACTCTGGATTCCCAATCTATTATACCAAATAACATCAAACTCAAAAATTATGCTCATAATATATAGCAAGAGAGAATAGTCATAAGAATTCAAGAATATAACTTGACACTTTCTCCATCTTCTACTGATAATAGTTGCTGCCCTTATAATTCACAAGAAAATGGCATTACCAAAAATGTGTACCTGCTTTTTTAATGGTATGGCTGAAATGTTTATGTTGTTTAATAGAATAATTACAAAAACTAGTATTGAGGTTTCACATAACTACATAAGTACTCAAAAAAACTCGATTATATTTCAAAATCAAGTATATATCCATTAAGAATTTGTAAAATAAAAACAAAGAATAATTATAAAAACTACCCTTGGGGTTTGGGTTAATTACAAAAAAAAACAGGTTTCTGAAAATTAAATAAGACCCCGTGAGGTTTGGTTATATATCCCACTTTACTCTCTTCATAAGTAAAAACATTTCAAACACTCCTTTACATTTGTAAAAATATTGCAATTACCCTCTTACATTTAACAAATAATCAAACCTCAAGAGGTTTTTTGTAATTTTCAAATATATCTGGGTTTTTTGTTTTTTTTGGTAATTAGCCCAAATCTCAGGGTATTTTTTGTAATTAACCCTAAAAACAAATATTAAGTGGTATTCATAATTTTGAAAAAATAGCTAAGCCTTTTTGTAATTAGACTAAACTTTTAAGTTACTTTTTGTAATTAAACCTCGTTTAATTGAAGCTTTGAACTAGGTTTTCTTAAGGATATATACCTGTGAAGTCCCAAAGATGTTGCCAGACCAGAAATTCCAGCACCAACAATCACTATATTTTCCACGGTCTCCATTCCAACTTTGAGCTTCTTGCTTTAATGAAATTAATTGAATGAATTTAGTAAAGTTGATTTTATGGTAGCACAAGTGCAAAAGAAATCACTAGATTCATAATTTATAAATACTATAGTAGGAAAAGATGAGGATGAAGCTTATGACGACAGCCAATGCGCACATACACACATCACTATATAGGTGCATTTTGGTGTCAAGTGTCAACAATCCAGAAGATAGGTACAAAATTTTCAGTCCAATTTCCTACTGAGCCAACAATATCCAAACTTCTACACGCAGCAACAAAACACTTGTGCTACTTATTTATGTCCATTTGGATAAACATTGATTAAGGAGAAAATCAATAAACCTCGATTGATCCACCTCTTCACGGGTCTCAGTACTTTAGTTTGGAAATGACTTAAAGCACATCAAACGGCTAGTCGAGGGGTTTATTCTATGCCACCCACTTGGGTGTATGGCCCTTGGATCAAACCAGAGCCGGATCTATGAAATATAGGGCCCTAAGCAGGATAAAAAAAATGGGCCCTTATATCGCCAACCTTTTTTGTCCAAAATATTACTATAAATCAAGGGCGGAAAAATCAGTTGTAATATTAATCCCCTAAAAAACTTTGACAACAAGAAAAATAAAATTTCAATCACACAAATTACTATGTCACCCCAAGTTTATCTGATACTCGTAAATCATAAATAAATAAATAAAATTATTGCTCATATCATAAATCACGTTGCTAACTAAATCAATTCAATGAAAGGGCAAATTAAGCAAAAGCTAAAAAAAACTAAGCAAAATGAAAAGTATTACCACAATGGAAAAAAATAAAACTATTGACTCAAAATTTGTAAAAAGATTTTTCCTAAAAATTGTCATTATTTATAAGGATTTTTGGAAACTATTGAGAATGATGTAATATTCATTATCATCTAAAATTATCAGTATGAGTTAGAGTTTATATATACCTCACATTCGAGTTAATTATTTCTCTTTTTTCACAATTTTAGGTTTCATGTTGAATTCCATCTTTTTTTTGGTGTTGCGTGTTTGTATGAAGAGTATAATTTATATACTTAACCATTTAAAAAAATTGGGGCCACCCAAAACCTTAAAGATTTGATTGTGTATTAAATTAAGGTGGTGACTGTAATGTTTTCATAAACGTAGGGGGAGATTTTGAAATATTTTTTGCATATGAACAAGGAAAATATAAGACACATCAAACTTAAAGGATTTTTTTTATAATGTCCAAAAATTTCTTGTTTTTTTTAATTAGCCCAAACCTTAGGGGCTTTTTTGTAATTACCCCTTAAACATAAAAATGGGCCCCTAAAATTTTGGGGCCCTAGGCACAAGCTTGTTGTGCCTACCCTCAAGTACGGACATGGATCAAACACACACTGTCTCTGGCAAAGACCAGACAACGTTTTAATCAGTACATGCCAAGAGATCTATTAAATAGATGAGCGAAGTTAGAGTGTTTTAATGAGATACGTGATCCATGGATTGCCATATATATAGGGATAACTATAAAAAAAACCACGAGGTTTGGGATAATTAAAAAAAAAAACAAGAGATTATTAAAAATTACAAAAAATCTCTTGAGGATTGATTGTGTCTTGGATTTAAGGGGTAACTGTAATATTTTAATAAATGTAAAGGAAGCTTTTGAAATGTGTTTTTTTTCCATATGAAGGAGAAAATATTTGGGTTTTTGTAATTAGCACGAACCTCAGTGAGGTTTTTGTAATTAACCCTATATATAAGATTGATTTTCCTAAGCTACTATATACGTGGAAAAATTGTTCGCCTTGCTATCCATTTCAGATGATCTTGATTGGCGGGTGAAGGGTCGTGGGTGACCTGAACCCGAACCTTAACCTTGATTTGGGTTGGGACACGAATAAAAAAATGAAACGGAGGCCAACGCAAATTATTATTTTGACTATACGTGAAGGCAAAGTGCTAATTTTGAGATCCAATCCTCAGCAAATATATTGGAAAATGTATTTTTGGGAGGAATTGGGGATAACGAGGAGAAAAATGTATTCGTTTATCGGAAACTCCATTTCAGAACTGTATTTCTCAGCAGACGCCACCCAAATGGGCGCATGCACTGTAGGCGCCCTTCTCACATGAACCTACACCTAATTCCTCGATAACCCCCCAACCCACCCCAAAAATGAAAATGTCTGTGGCAAAAATAACCCTAACTGTTCTCTTTACCTGGGAGGATCTGGTTGTACGTCAGTAGATCCTACCATTCCACTGACCACTGTGTGCACATCTCGCGGTTTACCTTGGTGACAACGATGAATATTAGAATATTATAATTGGGATCATATAGAAAAATTGAATGTGCAAAATGACGTGTATTCCATTGATGAATTTGTCACTTATTTATACAATGGTTTTGGCTTGTAGCCCAAGAGAATTTAAATCTAATCCTAACTAAAAGAAATTGTATAAAATAAAAGATTACAAGAGATTATAAGAATTACAAAAGATTAAAAAAGATTATAAATGATATTTGGGTAGCTATAATCACTCAATTTCATCTTTATCCGGATGTCTAGGATCAATACAACCTTTGGTAATAGATTCATCAATAATTTCCTTAACAGGCCTCCGCAAGATGAAGGATCCATTGGATACTCCAATCTTGGGTGGGAGATAAAGAAGTTTCTGAAGAGATAAAGGTTTAGTAAGGATATCGGCAAGCTGGTCTTGAGAAGCAATATAAGAGACAGTGAGGGATTTGTTAGAAACATGAGTTCAGACAAAATGATAGTCAATGGCAATATGTTTCATGTGAGAGTGAAAAAACAGGATTGGCTGTGAGATACGTCGCACCGAGATTATCACAAAAGATGGTGGGTGGAGAGGGATATGGAATACGAAACTCTTAAAGGAGTTGCTTTGAACCCAAATAACTTCAGCAGCGGAGGATGCTAGAGCCCTATATTCAGCTTCAGTGGAGGAACGAGCAATAGCTCGTTGCTTTTTGGAACTCCATGAGATAGGAGAAGATCTAAAGAAAAGGATATTGGCTAAGGTGGAAGATCGATCATCAGGATTCCCAACCCAGTCAGAATCTGTAAAAGAGATGGCAAAATTATTGGAGCGCAAAGTAATATGCCATGAAATAAGGTATGTTTGAGGTATCGAAGAAGGCATTTGACGGCAGTCCAGTGAGTCTGAGATGGATGATGCATGAATTGAGAGAGTTTATTAACAATGAAAGAGATATCCAGATGTGTTAGAGTGAGATATTGAAGCGCACCAACCACACAACAATATTCAGTAGTGTCAACCGGTGGAGAGTTATCAAATTGTGTTAGCGGAGACGATGAAATATGAGTTAAATTTTCCCAAGCACCTAACATGGCAGTGCGTTCAAAGAGATCACAAATGTACTTGTGTTGGCAAATAAATATGCTAGATGATGTGTGAATTACTTCAACACCAAGGAAGTAACTAAGATGTCCTAAATGTTTAACTGAGAAACGGGAGGATAAAGAGTCGATGAAAGAATTAAGTGGTGAAATGGAGTTTCCTGTGACAAGGAGATCATCAACGTGAACAAGAAAGTACATAATAGTAGGGCCATTGAAGAGAAGAAAAAGAGAAGAGTCACTAACAGAGTTAGTAAAAAATAAGAGATAAGGAAAGTTTTGAGTTCAGTGTACCAAGCTCTGGGTGCCTGTTTGATACCATAAATGGCCTTGCGCAAGCGACACACATGATTAGGAAATTGAGAATCAACGAAACCTGGGGGTTGAACCATGTAGACCTCTTCAGATATGGTACCTTGAAGAAAATCATTGTTAACATCGAGCTGATGAACATGCCAATTATTGTTGACAGCAAGGACAAAAAATATACGAATGGTTGTGGGCTTAACAACATGACTAAATGTTTCTATGTAGTCGATACCTGGACGCCGATGGAATTTGTTTGCTACAAGTCAAGCTTTGTAGCGAGAGACACTAACATTTGGGTTTCTTTTGATGCGAAATACCCATTTGCAACCAACTGGTGTAATAGGAGGGGAAGAAGGGACTAGATCCCAAGTGCGATTGTGAAGAAGCGCATTAATTTCTTCACACATGCGGGAGATTTAATGGCAGTGGATACACACGTGGGTTCATAAGAGTCAGAGATCGGATGTTTGGTGGTGACAGTGAAAAGCTGCTTGGGTTAGAAAATATTATTTTTGGATCGTGTGACCATAGCATGAACATTATCATTAGTGGTTGGCAAGGAGGAAGAGGGCACGGTGGGGAAATTAGTGGAAGATGATGCAAAAGGGGAGTTGAAGAAGTGTTCAGAGTGGGGGAGGGGATGGGAGATGAAGAGGGAGCTTGCGAAGAGGATGATGTATTTTGAATGATGTTGTACGATGGAGAGAAAGGACGCTCGGTGTTTTGCACATGTTGCTCAAGAGCTGGCGAAGGAGAGGACTGGGAAGATGAGGTGCGATGGTGGATAGCTGGTTAGGGATCAATGTGTGGTGGCGGGAAGCTGGCAGGAGGCACGAGTAGGGATGGAAATAGGCCAGGCTACCCAAAAAGGGCCTATGTCCCGGCCTACTAAGGGTTTGGCTTGACTTAGCCTATTTAACAAATGAGCCAGACTTATGCCTTTTATAAAGCTTATTTAAATTAGGAATGACAATGGGCTCGGGTCCCGTAGTTAGGCGCGCTGTTATAGAGAACAAAATAAGGACTTTTATTTGAAAGGGTGGATGTTGGAAGGCGCTTAATGAGATAAGTAGTTGTCCTATTGGGGTAAGAAATCAGCATGGAATAGTGTTTGCCAGTTTCAACAATGTGTCGATGGCAACACACAGATTGTGTTGAGGGGTGTATGGGGGAGTGATTAAGTGTTTTATGCCATTGTTTGAAGTGCAGTAAATTCAACCCCCCCAATTGATATAGAGTGTATTAAGGGTATAGTTAAATTATTTTTTCATTTGAAAGATAGGAAAAATATGATAGACGTCAGATTTGTGTCGTAATGGAAAAAACCAAATAAATCTACTAAAATGATAAACAAAGATTAAATAAAAACGAAAGCATCAACAGAAGGAGTGGGGCTAGGGCCCCCAACATCAGAAAAATTAATGTATAATGGTCTTGTACTAGAAATATTAGAAATTGAGAAGGGTAATATATGACTCTTATTGCAAAAGCAAGAATCACAAGAAAAACTGCTAAAAAGCTTAACAGCCGAAGAAAGCAAGCCAGATGAGAGCAAAAATTAAGTGGTCTTGAAAGAGAGATGTCTGAGTCAAGCGTGCTAAGTTTTAGATGAGATAATGGAGACAGCGTGAAGAGCAGGTTGAGAACTTGACGATGGACATTCGTAGAGGTCACTGATATTGAGGCCGCGGAAGAGAGGTTCCCGACTTTGAAGATCCTTCACCAAAAAATAATGGGGAAAGAACTCAATGCTGGTACTATTGGAAAGACAACATTTAGAAACTGAGATAATTTTGCGGTTTATACTAGGGACATGTAATATGTTGGAAAGATGAAAATTGAGAGATAAATGAGAGGAACCTATGTTGGAAATGTGTAGTTCATAATCGTTACCCAATTGTACATCCTTAGGACCATTGTATGGTTGATGAAGAAAGAGATCTGCAAGTTGATTGGTGATGTGATGGAGGGCGGTGGTGTCAACGATCCAATTTGCAGGGGGTGAAGACAAGGTGGTGGTATGAGCAGTAGGACGAGATGAACGGAGTTGGAGGAATGATTCCCAACAATTGTTGGCCTCATGGCCGCGTTTGCCGCAATATTAACAAACAACAGATGCGGGTGGCCCTCGTGGACTGGAGATGGGGGTGACGGAGATGCGGGATGATGTCCAAGTGAATACGAGGGCATTGGGAGAAGCCCTGGTGCTGGAGATGGTGGGAGACGTTGATTGCCATGATAATTAGGCCGTGGGTTTGACGACCTATGGGAGGACGAGAATCGAGTGACATTAGCAAGTGGAGATCCATGAGCTTAAAGAGATTCAAAGTCATGTAGAAAAAACTCATGTTCGATTAGCTTATCATAGAGCTCTTCGAAATTAATGGGAGTGTCGAGCTTGAATATTACCAACAATATTATTATAAGATGGGCCAAGACCCTTGTGCAATAGACCATAAGATCGGCATCAGTTGGAGGTTGTCCTAAGGAGCCAATTTGATCAGCAAAGCTTTTGATTTGGAGAAGAAAATCTGAAATCGGTTAACTTTGAGGTGAATAATATGAGATTGAGATTGAATAATATGAGATTGAGTTAAATAATATGAGATTGAGTTCATTTGGCAAACATGTGGCTGAGACGAGTCTAGGCCTTGTGAGAGTTGGTAACATTTTCTATAAGAGGGTTGAAAGATTCCGTCATGGAGGCAAGGACGACATGGACGGTTAACTTATCTTGTCGCTTCCATGAAAGAAAATCAGTATTAGGGATGGTGGTGGGTGTTTCAAATGAGAAACTAGGTGTTGTGAGAGTGGCTGCCGGTGGAGTGGTGGTGCCGTTAAGAAAATTATTACAAGATATTAAAGATTAAATCATCATCTAAAAATCTTCTCCTTTCCAAAAAAAATTCCACTCTTATCATATTATATAATCACAATTCATCCTGCAAATGTCTATCCCACACAAAGTTTCTCAAAGTGAAAGGTAAGAAAAATTTTCCATCATCAACCACCGGTAACCACATCCTACAACCCCATCAACAACCCAAAGTCGCCTTCTATTTCCCGGAACTATTAACAATAAACCTTAATCTTGAAACCTCCACTTCCAAACACCATAACCCAACTAGATCGAAGAAAATATAAAAAGAAAAGGAAGGGCGGCGCTCGGTTGCGCCTCTGTGTCGCATCTGCTAGCGAAAATGGAAGAGAGGCAAAAAAAGGAGATTGGAGGGGAGACTGGACGTTTAATGACGAAAAAAAAGAAATGAAAAGGGAGAGAGAAAGATGAAATTGGGGTGGGGAGGGGTGTTGACTGGAATGAAAATGGTGAAGGGAAATTAGAAGATTTAGGTGACAGAGGGGAGGGATTAAGGTTGGGAAGAAAAACAGAAAATAAAAAGAGAGAGAGAGAGATGTAGGGGAGTAGGGGGTGATTTACGGGAAAAAAATATAAGAATAAAGAAGGGGGGAAGGGGGGTGGGCATGGGGTAGGGGTGAGGTAAATAGAGAAAGATTTGTGGGAAATAAGTTAAGTCAAGAAAAGAAAAAGTAAGGGGGAAAAAGTAAAGGGGAAAAAGGGAAGGGGGAAAGAAAAATAAAGAAAAGGAGGAATATGAATTGTTGATTTTTAGGATCCCCATTTTCAATTTGGAAATCCAACTTTTTACCAAATTAATTTTTAATTAAATTATATTCGTGTGTATATATAAACTATATATAAAAGATATAATATGTTAATACTAATTAAAAATTTAATGTGTAGGCAACGAGAATTTTTGGGAATAGAATCTTGAACTGTTTCATCACATTCTACGCTACTTTTCGAGGTAGGGGTATCTAATTCCATTTTTATTTTTCCTTGTTAAATGCCCTATATATGTTGTTTGATAATTATACTTCTACGTGCTACGTGTCTATAGTCCCGTGGGACCATACAAAGGTTCAGGGCATAAAAGTTCCCTTCGGTGAAATCCCGGTAGTGTGAGCATGTTTCAATGCCATAGCTACAGTTAAATTTTCAATTTTAAGCATGTTATTTTGTGATGTGTATTGTGTATTTAGCTTGGACAAATGGCCCCTACTGAGCTGCTGAATGCTCACCGCAAAATAAATTTCTATTTTAGATTGATGGAGTTGGCGGGACACGTGAAGACGGTGACCCAAAAAATAAAAAAATTAGAATAATGAACTTTATTTTTTTTATATTTCCTTTGTTTGGAAATTCTTAATGTTTGTTTGTGGAATAATTTTTTTGGGATTATTATTTTAATAGTTTTCATATTATTGTTTAAATGGTAAATGATCTTTGGAGTATTTAGAAATCACGTTTTATTATAAATCGCACTATTATTTTAAAAATCGTGTATTATTTCAAAATTATGAAAAATGGGATGTTACATAAGTGGTATCAGAGTGGGTCGACGTTTTTGAATAAAATATCTCTACTTTAAAATTTAGAAAATGTGTGTGTGTGTATATATATATATATATTGGGTTGCCTACCTCCGCATGTTATGCCAACTCTGATCAAGGTACACATTTTTTTATAGCCACGGTTACATGATGAACTGTCAATTCAATCTAGTATAGGTTGAATCATAATTTGTAATTCTCATATATTATTTTTAAATAAAGCACTCAAATAAATAAATAAATAAATAGCAAGGGAGAAACAAAAGATACATGTTCTTCCCAGTCTGTACTCTCACTTTGCCCAACTTACTTCCTTGGTATGAAACTTGAATAAATCCAACTCTGCTGTAGTAGAATCACGTAATTCTGTTTTATGTTTTAAGAGGAATTAAGGGAAAGAACGCACTCGCTATGGTAAAGTGATCTGGTTAAGAGTGTTTGTATTGTCCTTATTTGTTGAGTTAGAATAATCTACTCAAGGTTGAATTTTATGATTCTTCTGTAACACAGATAATCCTAATGCATAAGATATACTTGTTAGATAAGGCAACCTTTAACAATAACTGATTTGGTCATAATAATTATTGTTTAATTTGCTAAAGGATTGATCAGCTTAGCACAATTCTTGTCACTACTACATTTTTAAGTTTATATAAAAAAATGTAAATGTTACTATTATCTAACATGTATAATAGGTGACTACTTAAAAAAAAATCCAATTTATACTTTTTCACTATATTGTCCTTTTCACTATATTGGCATTTTCAATGTTGAAGTTATTTCAGTCTTTTAAATAAGTCTAACTGCAAATATTGTCTCTTATGTTTTAAATATAATGCATCTTTTATAATTTTATAAATGAACATCGCTAGAAAATATAAAAATTTTAAATAAGTTATTTCAGACTTGTAATATTAAACTTGTAGATGGCTAAAAGATACAGAAGCATCGCTAGAAAATCTGTTATTAATTGGCCACATGACCACCCCGCTTTTAGATTGGACCGATATTTCCAATATAGGAAGAAAGAAAGATACCGACAACATGGGGACTTTCATTGTAACAATGCACCAAGCATAACTTCGAATCAAAGACCTCCTGGGGGCACCAAATGACTATGTTGTGGCTTATAGGGCAATTGATAAACTGCCTCACTTGTGGAAGGTTAAAGGTGAACGAGTATTGGCACAACTGATACATAGGGTTCACAACCTTAATGTTCAGCAAGTGGGTTACCCATGTAGCCATAGAGGCTTTGCAGCCTGTGGTGGCGCCTGTGGGGGAACCTGTGAGGGCACCCGTGGAGGAGCCTGAAGAAGAGTCTGAGGATGAACTTGAAGAAGAGCCTGCAGAGGAAGAGGATGAAAGTTTTGCTCGAGGATGATCGCCACGATTTGGCATAGATTTAAATAAAACCTAATGACCCTTATTTATTAAATAAAGAATGCATGACAAATTAATAAAAATATTACATTATTATTACATTGGTGTTGTATGACTGTCTTACTTTAGTGCTTTGACGATTCAGTTAAGAATCCGACAAATAGGTTTAAACCATATATTAGAGAGAACCAAACAATAAGATGGAATCAATGCAAACTTATGGGTTACTTTTTGTAAGTCCAAGCGGCTACGATAATCTAGAGGGGGGTGAATAGATTATCTCCATCTTTTTAACTTCGCCCTCTTTTTAACAATCGAATGCTCAAATACAATGATAAAGGTGCGGAATGTAAACAACACACGTCGATTTAAAGAGGTTCAACCCACCTAGGGCCTAATCCTCTACCACCCCAGTATATCCGGGATGGATTTCAAAAAGAAAAAGAATTTTATTAATTACCAAAATTAATACAAATTCAACTTACAACACCTTGAAGAGCACCACACTCTTCTTCAACACCACCTTTGGAGATTACCACAATCTCCCTTTGAAGATTACCACAATCTTCCTTCAACGGCACCTAGTGAAGATTACCACAATCTTCAACGTTGAAGAATACCAAATTCTTCAACACCTCAATAAGAAGATCACCACAATCTTCTTCACCTATCACCTAGATCATCTAAGTGTGTTCTTACCACAAGAACACTCACAAGGATATCTTGTGTTTGAATGATAACCAAAAAATCAAGATTACAACTCAATAATGAATAATACAATTTGAGTGCAAGGTGTAATCAAGAATAGCCTAGACCTCAAGAATGTGAAAGTGATAAGCTAGGCAAATTTACAACAAGAATAATGACAATGAAAGACCAAGTATATGCTTGAAGTGTATCTTGTTGTGTTGTATCTCAATTGTTGTTTTTTTTGGTTGTTCCAAAACTTCCTCTATTTATAGGAGATGATTGATCAAGCATAGGCTCCTCTTGGGGATTGAAAATCTACAAAAAAATACAATTAAAATCAAGAATATAGCTGTTAGAAATCAATCCCACAATTTAAGGAAGTGTGTCTCTGTCAAACGGTCATATTTTTGTTTGTCAATACACAGGCGACCGGTCCGCAAAATAAGAGAAATAAGAACACTTTGAAAATATCAACAGGCGGCCCGTCGACATAGGCTTCGACCGGTCGACCCCTGTCTCAACCGGTCCCCCTAATCAAAAAACGAAGAGGTTTTGTTCTATTTCAAAGAGGAAACTTGCAGGTACCGGTCGACCAGTCGACCGGACCGGTCGACGCCCAGGGCGACCGGTCGACCTGCTTGTTTTTACTTCCGACTCATTTTCTGTTTCTAAAAACATCTTCAGGTACGGGTTGCCCTATAGGGTGACCGGTCGACCACGAGACAGAAATGTTGTCCAATTTTGTCGAAAATAAAACTCAAGAAATACTCCGAAAATTTAGTAAAAACATTTTAAACCGATCGAGAGTATTTAGACAACATTTAGGAACCAGTTATAGAAGTAAAAACCCATTGATATAAAATCATTAAAAGTGTTGTCCATTATTATCAAAAATAAACTTGAGGAAATACTCCGGAAAATATTAAAACCATTTTAAATCATTTAGGAGTATTTGGACAACCTTTAAAAACATTGTTTTGGTGATAAAATAAAATCATCAAAATTAAGATAAAAACATGTATCAAACAATCTCCCCCTTTTTGATGATTACAAACCAAAACAATTTTTACACCAACTAAGAGAGCGATTTTAGAAAAGATTTTCCGGTAAAAATATTTGACCGTTTGGAAGCAACCAAAATTTCCAAAAATATTAAAGCAACTAAGTAGGGAGTAAATATATTCAATAATAAACATAAGCTCCCCCCATCAACATGCATATCAAAAATAATGTAAAAGCAATTTTCCATAAGCTAAAAGCTTTAGCTTTTACAACTTGTTCAAGAGCTTATAAGCTCCCCCTGTCACAACACATCATTGAACAAATATATAAGTCCATCAAGCAACAATTAGACTAAAAACAAATCACAACTTATGGCTTTTATGAGCCATAGCTTATAGCTTTTGTGACAAGCTTTTAATAGCTTCTTTGAGCTAATGAGCCAATCTCCTGTTTCTCCCCTTTGGAATCATCAAAAGAATGTTAGGATGGTGAAAACACCATATAATAATATCAAAGTGCGCCAAAGGGACGATTTAACAACCATCGAGCAATTTATACATAGAGTCTAAGGAAAATGGGAGAATTGTAACATAAGAGATCCATAAGCTCATTAGTAAGCTAAAAACATGATTTCAAAAAGATTTGAAGACATTTTGAAGCAAGAGAATCATGTAGAAGTTGAAAGTTTTCATTGCGACATTTCAACAAACACCTTGTGTGCTTGAAAAATAAAAGAGGTTGCATATAGTCCTTGTAAAGGTTTCAAGCCAAAAATTTTCATATCATCATTCAACCTCATTCCAAAGCTCAAAAAGATCATATGCACCATATGCAACATTTGTCCATCAAATAAGAAGCTCAAAGTAGATTCTCAAGGGTTCAACCCAATTGAGATAAGCTAAGAATGATCAAGGCATTACAAATGCCAAAAATTAGAGCATCCATTAAGTAATATGTCATGCTTTAAACAATACATGTATCAAATGTCCCAACATATCCAACTAAGCATAAAGATCAAAGCATCAAGAGAAGCACTTTTACCATCAAGTACTTCATACCAATATTCAAACCATGCCATATAAGAGTATTTTTACCATCAAATACTCCAAAGAAAATCATGATCATCCACAAGTCATTATCAACTTGCAATTTTAACCCTTTTAAGAAAACAAGCAAATATCATTAGTACAAAGAAGTTTTACAAAGGTTCATGAAAATACAAAGCATCAATAATGAAAATGCTAGAAAGTAAAGGGGTGGGGACATCATTCCTCATCCGAGGAGAAGCAAGATCCGGGGAATAAAATCCTTGATGAATTTCTTTAACTTGCCGATAGACTTTTGCATTTTGGAGGTCTTTTGCTCCAAAGCCTCATACCTCGTCTCATGAAAAGCCCTCATCTCATCAAATTCGGCTTGAGTATACCTCCTAGGCGGTTGAGCACCTATTACCCTCCGGATTGCTCGGTTCGCCTTCTTCCGCCAATCTTGCGGCCTCGGCGTCATCAAAGAAGTCATTAGGATCGGGGGACTCTTGACCTCTTCCTCTAGCCATTTTAGTTGGTCGGATGTCCATATTCTTGCGCATCGTGACCATTTGGGAGATGTTATCAATGTCGAAGTCATTTTGAAATACCTCCGAGTTACACTCCGATGAAGGTAGTCCCGATTGAATAAGAAGTTTACAAATCCAATTTCCCATAACCAACTTCTTATTACCTTGAGTGATGGACTCAATTAGACATTGAATAAGTATGGCACCAAAGTTAAGTGGTTCCCTCCTAGCAATCTTATAAGTCAAAAAGTAGTCCACGTTGCTAGGCATCTTTCCCGACTTACCACAAATGCAATATGCGACAATGACCGACAAAATACGATGCTCAAGTGTCATTGCCAACAAAGAATACTTTGGCCATACTCCCAAATACGTCTTCACTTCTTTCATTGACACCCCCAACATTTCATCATTCCAAGTCCCACAAGAGAAATAATCCCAACCACCTTCTCTAACACGTAAAAGCCGGCAAATATCATTGGGAGTCCATCTAAAATGACGACCCTTTACAAGCGAATTAACGGCAATCGGCTTTCTTTCATTATCATATTGCACCCACATATTAGCATAAAAATGTTGGATAATATCATCATCATACAAAACATAAGCATGCTCCCATAGATACATCCAACCTTGCTCCTCAAAAAATCCTCTAATAGTAGGATACTCATTTGTAAATGAACTAAAACGACACATTTTAGTCCGAGCAATAGATTTTCCTCCCATTCCCGAGTCCTCATAATACCATTCCGCATATTTATTGATGAAACTAAGAACATTGTGGGAATTAGGGGCTTGAGTAACAAAGGATTTTTTACCTTTCGCCCAACGGCAATTTTGGAGCGAAATTGTTCCGCGTAGCTCGGGTAATTTGGGCCCGAGAGAGAATGGGATTTTGAACATCATCACCTTCTTGAGCCACGTTTCTTTGAGCGGCTCGAATATCCCTTTGTTCGGCTTCCTCTTGCCGATTTCTTGATGAACCCTCTCCGCCCCTTCTACGCTTGGAGATGGGATTTCGACCGTGGAATTCTTTGGGGGGGAGCCATATATGTAAGATTCTTGTGAAAATAAGAAGATTAGCAACAAGAATCGTGAAAAATGATGAAGAATTGAAGATTCTAGAGAAAAGGGGATGAAAATTGGCCGCTATAAGGGTTTGGGAGTTTTCTTCGCCTGCTTAAAATCAAGACAGATCGATTATATGTGTAAAATAGGCACGGGCGACGGCCGGTCGAGTAGGGCGGCGACTCGGTCGACGTGCGAGACGACCGTCGCCCGCTTTGACCGTCCCAGGTTATTTTTACTTTTCCCAGAGTTTTCCAAAATTCGATTTTTCACCCCAAAAGTTTTAAAACTTTGCAAAAAATATTTTTGGGTTATATCCAACAAATATGGGTTTTGGGAAATCATATAATCGAGAAAGTCGAGACATAACAAGTAGTGCCTTTTTAAGAGAATATTTGCAAAATCATTTAGGGGCACTTAAGGGGTTAAAATGAAATATCTTGAAAAATATGTGCATAAGCATAATATCGAGTTAAAAAAAAACGAGTGAACGTACCTTGATAGTTTAAGGAACTTGATGACGTAATAGCCAATGAATATGAGATACATATCCTACACAATTCTTAGACAAAATTTGCACAAAAAAATACAAGTGTAGGCAAGTAAAAGGAGATATCAAAAAGAGCTTATGCTATAAGATTTCATAAGAGATAATAAGCCACATAAGTCTAATTAAATGCTCAAAAGTTTTAGAAAATCATGCAAGGTCTTCCTTTTTTTTTTAAATTTTGAAACTCACAAATATATAAAGGACCTATATTAAAAATAAATGCTTGAAGACTTATTTTGCAATTTAGACACTATTTAAAAACATGCATGTATTAATGATAAAATGCATATATAAATGGAGAGATACGGTTTACCAATTACGCCGTTTCCATGGGTTGTGTCTTTCCCATTGTTGATGATATCTTCCCATTGAGAAGTCACTTTGTTGTTGATGACTTCTTTGATTACTCCATTTCCAAGGTTTGTTACCTTCCCTTTGTTGATAGTCTCTTCTTCTTTGATAAAATGAAACGGTCATTTGATGTCTTCTTGGCGGTATGAATTTTCTTTGATCATTATTTCGCCGGGTACCTAATATGACATTATTTTGTGGTACCCTCATGTGTTTGGGTCCTTTGGGATTAGTCTTGAGACTTTTAGGTCTCCAATGATAATTAGAGCTATTTCTAACTCGACAAAAATTAGCCGTATGACCCTTTTTACCGCAATAGAAACATGTAATAATTCTAGGAGCATAATGACCAACATGCTTAGAGACTTGATTTTTTTTCATGTGATTGACATCCTTAGGCTTATGATCAAGTTCTAGTTTTGAACAATTAGCAATCTTGGTCATTTTATCGGTACTCAAGTTGGATTTTGATACATCATTTTTCAAGCAATTTATATCCTCAATAAGAGTACTATTTTCTTTTTCAAGGTTTCTAACCTTGTCAAGTGTGGTGGTGTGAGCACATGATAGTGATTCATAGGAAGTAAATAGACTATCCTTATCATTTTTCAAAATATTGAATTCCTTTTTCAAATTTTTGTATTTAACAAGTAAGCTTTGGAATTCATTTTGAAGTTCATCATAATCATTTTGCAAATCACTGTAATCATTTTGAATGACAATATCATAGGAAGTAGAGGGTTTAAGACATACCTCATTTTCTTCATTTATGCCCATAAAACAATATTCAACTTCTTCATAGTTGGAAGTTGTAGGAGGCTTGTTCCTTAGATATGAGCTTGTATGACCTTGAGAAGTAGATGCTTTTGTTTGACTCCTTTCATTTGCAAATACTCCATAGATGGCTTCTAATTTTGCCATATTTCATGTGCCGATTTTATTCCTACAATATGTTCATATTCTATATTAGTAAATGAACAATACAAAATATTTAAAGCCTTACCGTTTAAGGAGATGATTTTCTTTTCTTCATCATTGAGCTTTTTGAAGCCTTTTGAGGTGTGTGGTGTATCTTTCATCGGAATGGATTCTACGTTTATGACGGTGTTCCAAATGTCGAACCCGCAACCTTGTAAGTAGCATTCCATTCTTTCTTTCCAAAAATTAAAATTTTTGGAATCAAATAGTGGTGGCTTGGTGGTGGAGGTGCCGGAAAGATGAGCTTCGTTCGTAGCCGTCGATCGTTTCTCTTCACTCGCGATGTGAAACGAGCTTGCCAAAGAGTTTGGCTTTCATACCACTTGTAAGTCCAAGCGGCTACGATAATCTAGAGGGAGGGTGAATAGATTATCTCCATCTTTTTAACTTCGCCCTCTTTTTAACAATCGAATTCTCAAATACAATGATAAAGGTGCGGAATGTAAACAACACACGTCGATTTAAAGAGGTTCAACCCACCTAGGGCCTAATCCTCTACCACCCCAAAGATATCCGGGATGGATTTCAAAGAAAAAAAGAATTTTATTAATTACCAAAATTAATACAAATTCAACTTACAACACCTTGAAGAGCACCACACTCTTCTTCAACACCACCTTTGGAGATTACCACAATCTCCCTTTGAAGATTACCACAATCTTCCTTCAACGGCACCTAGTGAAGATTACCACAATCTTCAACGTTGAAGAATACCAAATTCTTCAACACCTCAATAAGAAGATCACCACAATCTTCTTCACCTATCACCTAGATCATCCAAGTGTGTTCTTACCACAAGAACACTCACAAGGATATCTTGTGTTTGAATGATAACCAAAAAATCAAGATTACAACTCAATAATGAATAATACAATTTGAGTGCAAGGTGTAATCAAGAATAGCCTAGACCTCAAGAATGTGAAAGTGATAAGCTAGGCAAATTTACAACAAGAATAATGACAATGAAAGACCAAGTATATGCTTGAAGTGTATCTTGTTGTGTTGTATCTCAATTGTTGTTTTTTTTTTGTTGTTCCAAAACTTCCTCTATTTATAGGAGATGATTGATCAAGCATAGGCTCCTCTTGGGGATTGATAATCTACAAAAAAATACAATTAAAATCAAGAATATAGCTGTTAGAAATCAATCCCACAATTTAAGGAAGTGTGTCCGCAAAACGGTCATATTTTTTTCATCAATACACAGGGCGACCGTCGCACGAAATAAGAGAAATAAGAACACTTTGAAAATATCAACAGGCGGCCCAGGCCGACATAGGCTTCGACCGGTCGACCCCTCAACCGGTCCCCTAATCAAAAACGAAGAGGTTTTGTTCTTTCAAAGAGGAAACTTGCAGTACCGGTCGACCGATTGGCCGGACCGATCGACGCCGACGCGGCCGACCGGCCGACCGCTTGTTTTTACTTCCGACTCATTTTCTGTTTCTAAAAACATCTTCAGTGCAGGGTTGCCCTATAGGGTGACCTGGTCGACCACGAGAAAATGTTGTCCAATTTTGTCGAAAATAAAACTCAAGAAATACTCCGAAAATTTAGTAAAAACATTTTAAACCGATCGAGAGTATTTAGACAACATTTAGGAACCATTATAGAAGTAAAAACCCATTGATATAAAATCATTAAAAGTGTTGTCCATTATTATCAAAAATAAACTTGAGGAAATACTCCTAAAATATTAAAACCATTTTAAATCATTTAGGAGTATTTGGACAACCTTTAAAAACATTGTTTTGGTGATAAAATAAAATCATCAAAATTAAGATAAAAACATGTATCAACACTTTTTAGCTTATAATCTTTGTGAAATAGATAAATTTCTGATTTAACTTATGGATTACACGCCTTAGATATTAAGACTTAAATCCTATATATAATTACTAAGATGATTTATTTTATGATTTTAGATGGCACCAGAACGTGTTAACCGAAATCGCAACCAGGCCGCAACTAGTGATGAGACACCCGCTAGAAATGCCCTAGTTCAAGGCAATACGGGAGATTTGGCAACCATAGTAGCCAACCTCGTCACTGTAGTGCAAGGCCTGACTCAACACAATGTGGCTAATACTCAGAATGGCCAAAACCATCATGCTCCTATAGACACTACCTCACAAGTGGTGGAGCAGTTTCGGCGCTACAGGCCACCAGTGCTTACGGGACGTGAGGACCCAGTGGTTGTGGAAGAATGGATTGGTGAATTAGAGTCAATGTTTGACTTGATAGCTTGCTCAAAAGCACACAGGGTTTCGTGTGCAATTTTCCAACTGAAGCAAGATGCAAAACATTGGTGGGACCTACACCGGTGCACGATCACTGATGACAAAAGAGATGCCCTAACATGGAGGGATCTTAAAGAGCTTTGTCGCACGCCAATTTTTCCCACAAGCTCATAGAAACAAAAAGGCGAGAGAGTTCATGATCCTCGTACAAGGAAATATATTGGTGCTTGATTATGAACGGAAATTCAACTAGTTGTCGCGTTACGCGATGCATTTGGTCAGTACTGAACAAATGAAAGTCGAGAGGTTTGTGGCACGACTACGCCCGGAGTTAAGTGGGATAGTTAGTGTCCTTGGAGATGTTACATATGCACATGCAGTAGATCGAGCTCTATTGGTTGCGGTGAACATGAACCTAGAAGGAAATCTGCGCAAAACAAATGAGGCACCCAAGAGAAAGTGGGATGGACCAACTCACAATAGTGGTGAGAATAAAAATAAGTTGGCTAAAGTTGGAGGAGGTCCTGCTCAGCCACCACCACAAGAGAAACCCCAATGCCCAGTGTGTGGTAAGAGCCACTATAGAGAATGCCTGTATGAAAGGAGTTTGGTATCGGTGTAAGACACCAGTGTATGCCGCAAGGGACTACACGAAGTATAAATGTACAAGTCAGAAGACGACTGGGGGAAATGCAAGGATGTACATTATGACCCAACGAGAGGTTGAGAATGAAGCAGATATGATGTCTGGTATGCTATCAGTATGTAATGTACCTGGTTTTGCTCTTTTTGACACTGATGCTACACTTTTTTATATCTGCTAAATTTCTTACTATGATTGGGCAAATAAAATAACATGTAGATGAACCACTTGTGATTAGCTTACCATCAGGAAAGACGATGATTACAGACTCGAATGTTATGAATGTAGGCATGGATATAGGAGGAAGGGATTTTAGTGCTGACTTGTATATACTCGACATGAAGGGCTTTGATGTAATTTTGGGTATAGATTTGCTTAGCCAGCATCAGGCAAGCATTAAGTGCAAAGAGAGGGAGATGACTCTCAAGTTACCAGGGGATGGGGAAATAAAGTACTATGGGGCAAGTACTAGAAATGTACCTCAGACAATATAAGCGATGGATACAATGAAATTGTTGAAGAAGGATAATGGTTAAGGGTATTTGGTAAACATAGTCGGAATCCCGACATCTGAATTAACACCGACAGATGTATCGATTGTAAGAGAATTCCTGGATGTATTTCCAAAGGACCTACCAGGAATTCCACCAGATCGTCAAGTGGAGTTTATGATAGACTTAGAACCTGGGGCGGAACCAATCTCCAAAGCACCATACAGAGTGGCGCCGAAGGAGTTACAGGAACTAAAAATGCAAATACATGAGTTATTGGATTTAAAGTTCATCCGACCAAGTGTATCGCCTTGGGGAGCTCCAGTACTATTTGTGAAAAAGAAGGATGGGACTTTGAGAATGCGTATCGATTATAGGGAGCTGAATCGACCTCACGGTAAAGAATAAGTACCCATTACCTCGAATCGAAGACTTATTCGATCAACTAAGGGGTGCAGATACATTTTCTAAGATCGATCTTAGATTCGAATATCACCAGTTGAAAATTAAGGAGAGTGATATCCCCAAAACAACATTTAGAACTCGTTACGGACAATATAAGTTTGTAGTGATGCCTTTTGGATTAAGCAATGCACCAGCAGTGTTTATGGACCTGATGAATAGCGTGTTTCACCTGTACTTGGATAAATTCATCATTGTCTTTATTGACGACATACTTATATATTCAAAAATGAGAATGAACACAAAGAACATATGAGAATAGCACTCGAAGTACTTCGCAAAGAGAAGTTGTATGTGAAGTTCAGTAAGTGCAAATTCTGAATAGTTCGAGTGATTTTCCTCGGACGTGGTAACTGCGCATGGAATTGAGGTTGATCCAAGTAAGGTCGAAGCTATCAATGAGTGGAAAGCACCTACGAATGCGAGTGAAGTTCATAGTTTTCTTGGTTTGGCGGGCTATTATCGAAGATTCATTGTGAGATTTTCTAAAATAGCTGGACCCATTACCCAGTTGACAAGAATAAGGGAGAAATTCATATGGAATGAGAAATGCGAGGAAAGTTTTCAGAAATTGAAACAAAGACTAGCCTATGCACCTATATCGATAATACCCGACCCTATAGTGGGATTTGTTATTTACAATGATGCGTCAAAACTAGGTCTTGGGTATGTTTTGATGCAACATGGCAAGGTAGTTACTTATGCCTCGAGGCAATTAAATCCACATGAGCTGAATTACCCCACTGATGACTTGGAGCTAGCCGCAGTAGTACACACACTAAAGATTTGGTGATACCACTTGTATGGAAGTAAGTGTGAGATATACACGGACCTTAAAAGTCTAAAGTATCTCTTCACACAAAAAAAGCTGAATATGAGGCAAAGAAGGTGGTTGGAGTTAGTGAAAGATTATGACTTCACTATCAATTACCATCCGGGTAAAGCTAACATGGTAGCGGATGCTCTAAGCCGAAAAACTAACAGTGAATTATCCTATTTGCTAACAAAGCAAGAGGAATTGGTGAAAGAGTTCACCAAGATGAAAATTGAGATCGTGACTCCGCCAAGAAGTATAGAGGCGATGTTAGCAACAATGGTAGTGCGACCCACGCTAGCGAGATACAATCAAGGAGTGATGTCTCGAAGCTACTCCTAAAAACGGCCTGAGCAAGTGCACCTATCGTTTATAGCAAAGTTAAGCGAGTATCGAGTGTCATTCCCATGAGGACTATGGTTACTAGTAATTACCGTCTTTTTATTATCTAGCCTACAAATTAAGCCAAATAGTTTGTTACAAAGTAAAACTAAAACGAAATCAAATAAAAGTGGAAGAGGCAACTAAGAATACGAAGGATATTAGATACACTCAGTTAGAAGATGATGGATATAAATGTGCTTGAATATAAATTCCTCTAGAACATCTTTGTGATTTTACCAAAATGAATACAACCATAACCCTTAAGTTTTAACCACCCCTTAACTTATTTTCATGCTTCATGGACCGTAGGCATTCCTAAATTAAGTTAAACCTTCATCGAGCGCGAATAACTCCTAACCTCAAGTTGATTAACTGAAATCTCTTTCTAGCTAAAACCCCCAAGATTGCATTAACGATTTGTGAATTTCCATATTAGGTTTGACCCTAATCCGGAAGATTTATGTCGTCCTATATCTAGGATTGCATGCAACTCCTTTCACTTATGTTGGTTCTATTTCACCATGAATCTCTCGATTTCCTGGTGAAAAATAAACTTCTAATTAATATTGCGCATATACCAATTCGAATAAACAAACATAACATAAGCGACTCGCATAAAAGCATAAGAAAATATATTAAAACATTCAAACCAATAAACACAAATAAGTTCTAGGGTTCATCACATTCAAACACTAGAGATTTAACCCATGATGGATTTGAGAATGAAAACAATAATTAAACAATAAGTTTTTTTTTTTTGAAATCAACATGAATACTTGAAGTTAAAACTTCCAAAACCAACATAAGACTCCCCTGTTGGAAGTATGATGATGAAGTGGTGGAGTTCATCTTCTTCTCCGAGCGATCTTCAATCCTTGTGCCTTAGCGCCTCTCCATGGTGATCCAAGCCTTCTAACTCTCTTCCTCACCACAATATGTATTTCTCCTCTCCAAAATATGAACTTTCATCTCTAATCTCTCCTCTAAAATCTGATTCTATATGTATGTGAATGAATATATCCTTCAACCCACACTCTTGGCCTTTATAGACATTATTTTGGAGAAAGTATTCCTCAATAATGTCATCTTTTGATAGTTTAATGCTCAACTTTATGAGTTGGATTGTAAGAATCATTATTTTCATGTGATCATGTGGGAAAGTAAGAAATTATTGTAGCACAATGAGGTGTAAATGTGCAAAAAGAGTTGTGCTTTCCCAAAATACCCTTCAAAAATCATGCAGAAACAGTCCAGAAGCATGGTCGTGCTCAAAAGCACGGCCTGGCCGTGTTTTCCACGCTGTTTTGGGGTTGACATAAGCACGGCCGTGCTTTAAAAGCACACCCTGGCCGTGCTTTTTATGACATGCCATGTTTTTGCTCTTTTTTGGCTGATTAAAAGCATGACCGTGTTTTAAAAGCACACCCTAGCCGTGTTTGTCTCGAAAGGCCCCGAAATGACGCGTTTAGCTTGGGATTTTGAGTATTTTTGCATCCATAAACCCCGTGATATATTTTGACATGAATCCATAGTCCGAAATCCACCAAAAATAGCTCTGAATGATCAATCTACACCAATAAAAGCACCTCACAGTAATATGAACTATGTACAATCAAAAACTCATGAAACTAACAACAAAACAACTCAAATTCTACTCAAATACACACATAAAACACGCATAAAAAGACCCTTATCAAGGAGACTCAACCATGAGATATATTCTGAATAAAATGAAGAAACGAATTCAAGAAGGAAGCATTAAGGGTTTTGAGATGACGGCCGACGACGTATTGTCATACGAAGGGAGATTATGTGTGCCTAAGAATGAAGAACTTAGAAGAGAAATTTTTGAGGAAGCTTATAGTACGCCATATACGGCTCACCCTGGTGGTACGAAGATGTACCGAGACTTGATAGAATTCTTCTGGTGGAGGAGCATCAAAAGAGATATCGAATCATTTATAGCGAGATGTTTGACGTGTCAGCAAGTCAAAGCTGAACATCAAAGGCCATCAGGTTTACTAAAACCCCTTGAAATCTCATAATGAAAATGGGAACATATAACAATGGATTTCATAGTTGGGTTTCCTCTATTTGTCAAGAAGAATAATGTTGTGTGGGTTACAGTTGACTGAATGACAAAATCAGCATATTTTCTGCCTGTAAAAATGACACTAAAAATGGATCAATATGCAAGGATATATATTAGAGAAAGTAAGGCTGCACGGGGTCCCTGTGACGATAGTGTCAGACAGAGACTCACGTTTCACTTCAAAATTTTGGAAAAGTCTACAAACAGGCTTTGGAATGAAGTTAAACTTTAGTACATCTTATTACTCACAAACAGGATGGACAACCGTAAAAGAACAATACAAATACTAGAAGACATCTTTGGGCGTGTGTGATCGATTCTCAGTAAAAACCGGGAGTCAATATTGCCTTTGGTGGAGTTCGCTTACAATAATAGTTATCAAGCGACCATTAAAATGGATCCATACGAGGTATTGTATGGAAGAAAGTTTAAATTGCCATTGTACTGGAGCGAAGTGTGTGACAAGAAAATTTTGGGACCGGAGTTAGTTGAGCAGACAATTGAGAAAATTGAGAAAGTTTGGGACCGAATGAAGGTAGCACAATTCAGACATAAATCTTTCGTTGACCGACGGAGGAAGGATCTACAATTTGATGTGGGAGAAAAAATATTCTTAAAAGTGGCACCTATGGGGTGTTTTTCATTTCGGTGAAAATGAAAAAGTAAAGCCAAGATACATTGGCCCGTTCGAACTTCTGTGATAAATCGGTGAACTAGCATACGGCATTACCGCCAAAGTTGTCATCCGTTCATAATGTATTCCATATGTGTCAATGCTCAGAAACAACGTTTATGACCCAAGTCATGTTGTCAATTATTTGGAATTAGAAATCAGAGACAATTTGACTTACGAAGAACAGGTTATCCTAGAACGAAAAATACACAAATTAAGAAATAAAGACGTGGCCCTAATCCAAGTCTATGGAAACGACACGATAAGAATGAAGCCACATTGGAACGAGAGGAAGATGTTCGAGCTAAATACCATGATTTTCTTAATTTTGGTAAGTACTTGAATTTCGAAAACGAAATTAATTTTTAGGGGAGTAAGATGTAGTACCCGAGAAATTTGGGGGAAAATAGAAATTAGGGCTTGATTATTTAATAATTATGGATTTAAAAATTTTGGGGAAATCTGATTTTTTTTATTACATTTGCGCCTAATAGATTACTTTTGTAGACTTTATATTTTGACCCATTACAAAAAAATACTAAACCTCTTTACCAAGTCCAAGCCCATAATTTCTCATACTAAACATGGTAATTATATGTATTTATTATAACTAGCATATTTTACTTAACTCCAGATTTTTGTAGCATAACTTTGGACAAGATTTGAGCCTAATTAAGTTTCTGAAACTGAAAGTAAAATTCGGGGCTTCAATTAGCAATCTAAAATCCGAAAAAAGGAAATTAATTAATATTCTATTTCTCTTAGTCATATTCTCTGCTAATAAAATCATCAATTCAGTTAACTCAAGATTAAATTATAATCTAAAAATTTTCTCCTTTACAAAAAAACATTCCAGCCTTATCATGTTATATAATCACAACTCATCCTACAAATCTCTATTCCACACAAAATTTCTCAAAGTGAAAGGTAAGAAAAATTTCCGTCATGAACCACCGGTAACCACATCCTATGACCCTATCAACAACCCAAAGTCACCGTCTATTTCCCGGAACTGTTAACAATAAACCTTAATCTCGAACCCTCCACTTCCAAACACCATAGCCCAACTTGATCAAAGAAAATATAGAGAAAAAAGCAGGGCGACACTCGGTTGCGCTGCTGTGTTGTTGCTATCGGCGAAAAGGGAAGAGAGACAAAAAAACAAGAGATTGTGAGGGGCGGATGTTTAGAGAATGACGACAAAAAAAAAAAAAAAAAATGAAGAGAGAGAGAGAGAGAGAGAGAGAGAGAGAGAGAGAGAGAGAGAGAGAGAGAGATAGAGAGAGAGAGAATGAAAAGAGAGAGAGAGAGAGAAATGAAATTTAGGGGTGGGGAGGGGTGTTAAGGTTGGAATGAAAAATGGTGGGGAGAAATTAGAAGATTTAGGTGAAAGGGAGGGGTTAAGGTTGGAAAGAAAAGCAGAAAATAAAAAAAGAGAGAGAGAGAGAGAGAGAGATACAGGGGGTCAGGGGGTGATTTATGGGAAAAAAAATAAGAAGATAGAAGAGGGGTGGGCGTGGGGTAGGGGTGAGGTAGATAGAGAAAGATTTGTGGGAAATAAGTTTACTGAAGAAAGGAAAAAATAAGGGGTAAAAAATAAAAGGAAAAGGGAAAGGAAGAAAGAAAACAAAGAAAAGGAGGAATAATAGTTGTTTATTTTTAGGATCCCCAACTTTTCACCCATCTAATTCTTATTTAAATTATATTCGTGTGTATATATATAAACTATATATAAAAGCTATAATATATTAATACTAATTAAAAATTTAATATGTAGGCAACGAGAATTTTCAGGAATAGAATCTTGCACTATTTCATCACATTCTACGCTACTTTTCGAGGTAGGGTTTTTCTAATTCCACTTTTATTTGTCCTTGTTAAATGCCCTATATATGCTGCTTGATAATTACGCTTCTACGTGCTACATGTCTATTGTCTCGTGTGACCATACAAGGTCCGGGGTATAAAAGTTCCCTCCGGTGAAATATCGGCAGTGCGAGCCATGTTTCAATGCCATAGCTACAGTTAAATTTTCAAGGGATAATTACAAAAAGTACCCCTGAGGTTTGACCTAATTACAAAAAACCCCAGCTAACTTTAAAACTTACAAAAAGTACCCCTGAGGTTTGGAACATATTTCAAAATCCCCCTTCATATTTGTAAAATCATTGCAGATTACCCCTTAATTTTAACACTAAATCAAACATCAGGGGTACTTTTTGTAAGTTTTAAAGTTAGCTGGGTTTTTTTGTAATTAGGTCAAAGCTCAGGGGTACCTTTTGTAATTATCCCAATTTTCAATTTTAAGTATGTTATTTTGTGACGTGTATTGTGTATTTAGCTTGGACAAATGGCCCCTACTGAGTGATAAATTCTCACCCCAAAATAAATTCTTTTTCAGATTGATGGAGTAGACGGGACACGTGGAGGCGGTGACCTGAAAAATAAAAAATTTAGAATAATGAACTTTATTTTTTTCATATTTCCTTTGTTGGAAATTTTTTATGTTTGTTTATGGAATAAGTTTTTTGGGATTATTATTTTTATAGTTTTCATATTATTGTTTAAATGGAAAATGATCTTTGGAATACTTAGAATCACATTTTATAATAAATCGCACTATCATTTTAAAAATCGTGTGTTATTTCGAAATTATGAAAAACGAGATGTTAAAACTACCAATTGGTAAAAAACTAACATATCAGTCTTCACATCATTTTCTGGACAAGAAGACATGCCATATGTATATATATATATATATATATATGATATAGATCAAATAGGTCCTCCTACTTAGGGTGAGTCCATGGGGACACATCCTAACCATAGATCAACAATTTTGGGTGGTCTAGATTTTTAGGGCTTTTTTATGTTTATTTTTTTTGTTTCAGCAATTAAAAAGGGTAGGGTGATAATATGGCACTTTAGAATCAATTACTAAGATTTCATTCTCTCTTTCACGCGATTTCACCCACTCTTCACGCGTACTCTCTCTCTAGCGTTTCAGTTTCAAAAAAATTTCTCTGTTGCTTATGTAGTATAGGGTTGTTGCTTATGACTTGCTTATGTAGTTAATGTATCTGTGATGCATGTGTAGTGTATATTCGTTGCTTATGTAGTATATGCTTATCGCTTATGTAGTATGTGTTTGTTGCTTATGACTTGCTTATGTAGTTAATGTATTAAATCGTGCATACGTAGTGTATATTTGTTGCTTATCTAATATAGACTTGTTGCTTATGTAGTATTAGTTTGTTGCTTATGACTTGCTTATGCAGTTAATGTATCCGTGGTGCATACGTAGTGTATATTCGTTGCTTATGTAGTATAGGCTTGTTGCTTATGTAGTATGGGTTTATTGCTATGACTTGCTTATGTGGCTAATGTATTCGTGGTGCATACGTAGTGTATATTTGTTGCTTATGTAGTATATGATTGTTGCTTATATAGTATGGATTTGTTGCTTATGACTTGCTTATGTAGTTAATGGTATATAAAAACACAATGACACATCTACACAAGCAACAAATTACATCTTCATAAGCAAACTTCGAACTGAAGTCAAGCTCTAGCAACTATGGCAAATTGTCTGCAACTTTTTTCACACAATAGTGCGTTGAAGAAGAATGATGAATGATTTCTCACAGTAGTGAGTTGAAGAAGAAGGAGGATGATTAAGGAAGATGAGATTTGTTCACGTTGAATTTGATGTGAGATTTGGATAGATTGTGTGATCATAATGTGAACAGAATCCCATGAATATTGGGTAATTTTGTAGGATGACTAATTTACCCCTTTCTCTAATTACCAACATTTAATCTGAATTTTTAGCTCTAAAATCACAACCATTGAAAAATCTAGATATGTGGCTAGGATTGGTCCCTATGGACTTACCCTATGAGGTGGTCTCATATAACCCTCTCCCTATATATATATATATATATATATATATATATATATATAGGGATGAGATCTCATGTGGCAACTTCTTACCATGTGGCAGTGTGGACAGATCCCATCCCTACATCCCAAACAATCAATGGTCTAGATTGGTCTTGCAAAACACCATTTTTTAATTATTTTTAATTGGAAAAGGGCATTTCAGTAATCCACTAAAATCTCCTGATTTAATACCATAAAGAACCACCTAAAATCAAGGGATCCTCTTGATTGCAATCTTACCATAACAGAATACTCTTTAATTTGGTAACCAAAAAGAAACGTTTCCCTGTCATCTTCTCCATTGTTCATCCATCAAGAATTATTCAGCAAAAATACCGAGTTTGACGTAAAAAAAAACACAGAAAAAAAGCTACATTCGGGAAAAAATATTACAAAGACCTTGGAAAATGGGCGATGAGAGCGACGATGCACAACATGAAGAATATTTGGCGGACAAACATAATGAGAACTGGGTTTCAGGCGCTTTTTTCCCTGGTATGTGTGTTTTTTTCGGAAAATCGCGCAATATCCTTATTCATCATGTTGGTGTTTTTGTTACGAAACGTGGAATCATAATTGATGTTTATGTTAAATGTAAAGATATATACAGAAGCGTATACATTATACATTAGGTTGGTATACACTTATATTCAGTATTGTGTACATGTAAGCATGCATTGTATCTTTGTGGGCAAGCTAGGGTGATTGTGTACAAGTAGTGCAATATATGTGACTGTAAAGCAATTTTTCGTGTATAGATATGTATATTATTGTGTTAATTTAAAATGTGATATTATGTGTTTGAATGTTTATTTGAAGTGATATATTAGAACGTATAGTTGTATACAGTATTCGACAAACTAGTGTATTTGCAACATATTATGGTGTATATATGCGAATACTTTGTTGATTTAGATTGTGAACAACAATGGTGTTCAAATAATTCAATAATAGTATACCAACATTTCATTTTGGTATGTATTTGCACGAAAATTGGTGACATGATTGTAACACTTTCAGTGGGATGGGGCATATTTTTTGATTTGAGGAAACTGTATTATGATAGTGAACTATTGTGCAATTTGCAATATATTTTTGGTGCATCCGTTTCACTTATTTTGGTGTACATATGCTTTGCAGATAGTAGTGATGAAACAATCCAAAGACGCCGAAATACGAGAGCGTCCTGGTAATATCACCCGGCAACACCAAGTGTTGGATACCTGAAGTTGAACAGGATAAAATACCGCGTGTGGGCATGCATTTTGGGAGTTTGGACAAAGGTGTTGAGTTTTACAGGGATTATGGTAGACAATGCGGCTTTGACATACGAATAATCACATCAAGGAAGTTTAAGACAAAGAGATCCATCTCCGATATATTGTTTGTAACAGGGATTATATTTGAATGTCATTTGCATTATAACTGAATACCATTTACATTCTGAGTTTACATCGTTTTTAGTCCTTCTGACTTTTAATAAAAAATATGCCCTGTATCCTAAACATTAATATGTTATAATTGCAATGACTTCGAATGAGTAAAAATAATTGTAGTAAAAATCCAATAAATAGAGGAGCTTTGGTGGCATATTATGGCGCATAAAAATCAATACTTTGGTAGTTTTATAATCAGGAAATTATGGTGTAAAAATAGTTATATTTTAGTATTATAATATGTTATTCTGGTATACATTTGATTGTCATTTCGTGCTGATTGTAACATTCAGTTGTACATTTGTTACATTGAGTTCCAAAAAAATAAAAAGTAACTATAGTACCTGAACACAAAATGCTTAGTATTGTGTATACACATGAATTGTTAAAAAATCTTCAAAACTGGAAAAACACCAATCTCTTGCTATGAACGTACATATACCAAAGCAGTTAGGACACATATTTTGCGCACCGACGAAAATGTGCAATTGTTTACACACTAGACGAAAATGTGCACTCGTTTACACAACAAAGAATACGCATAACACATGGAACCATGTTTGCTTGAATATCGTTCATAAATAAGTAACACATACTGTTGACAAAAATTGCACGGGGTAAAAAGTGTTCTAGTCTGATGTAATAAATAAAGTGTACTTATAAGCTCCGTCTAACGAAATGAACTCCTGAGTCGATAAACCAACTACTTTCCCCTACCAAAGTTTTTTGCTAAACCAAGCACCCTATCCTTCTCTTGGTTCAAATCGTGCATCGGATTGCATGGCAAAGACAAGGTCCTCGAGACATGCAAATTCAATTCAGCCACGCGTCGGCTTTGTCAAAACCACAGTCCCATTTCTTCAATGGCCCCCCCATGTAGGTCTCCATGTGGCGCATGGCATATATCCCACAGTCGACTATGTTTTCCTCCACCCTCCACCCTCCACGTCATGGCGAGTCTTACTGGGCGACATTTTTCAACGTTGCGAGCTGACTGGTGGCACCCACGTGCTTCGAGGTATCGAGCAAATAGTTCCAACTGCAAGATGAACAATGAAAAACAAGAGAATGAAATCACCAAAACAATAAATTTTACCATCCACCGAAAAACCAAAAGAAAAAAGCAAAAAGCTTCCATCATGTACATCCAGTATGTTAAACTAAGACTAATTGTATACCACACAAAACCTATGTGTGCACCAATTCATACCTATGTTTTCATCAAATTAACATGCCGACTTAAAAAATACAAAATTTGAACTAAACATATACCAAGTAATTTCTATTTGTATACACGTTGAAGGAATGCTATCACCAGATATTATCCATTATGTAAATACAAAAAATACAGAAAAAATAAAAATGTAAGGTGTTTTACCAATTTCTCCGGATCCGTAAGTTTCTGCGTCTTTAATTGCGGCCGGGTACCACCATCTGAAGAGCTGTCCAAAATGTGATAGTACTTTTTCCTTATGTTGACGCATATCACGAACAAGTGCCATCCATTTATAATAGGGAAGAAGAACTAGGTAGCATTCAGGAAAATGTATACTCGTTAAAATTTACATATGAACTACAAACATGACATATATGTTCTAAAAAAAGTTATACCATCTCAATGGCTTGCAGATTCGCCGGAGTTGGGTCCACAACCTCCAGGTCAAACGCTTCTGAAAATAATGCCCACCTCATTTCTTCCGACATATCTTGTGCATTTGATGCAATAGAGTATAAATGTATGTCGTAAACAAATAATTATATCAATTCCATGCTAAGACACATACAACATCAATTATTAAGAAAATGTTACCACATTCCATAATTCTCTATATACCAAAAATGTAAGAAATTTGCATCAAATCTGTGAAAAATGAATACAATGACTAATCCCCACTAAACTCAATGTCAAATATTCAAGAACACATCTAATATTACTACAACAATATAAGTACCGGATACCATGTCATAAGTAACTTCATACTCAAAAAAATTCAGAATAATTGTTCAATACACACCCCTGTAGTTAATTATACGAACCCTAAAAAATTCAAACTACGAAAAAAATGTGCACAAAAACTATGTCGACGCAAACTAATGAAAAACCCTAAGATAAACATTTTCAATTGATATATAATATGTTATCGATGTTGGGTAAAAATTCCTCCTCATCTGCACTACATACCCACAAAAAATCGTAAAAGTAGAGGCAGGGCAAACCTTGAAGTAGATTAACATAAGCTTCTTGGGGGTTTTATGCGCAACCGGAATTCTCTGTTCACGGAGGAGACCTTGGCTTGATTTTTCCAGGAAAAGAATGGTGTTCGCCGCCGTTTGTGAGGAGTAATTTTGGAGGAGATGCAGTTACTAAAGTCGTGTGATAGTGGTTTGTGGGGGGAGGACGAAAATTTTCAGAATTTGGGAAGAAGGGGGAGATTTGTTGGGTGATTGAATCCCATAAAGATAGGAAATTTGTGGGGGGTTACCAAATTAGGCGTTAATTAATGTTTATGATTTGCCTATTTTGCCCTTAAATGGGCTGATTACAATTTAAAAAAAAACGAAAAAATAAGGACCATTGGATTAAACATGTTAATGGCCTAGATCAGTCCACACTGCCACATATTAGGGGCCTTGCCACATATGATCCTATACCTATATATATATATTATAGAGAGATAAATAGATATATATTAAAGACTAAACAAGTATCTAGGTAAAGATCACTCAACCAAGCTATCATAACCCATCTTACTCTCTCTCTCTCTCTCACTCCCTCCAGTCTCCACACATTTAATCATAATTCCAGACTTTAGTCAAACATGACAACTCAAAACAGAGTAAGAAACAAGCACAAAGATAGATATATTGATCGATAGATAGAGAGGGGGACATAAATGGAAAGTAGATGCATATAAATAAGCAAACAGCCAACTCAATTTTGACATGTTTGATGTTTCATACCGAATAGAATGCAATTAATGTTTTGCATGAACAAAATGAGTATCCTGGAAATTATTGTAGAGTTGTCACACAAATACTTATGCTAGTAGATGAAAGCTAGCCTGGCAACGAGCTAACTGCAGCAAGACAAAGTGATGGCGATGAGACTCGTTTATTTGTTACGCAGCTCTAGATATTATTGTTTTTTTTTACTCTTCATTAGTTAGTTTATATTTTCTTTATCTTAGTTTTATTAGATCTCTATGTCAGGTAGAAGTCTTAACATGATAGGATTCTTTGTTTTATTATTATTTAAAGTCATTCTGCACATTGTTTTTCCTGGTTGATAAATGAATTAATACAGAAAACCTCTGGTTCATTGGTTCTATTACTTTCGTATTGCTTGTTTACATGCTTCGCCTGCATCAGTTGGTATTCAGAGACCAGCCGGCGATCCTTCGTGATGCCGCCGTCCACGACCGATTCTTGATCGCCCGCCTAATGATCCTTAGCGTGGTTTGGAGATAACTCAGATGCGCCAGCAATTTGAGTTGATAACCACCGAATTTGCTACGATGCGGACACAACAACGCGATCTGTTCGATTTGTTTCATCACTAAGTTCCCATTGAACGAGCCCAGACTAACCCCGTGCATGGGGGTGCGCGCACAGGGCGCGGTCCTGGCATTCAAGTCCGGCAACCTGCTGTGGTTTCCGATGATGATGACATAATTTCAGTTGACAACCCTTTTGCAGCTTTGGGAGTTCCAGACCCAATTCGATGTGCTGATGACAAACGTGGGGAGTCTGGATTTAAGCTTGACTTGCCAGAATTTTTTGGTGGGGGTGATGCTAATGAGTTTCTTGATTGGGTTTATTCTGTAGATGAGTTAATTGACTTTAAGGATGCTCTTGATGATCGCTGAGTGGCGCTGGTAGCCACGCAAATTTAGGGATGGGCGTCAGTGTGGTGGCATCAATTAAAAACTACGCGGCTTCGTCAAGGGAAACCAAAAATTATCACCTGGAATAAATTCCCTAAACATTTGCACTGCGAATTCTTGCCATTCAATTATTCATGGTTACTGTATCAGCGCCTTCAGAATCTTCGCCAATGCACTCACTCTGTCGCGACTTACCCTGAAGAATTTTACCAGTTGCTCACTCGTAATGAACTTCGCGAATCTGCGAATCAGCTTGTTTCCCGTTACATCGGCGACCTTCGCGTTCCCTTTCAGGATGCTCTAAATATGTTTGCGCCTAGTTCTATTTCTGAAGCACACCAACACACTATGTTATTGGAGCGTTAATTTAATCGTCGGCAATCAGGTTCTTTTCCGCCTCCAGAGGATCGTACTGACCATTCAACTGTCCCAACCAGTGCCCCCTCGAATGCTTCCAATCTCTGGTTAATGGGCGCCCAACCTGTTGGTGTGTCTAATTGCGGTACATTGGGATCTCATTACTTTTTGTGTGGCAATCCAGGTCATCGTCAGGCCTCTTTCCCAAATTTTCCTGCGGGGCGAGGGTTATTAATAGTTGATTCAGAGGCTACAACTTATGATGGCCCTCCTATTTTTGACACAGATGAAACTGATACTCTACCAGAAGAACATCTCTTGGACAACATTGGTGCTTCGCCACATGTTTATCACACCTCGACAGGGGACACAGATGTTCAATGACATCATATCTTTGAGTCCTCATGTACATTCAATGGTAAAGTGTGTAAATTTATCATAGACAGTGGGTCTTGTGAAAATTTGATTGCAAAAGATGTTGTACATAAGTTGTCTTTGGGAGAGGTGCACCCAAAACCTTATTAGTTGGCATGGTTGCAACGTGGCAATACCATTACCGTGGATCGACGTGTTTTTCTTGCCTTCTCCATTGGATCTAAATATTCAGATTCTGTTTGGTGTGAAGTTGTCCCGATGGACACATGCCATATTCTTTTGGGTCGTCCTTGGTAATATGAGTGTAATGTGGTTCATGATGGATGCCACAACACTTACAGATTTCTCTTTGGAGGGACCAAAATTTTGTTGCATCCACATGTTCCGCCTGGCCCTTCATCATCGCCACATGTTCTTTTTCTATCACACGGAGACCTGCGTCGTGAATTCTCAGAGTCGTCTCCAGTCTTCATTTTGTTGGGACATGAGTTTTCACTTTCGAATTCAGTTCCGCCAATGGCCGCTCCTCTACTTGATGAGTTTTCTAATGTGTTTCCCGCTGAATTGCCAACGGGGCTGCCTCCACTTCACGATATCCAACATCACATCGACCTTATATCGGGGACTGCTCTGCCCAATCGACCCCATTATCGAATGTGTCTGTTCGAACATGCTGAGCTTCGATGTCAAGTCGAAGAAATATTTCGCGTGGTGTTGTGCGCGAGAGCTTAAGTTATTGTGCTGTTCCGACCCTTCTTATCTAAAAACAATATGGCGCTTGGAGAATATGTGTCGATAATCAAACTATTAACAAGATCACCACCCGGTATGGATTTCCTATTCCCCGCCTCGATGACTTATTGGATCAACTTAGTGGGGCGACAATTTTCAGTAAACTCGATTTGCATAGTGGCTATCGCCAAATCCGTATTCGCCCGGGGATGAGTGGAAAACAACGTTCAAAACACGAGAGGGATTATTTGAATGGCTTGTTACACCTTTTGGTTTATCAAATGCACCAAGCACGTTTATGAGAGTTATGAATCGCCTTTACTGATCTCTCATTGGCACTTGTGTCATCGCTCATTTTGATGACATCTTAATTTATACTCATTCTGCTTCTGAACATGTTCTTCATCTACAAGAAGTTCTCTCTATTTTGCGTGCTGAAATTTTTACGCGTCACCTCATAAATGCTCTTTCTTTGTTGACAAGATTTTGTTTCTTGGCTATGAGATTTCTGCGCAGGAATTAGCATGGATGTGACTAAAGTAGAGGCGATTCAGTCATGGCCTACGCCTTACTCTAATACAGCTGTCCGAAGTTTCAATGGACTCGCTTCCTTATATCGTCCGTTTATTCTGCATTTTAGTTCAATCATGGCACCGATAACTGACTGTATACGGGGTAAGTCTTTTGTTTTGACGGCCGCGACGGATGACACCTTTCGCACAATCAAGCACAAGTTGTCCACAACATCCCTTCTCATCTTGCCAGATTTTTCTATGCCATTTGAGCTCTCATGTGATGCCTCTAAGGTGGGTATTGGGGCTGTGTTGAGTCAAGTGAGCCATCCTATTGTGTATTTCAGCGAAAAATTGTCTGGCCCTTATCTCCGCTATAGTGCATATGACATGGAATTCTACGTTGTTGCGCGCCGTAAGGTATTGGCGTCATTATCTCTTTCAACACGAATTCATTTTATTTACTGACCATGAAGCACTTAAATATATCACAACCCAAGCTTTCTATTTTGGCACGTCATGCGGGTCGGGCAACATTCTTACAACAATTTCTTTGTTCTGAAGCATAAGTCGGGTTCTTTGAATCGCGTGGCAGACGCACTTAGTCATCTCCATTTGCTACTTTCTGACTTGCGGATTTCCATTCCCAGGTTCAAAAGTTTCATTGAATTATACTCCACTAACCCTTTTTTCCGGTGTGTTCTTACAAAATTGGAGTCCAATATGCATGGTGATCATCTTCTGGTTGATGGGTTTTGATTCAAAGGGGTTCAATTGTTGTCCCTTCTTCCAGTCTACGACACAAACTAATAGCAGAATTCCATGGCGCTGGGCATGTCGGGCGCTATAGATCCGTCGAACTAGTATAACCCTCCTACTTCTGGCCTTCGCTTCAGTGCGATGTTGCTCGTTATGTATCTCGTTGCCGAATTTGTCATGTGGCAAAAAGGGACAACCACTAATGCTGACCTTTATTCTCCATTACCAATCCCATCACATCCTTGGGCCTGTCTCTCTATGGATTTTTTAATGGGATTGCCTCATACCTAACGAGGTCACGATTCCATCCTTGTGGTCGTGGATCATTTCTCCAAAATGGTTCATATTATTCCATGCAAATAAACGTCTGACGCCATTCATGTTGCACAATTATTTTTTCGGGAGATATATCACATTCACAGGTTACCATCTTCTGTAGTTTCTGATTGTGACACCAGATTTTTGAGCCATTTTTGGCGGAGTTTATGGCGAATGGTTAATACACAATTATATTTTAGTAGTGCCTATCACCCACAAATATATGGGCAAACGGAAGTCGTGAATCGGTCATTGGGAAACTTGTTGCGTTGTTTGGTTGGGGACAATATCAAGAGTTGGGACGCCAAGTTAAGCTAGGCTGAATTTGCTCATAATTCTGCTGTGAATCATAGTTCTGGATTCTTCCCATTTCAGGTTGTTTATGGTATTATTCGGATTTGCGTTCTCCTTGTTTGATACTGATGTGATTTGTCTTATCGCTTCACTCATTTTTTTCGCAATAATGTCCTCCACTGATTGGGTGAATCCTTCCATTCGTAGGGTGATGTCTTCGAACTGCTTCTGTACCACTGATTGAAATATTAATTGACTTTTGGGTGATTTCTATCAACTGAGTTTCCAAAATATCCATCCGATTGGTATTTTTCACCATTTTGGTCAGAGATCATGCGGAAGAACCAGGCTCTGAGGCCAATTGTTAGCTCAAGCTGCTGAGAGAGAAGAAATCGACAGAGAATCTAAGAATAGAGAGAGAAAGAGCTAAATTGGGATTTTTATTTAACTGTCAAAACTAACTTTACAACTAACTCTAGCCTTCTTTAAGTAGGAAATGGAAATGGCACCGTTATGAGAGAGTCGCTAGTTACATTTATTTATAAAAGACGATTTCTCTGCTACTAATCCTAACAGTTTCTCTACATTCTTGAACTTTAACTGAGAAGATCGAATCAATTCACTATCATTTCCACAGGAATGTCTGGCCTGAAACAAAAAAAATGGATGAGATGAAAACAAGAATATATATACACGTGTGTGCGTTTGCTCCATATACATACAAGCGGCGGGCAATAAAAACAAAATTCAACTTTAAATCAGCATTATCTTGAAAAATAATAGCGAAGTTGTGTACCAAATTTGTACGACTGCAGAGTCATTAAGTTAAATATACAAATATCTTTGATACATTAACAGAGATAGCAGAGAAAATGTGAATTAAATTGTTGATCCACGCATTTTCACTGATAAAGAGCTAAATATTTAGACTTGTTAGATCCATGTTTTTCATGGATATTTAATGTTTTCTTTAATTTTTCGAAAATCTCAGTTTTTAGAGTTTTGCCTTTCTTGATTACTTCTTGTGATAGGATTTATCAAATAAGGGAAGTTGATTTATAAAAGGATTGTTTTAAAGCTTGACTCTCAAATATTGGATTAATATGGAAAGATCTTATTTTGATAAGGAAGGATTCTAAGAGTCCTACTTCTTATATGATTATGAATCCTAGTTCGATTATGTCTCTCTTTCCTTATTTTGTAGGGACTCAAATTCTTAAAAGAAGCACCTATATAAGGAGGACGTCCCTCATTTAAATCAAGCACACAAAATTACAACTGAGAGAGCACATATATACGAGAGAGAGTCGAATTCTACAAGAAAGAAATAAAGTCTGATATTCTGCACAGATCAGAGTGTTGAATGAAGTGCTGCTGCAGTATCAGTTCAACACCTCAAGATTGAGCGTCTTTGTTTCTTTGTTTTCGTCCATTGTTTGTTTTCATACACGTTTGATAAGTCGATAGTGTTCTATTTTGGACGAGCTGTGTTTTAAAGTATAGATCTACTCATAGATAGGAGTTTTGATAGATTTTGTACTATTGAGTCATTCGATTGAGTTCTGTAAACGATCTTCAACTAGTGAATATATTTTGCCCTGCTGGCAATTACAAGTTTTTATACTTGTAGACAAATTTTATTTCTGTGTTTTACTTTTATCCACTGCGAGTTGGTACAAGTGTTACTAGCACTTGTAACAACACTTTATTCTGAGAACGTTAGGGACCTAAAATTATTTCAATTGGCATCTAGTGCCAACACTTGATTTCACTAAGTGTTGATCCTAAGTTCGAGCAAGCGATGGACAATCAAGTTGCTGCCGTTTCGTCCACCTATGTTAGATGGATCTAACTACTTTATTTGGAAGATCAAGATGCGGGCTTTCATAAAATCAATTTATGAGAAATCTTGGCGCATTGTTTTAGTTGGATTGACTCCTCCAAAGATTATTGATGTGGATGGCGACTGTATAAATCGTGATGAAATAAGTTGGTCGAATGAAGATATTCAACTGGCAAATTACAATTCGAAAGCTCTCAATGCTATTTTTGGGGCAATTGATTTCAATATGTTTAAAATCATCTGCAACTATACTGCAGCCAAAGATACATGGGAAGCTTTGCAAAAATATTGTGAAGGATCTGCGAGTGTTCGTCTCTCCAAGTTATGACACCTGACTGTTAGGTTTGAAAATCTGAAGATGGAGAAAAATGAATACATCACATCGTACCATGGAAGATTTTGTGAGATTGCCAATGAATCTCAATCTCTAGGTAAGCCTATTTCAAATTCAAGGCTAGCTAGCAAGATGATGCGCTCCCTGCCTGAAAGGTTTGATATAAAGATTGCTACGGTTGAAGAAATATCAAACATAACTTCACTACGACTTGATGATTTAGCTGGGATTCTCAAAACCTGGGAACTCAATTTTGTCGATAAAAGGAAGCCAAAAGGGAAAAGCATAGCTCTACAGGTATTACCCGATGAATCTAATGAATTAATTCAACTAACTAAAGAGGTTGAGGAATCTGAATTAAGTGAGGAGTCTATGGCTATGTTTGCTAAAAAATTGAGTAGAATTATGAAAAACAAAAGCAAAAATCAATTTTCTTCCAAAGCCAACAAGCCTTTTAAACACAATGCTCCTAAATATCCACAAAAGAAATATGCCTGATAGGAACCAAGAAAAATCTGGAAATCAATTTGATATTGAAAAGGTCAGATGTAGAGAATGCACTGGGTTAGGGCACTACGCCAATGAATGTGCAAACACTTTACCTAAAAAGGGTATGAATCTGAGTGTTACTTTAAGCGATGATGAGTCTGAGGAAGAAAACTCAGGTCAATACGATGAAAATACTGCCCTCATAACGATCAAAGATAAAAAGGCGTTGCAAATCAATCCACTAGGTGTTTCTCGAGATATTCCAACACCGACAAGTACACATTCTCTAACCCTTCAAATACGATTTGCTTAACATCTGCCTCTTTAGTTGAAACAGATAACCAGGTTGCTGAGGACTCCGATAGTGAAAAACATAACATTATGGATGCTTACTAAGAGTTATACCACGACTGGGAGAAACATGTTGAACATATCGGATATCTTACAAAGGTGAATAAAAGCTTACAAAGGAGAACGAGGAGCAGAAGAATTCTCTGACACGACTGGAAATCATGTTAACCAGGAAGGATGAGGAATTGGAAAAGGTAAAAACTGAACTTGAAAAAACTCTCAAAACTTTGAAAAGGCTTAATACTGGAAAAGCTAAATTTGATGAAATCCTAGCCTTATGAAGTACAGAAAAAGCTGGTTTGGGATATAAAACACCTGTATTTGTAAAAGGATTTGAAAACTGTGAGGCTTCAAATTCTTCTACTGAAAAATCCTCTTGTTCTAATCAAAAGCCACAGAAAATAAAAAGACATTATGTCTATCATTACTGCTATAAACCTGGCCATATTAAACCATATTGCTACAAGCTAAAGACTGATTTAAAACATCAAAGGTTTTCTGGTCAAGTGTCTTCACAAGTGTCCTCGCACACTTCTAGCAACACCTCGACTAGACAAAAAACTATTTGGGTTTGCAAAACTGAGATGACTTGTAATGTTATATATACATCTTTGAGCTCTAACGTTGCAGGGTCTTGGTACTTTGAAAGCGGGTGTTCTCGCCATATGACAGGCATCAAAGATTACCTAATGGACTATGAGTTATTTGACGGAGGTAAGGTCACATATGGTGGTGGTGCTCGAGGACAGATAGTTAGTAAAGGTACACTGAATGTAAAAGGTCTCCCAAAGCTCAAAAATATTCTACATGTTGAGGGGCAATCGGCAAACCTGTAAGTCCAAGCGGCTACGATAATCTAGAGGGGGGGTGAATAGATTATCTCCATCTTTTCGATTTTGCCTTCTTTTTATAACCGAATGCTCAAATACAAGAATAAAGGTGTGGAATGTAAACAACACACGTCGATTTAAAGAGGTTCAACCCACCTAGGGCCTAATCCTCTACCACCCCAGTATATCCGGGATGGATTTCAAAGAAAAGAATTTTATTAATTACCAAAATTAATACAAATTCAACTTACAACACCTTGAAGAGCACCACACTCTTCTTCAACAACACCTTTGGAGATTACCACAATCTCCCTTTGAAGATTACCACAATCTTCCTTTAACGGCACCTTGTGAAGATTACCACAATCTTCAACCTTGAAGAATACCAAATTCTTCAACACCTCAATAAGAAGATCACCACAATCTTCTTGCACCTATCACCTAGATCACCCAAGTGTGTTCTTACCACAAGAACACTCACAAGGATATCTTGTGTTGAATGATAACCAAAAATCAAGATTACAACTCAATAATGAATAATACAATTTGAGTGCAAAGTGTAATCAAGAATAGCCTAGACCTCAAAGATGTGAAAGTGATAAGCTAGGCAAATTTACAACAAGAATAATAACAATGAAAGACCAAGTATTTGCTTGAAGTGTATCTTGTTGTGTTGTATCTCAATTGTTATTTTGGTTGCTTCAAGGCTTCCTCTATTTATAGGAGATGATTGATCAAGCATAGGCTCCTCTTGGGGATTGAAAATCTACAGAAAAATACAATTAAAATCAAGAATATAGCTGTTAGAAATCAATCCCACAATTTAAGGAAATGTGTCATCAAAACGGTCATATTTTTTTTTGTCAAAAGCAGGCGACCGGTCGCACAGAAATAAGAGATTTGAAGAACACTTTGGAAATTACAACAGGGCGACCGGTCGACATAGGCTTCGACCAGTCGACCGCTGTCTCAACCGGTCCCCCTAACTCAAAAATGCAAGGTTTGAAGTTTTGTTTCAACGCCAACTTGTAGGTACCGGTCGACCCCTGGGCGACCGGTCGACCGGACCGGTCGATGCCCAGGGCTCCGGTCGACCTGCCTGATTTTCCTTCCGTCTCATTTTCTGTTTCAAAAATCATCTTCAGGTACGGGTTGCCCTATAGGGCGACCGGTCGACCACGAGACATAAATGTTGTCCAATTTTTGTCGAAAATAAAAATACTCCGAAAATTTTGTAAAAACATTTTAAACCAATCGGGAGTATTTAGACAACATTTAGAAATCTTGTTTAGGAGTAAAAGCCCATTGACATAAAATCATTAAAAGTGTTGTCCATTATTATCAAAAATAAACTTGAGGAAATACTCCGGAAAGTATTAAAACCATTTTGAATCATTTAGGAGTATTTGGACAACCTTTAAAAACATTGTTTTGGTGACAAAATAAAATCATCAAAATTAAGATAAAAACATGTATCAAACAATCTCCCCTTTTTTGATGATTACAAACCAAAACAATTTTTACACAAACTAAGAGAGCAATTTTAGAAATGATTTTCCGGTAAAAACATTTGACCGTTTGGAAGCAACAAAAATTTCCAAAAATATTAAAGCAACCAAGTAGGGAGTAAATATTTTCAATAATAAGCACAAGCTCCCCCTATCAACAAGCATATCAAGAATCTAGTAAAAGCAATTTTCCATAAGCTAAAAGCTTTAGCTTTTACAATTTGTTCAAGAGCTTATAAGCTCCCCCTGTCACAAAACATCATTAAACAATTATATAAGTCCATCAAGCAACAATTGGACTAAAAAAGAATCACAACTTATGGCTTTTATGAGCCATAGCTTATAGCTTTTATGACAAGCTTTTATTAGCTTCTTTGAGCTAAAGAATCACAACTTATGGCTTTTATGAGCCATAGCTTATAGCTTTTATGACAAGCTTTTATTAGCTTCTTTGAGCTAATGAGCCAATATCCTGTTTCTCCCCCTTTGGAATCATCAAAAAGAATGTTAGGATGATAAAAACATCAAACAAATATATCAAAGTGCGCAAACGAGACGGTTTATCAACCATCGAGCAATTTATACTTAAAGTCCAAGGAGAATGGGAGAATTGTAACATAAGAGATCCATAAGCTCATTAGTAAGCTAAAAACATGATTTCAAAAAGATTTTAAGACATTTTGAAGCAAGAGAATCATGTAGAAGTTGAAAGTTTCATTGCGACATTTCATCGAACACCTTGTGTGCGTGAAAAATAAAAGAGGTTGTATATAGTCCTTGTAAAAGTTTCAAGCCAAGAATCATCAATCAACCTCATTTCAAAGCTCAATAAGATCATATGCAACATTTGTTCATCAAATAAGAGGCTCAACAAAGTAAATTCTCAAGGGTTCAACCCAATTGAGATAATATAAGCCAAAAAGGATCAAGGCATTACAAATGCCAAAAAAATTAGAGCATCCATCAAATTATACAAGTCATGCCTTAAACAATACATGTAAGATATATTAAATGTTCCAACATATCCAACTAAGCATAATAATCAAAGCATTAAAAGAAGCACTTTTACCATCAAGTACTTCATACCAATAATCAAACAATATGCTAAATTAGAGTATTTTTACCATCAAATACTCCACCAATACCATGATCACCCACAAGTCATTATCAACTTGTAATTTTCACCCTTTCAATAAGACAAGCAAATTTTATTAGTACGAGAGAGTTTTACAAAAGTTCATAAAAATACAAAGCAACGAAAATGCTAGAAAGTAAAGAAAGGGGGGGACATCAATCTTCGACCGAAGAGAAGCAAGTTCCGGGAATGAGATCTTTGATGAATTTCTTCAATTTGCCAATTGACTTTTTCAAACTGGAATTTTCCTTTTTCACAACCCGGAGCTCTTTTCTAAGAGAGGCCACATCTCTAAATGTTTCTCTTTCCACTTTGGTCATTCTATCTTTGAGATTTAGATCTTCAACATCCAACTCGTCTTCATCTCCTTCCTCATTTTCTTCCTCCCTAATTTCTTGTTCATTTCCCACATTTTCTTGTTCATTTTCCTCTTCATCATTTCTTTGTTCGTCATACTCACCTTTTCCAATATTTTCAACCTCATTGTCATTAAAGAAATCATCCCGAGGTTGTTGTTGATGTCGGGCACGTCCCCTAGCGGCTTTGGTAGGAACCCGTGGTAAATGTCGTCGCATTCTTACCATTTGTAGAATGTTGGCATTATCAAAATCATTGTGACGAATTTCGGTATTCATTTCATTTTCCGGGTATCCCGATAAATATAAGAGTCGGCAAATCAAATTACCCAAGGTATATTTTTTCTTGGTAAGCTTTCTAGATTCCAACAAGCAATACACAAAGATTTCCCCATAATTTACTCTTTCTCCTCGAACAATCTTATAGGTGAGAAAGAGTTCGAGATTACTTGGAAGTTTTACTTCCTTTCAACAAACACAATAGGAGCAAATGATAGATATAATCCGATAATTTGGCGGCATTGCCGAGTATGTCACTTCGGGATATACTCCTAAAAAGGTTTTCACATCATTTAGTGAAACACCTAAAATGTTATCATCCCAATGAGCGCAATCCACATTGACCACTCCATCATTTGGCATGTTAAAGTGATTACAAATATCGGCCAATGTCCATGAAAAATGCCTACCATTAACAAAAGTGTGAAGTTCCAACGGATTATCTACCGTAGCATCAACAATCCACATATTTGCATAAAAAAGTTTTATAAGCTCGTCATCATAATGCAAACACGGATTATCCCAAAATGAAACCCATCCTTGAATTTCAAAATAAGCTCTAATATCCGGAAATTCATCATGAAATGCTTGAAAATGAACCATACGAGTGCACGATTTTTCTTATCATTCAATCCAATATTCTCATAATATTCCTCCGCAAGTTTATTTAAAAATCGAAATCTATTAGCTCTAGAGGGAGGCTCGTAGAGGAGTGATAACTTACTAGAGTCCCAATGAATGCTCGATTTTGAAACCCCTCTTAATTCGACAATCTCCTCTTCCGTAGCCGATTTTGATAGTCTCCTTGTAGAATATCATCTTGTTGGGGATTGGAAGAAGATTCTCCCCTTTGCCTCCTTCTCCTCTTTTGAGGATTTCGTTCGGTAGAATTTCTTGGAGGTGCCATATATGTGAAGTTCTTGCAAAAAGAAGTGAATTAGCAAGAAAGATTACAAGGATTGATGAAGAATTGAAGATAGTAGAAGAAAGGGGGTGATTTTCGCACAACAAGGGTTAGGGGGGTTTTGAGAGTCTGTTTCAAAATGAAGAACAGAACGTTTTTATCTATAAAATTAGCCTGGGCGACCGATCGAGGCAGGGTGCGACCGGTCGAAGTGCGGCGGCCGTCGCCGCCCGCTATGACCGTCCCCCCATGCTTTTTTCATTCTTCAGGTTTTTCAAAAATTCGATTTTCCACCCCAAAAGTTGTAGAACTTTGCAAAAAGATAATTTTGGATCAAGTCCAACAAATATGGGTTTCGGGAAAACATATATTTGAGAAAATCGAGACTTAACAAGTAGTGCCCTTTTAAGAGAATATTTGCAAAATCATTTAGGGGCACTTAAGGGGTTAAAGTGAAATATCTTGAAAGATATGTGCATGAGTATAATATCGAGTTCTAAGAAAAATACGAGTAAACGTACCTCGATAGTTTAAGAAACTTGACGACGAAATAGCCAATGAAAATGAGATATATATCCTACACAATTCTTAAACAAAATTTGCACAAAAGCACGAGTGTAGGCAAGTAATAGGAGACATCAAGAAAAATGCTTATGCTTATGACAATACATAGAAGATAATAAACCAAATAAAATGCACAAGAGTTTTAGAAATATCATGCAAGGTCTTCTTTTAAATATTTTGAAACTCACAAATATATAAAAGACCAAAAAAAAATAAATACTTGAAGACTCATTTTGCAATTAAGACACAGTTAAAAACATGCATAGAATTTAAAATAAAATGCATATATAAATGGGGAGATACGGTTTACCAATTACGCCGTTTCCATGGGTTGTGTCTTTCCCATTGTTGATGATATCTTCCCATTGAGAAGTCACTTTGTTGATGGTCTCTTCTTCTTTGAGAATTATCTTGTTGATGATGTCTTTGCCATTTCCAAGGATTATGTTCTTCCCAATTTTGATTATATCCTCTTCTTGAAAATTGGCTTTGTCGAAAATAGTTTCTCCTTCTTTGATCAAATGAAATGGTCATTTGATGTCTTCTTGGCGGTATGAATTTTCTTCGATCATTATTTCGTCGGGTACCTAATAACACATTATTTTGTGGTACCCTTACGTGTTTGGGTCCTTTAAGATTAGTCTTGAGACTTTTAGGTCTACAACAATAATTAGAGCTATTTCTAGCTCGACAAAAATTAGTCGTATGACCCTTTTTACCGCAATAGAAGCATGTAATAATTCTAGAAGCATAATGACCAACGTGCTTAGAGACTTGATTCTTTTTCATGTGATTGACACTCTTAGGCTTATGATCAAGTTCTAGTTTCGAATTATCACAACAATCAACAATATTGGTCATTCTATCGGCACTCAAGTTGGATTTACATAAATCATTTTTCAAGCAATTTATATCCTCAACAAGAGTACTATTTTCTTTCTCAAGGTTTCTAACTTTGTCAAGAGTGGTGGTGTGAGCACATGATAGTGATTCATAGGAAGTAAATAAACTATCCTTATCATTCTTTAAAACAATGAATTCCTTTTTCAAATTTTTGTATTTAACAAGTAAGCTTTGGAATTCATTTTGAAGTTCATCATAATCACTTTGCAAATCACTATAATCATTTTGAATAACAATGTCATAAGAAGTAGAGGGTTTAAGACATACCTCGTTTTCTTCTTCGATGCCCATAAAACAATATTCAACTTCTTCATAGTTGGAAGTTGTAGGAGGCTTGTTCCTTAGATTTGAGCTTGTATGACCTTGAGGAGTAGATGCTTTTGTTTGACTCATTTCATTTGCAAATACTCCATAGATGGCTTCTAATTTTTGCCATACTTCATGTGCCGATCGAATACCTACAACATGATCAAATTCCAAAGTGGTAAGTGAACAAAGTAAAATATTAAGAGCTTTACCATTTAAAGAGATGATTTTCTTCTCTTCATCATTGAGCTCTTTGAAGCCTTTGGAGGTGTGTGGTGTATCTTTCATCGGAATGGATTCTCCATTTATGACGGTGTTCCAAATATCAAACCCGCAACCTTGTAAATAGCATTCCATTCTTTCTTTCCAAAATATAAAATTTTTGGAATCAAACCGAGGTGGCTTGGTGGTGGAGGTGCGGGAAGATGAGCTTCGTTAAGTAGCCGACGATCGTTTCTCTTCACTCGCGATGTGAAACGAGCTTGCCAAAGAGTTTGGCTTTGATACCACTTGTAAGTCCAAGCGGCTACGATAATCTAGAGAGGGGGTGAATAGATTATCTCCATCTTTTCGATTTCGCCTTCTTTTTATAACCGAATGCTCAAATACAAGAATAAAGGTGCGGAATGTAAACAACACACGTCGATTTAAAGAGATTCAACCCACCTAGGGCCTAATCCTCTACCACCCCAGTATATCCGGGATGGATTTCAAAAAGAAAAAGAATTTTATTAATTACCAAAATTAATACAAATTCAACTTACAACACCTTGAAGAGCACCACACTCTTCTTCAACAACACCTTTGGAGATTACCACAATCTCCCTTTGAAGATTACCACAATCTTCCTTTAACGGCACCTTGTGAAGATTACCACAATCTTCAACCTTGAAGAATACCAAATTCTTCAACACCTCAATAAGAAGATCACCACAATCTTCTTGCACCTATCACCTAGATCACCCAAGTGTGTTCTTACCACAAGAACACTCACAAGGATATCTTGTGTTGAATGATAACCAAAAATCAAGATTACAACTCAATAATGAATAATACAATTTGAGTGCAAAGTGTAATCAAGAATAGCCTAGACCTCAAAGATGTGAAAGTGATAAGCTAGGCAAATTTACAACAAGAATAATAACAATGAAAGACCAAGTATTTGCTTGAAGTGTATCTTGTTGTGTTGTATCTCAATTGTTATTTTGGTTGCTTCAAGGCTTCCTCTATTTATAGGAGATGATTGATCAAGCATAGGCTCCTCTTGGGGATTGAAAATCTACTGAGAAAAATACAATTAAAATCAAGAATATAGTGTTAGAAATCAATCCCACAATTTAAGGAAATGTGTCTGTCAAACGGTCATATTTTTTTTGTTAAAGCACAGGCGAGGCGACGGCCGCACGAAAATAAGAGATTTGAAGAACACTTTGGAAATTACAACAGGGCGACCGGCGACGACATAGGCTTCGACCGGTCGACCTCTGTCTCAACCGGTCCCCTAACTCAAAAATGCAAGGTTTGAAGTTTTGTTTCAACGCTAACTTGCAGTGTACGGTCGACCCACAGGCGACGGCCGACCGGGACGGCGACGCCCGAAGCGACCGGTCGACTGCTGATTTTCCTTCCGTCTCATTTTCTTTCAAAATCATCTTCAGGTGCGGGTTGCCCTATAGGGCGACCGGTCGACCACGAGACAAAAATGTTGTCCAATTTTTGTCGAAAATAAAACTCAAGAAATACTCCGAAAATTTTGTAAAAACATTTTAAACCAATCGGGAGTATTTAGACAACATTTAGAAATCTTGTTTAGGAGTAAAAGCCCATTGACATAAAATCATTAAAAGTGTTGTCCATTATTATCAAAAATAAACTTGAGGAAATACTCCGGAAAATATTAAAACTATTTTAAATCATTTAGGAGTATTTGGACAACCTTTAAAAACATTATTTTGGTGACAAAATAAAATCATCAAAATTTAGATAAAAACATGTATCAAACAAAACCTACTTAGTATTAGCTAACTTTGTGATGATGATTTATATGTTAAATTTGATAGGAATTCTTGTGAAGTCTTTGATAAAACTAACATTTGCATCTTAGCAAGTTTAAGATCTATTGATAATTGCTACCAATTTGGTGGTATTACTGCTTATCATAGTGTAAAACTGAACGAAACGGATTTGTGGCATCAAAAGTTAGGACATGTGAACTTTAAAATGATTGATAAACTTGTACGGTATGAAGCTTTGAGAGGTTTACCAAAGTTGAACACAAAAAATAACTCTGTGTGTGGATCTTGTCAAAAAGGTAAGCAAACTCGAGTGTTGCACCAAGTGTCACAACACTTTAACAATACTAGATGTTTTGAACTGCTTCATATGGATCTTATCGGTCCTATTGAGGTTGAAAGTATTGGAGGTAAGAAATATTCTTTTGTATGTGTTGACGACTTCTCTCGTTTTACTTGGGTGCATTTTCTACGTGAAACATCTGATGCTTTTGAGTCTTTCAGAAACTTGCATAAGAAGGTGTATAATTTATATAGTGTCACAATTGCTAGGATTAGGACTGATCATGGAAAAGAATTTGAAAATTCATCATTTTTATTATTCTGTGATAGGAAAGGTATTTCTCATGAATTCTCCGCGCCCAAAACTCCACTCCAAAATGGGGTGGCGGAAAGGAAAAATCGAACATTGCAAGAAATGGCACGAGTTATATTGAGTTCAAAAAATTTGACCAAACGTTTTTGGGCTGAGGCCTTAAACACGCTTGTCATATTACAAATCGTGTGTATTTAAGGGTAGGAAGTACTATGACACCTTATGAGATACTTTTGGGTAAAAAACCTAACCTTAAATATTTTCATGTGTTTGGATGCATGTGCTATGTGTTAAATGATAGAGATGAACTTGCTAAATTTGATTCTAAAAGTGATAAAAGTCTGTTCCCAGGATATTCCACTAATAATCATGCTTATAGAGTTTTTAACCTTCGAACAAGGACTATTATGGAAACTGTGAATGTTGTCTTCAATGATTTGGCTGACCTTGGAGGAAAAACTGAAGAAGACTTAGTCTCTGATCTGATTGAGACAAGTGGAACATCCGAGTCGGGTTCTGGCGAAATCGTTGAACCAAATGTTACAACAGATGTTATTGCAAGTGTTCCAACAGACGTTGAGACACCTGCAGCAGCACCTGTAACACACCTGCACAAACTGACTCAAAAACTGAATCTAAACATGAGAATGAACAAAACCAAGTACTTGATGATCATGTGACTGATCGTGCCAGAGACATACCAAGCAGAATTCAGAAAAATCACCCAACTGCTCAAGTGATAGGTGATGTTATCAAGGTGTCTGTTTCTGAGAAGGAGAAGGTAAACTAACGTGATATGGTAAGAAGTGCATACCTATCCTCAAACTGCACTCTGGTAAGAACTTGTTGTTTATCTCAAATTTTGAGCCTAAGAATGTCAATGAGGCTTTGAAAGATGAATTCTGGATTGATGCTATGCAAGATGAACTTGATCAATTTGCTAAAAATGATGTGTTGTATTTAGTTCCTAGACCTAATAATGTGAGTGTAATTGGTACACAATGGATTTTCAAAAATAAAACTGATGAGTCTAGGAACATTGTGCATAATAAAGCTCGTTTAGTTGCTCAAGGGTATACACAGATTGAGGGGGTGGACTTTGATGAAACCTTCACACATGTAGCCCGAATTGAGTCCATCAGACTTCTTCTTGCGATAGCTTGTCATCTTGGTCTTACACTTCACCAAATGGATGTCAAAAGTGCTTTTGTAAATGGTATTTTAAACGAAGAAGCTTATATTGAACAACCAAAAGGCTTTGAAGATCCCTATAAGTTGAACCATGTGTTTAAGCTTAAAAAGGATCTTTATGGTCTTAAACAAGCTCCTGGAGCTTGGTATGGAAGATTAACTAAGCATTTACTCCAAATGAGTTTTAAATGTGGTGAAGTGGATAAGACTCTTTTCATCCAAAGAACTAACCACAATATTTTAATTGCTCAAATTTACGTAGATGATATTGTGTTTGGTGCTTCTAGTCAAAAATTGTTAAATGAATTTGTTGATTGTATGTCTTCTACGTTTGAAATGAGTATGGTTGGTGAATTAAATTACTTTTTGGGCTTACAAATTAAACAATCGAATGATGGGATTTTTATTTCTCAAAGCAAATATGCACAAAATTTGGTGAAGAAATTCAACTTAGATAGTGCATCTCATATGAAAACTCCCATGGGTTCTAGTCAAAAACTTAGTAGAGAAGATGTTGTTGAAAGTGTCGATAACACTTTATATAGAAGCATGATAGGAAGTCTGTTGTACTTAACGACTAGCCATCATGATATCATGTATAGTGTGTGTTTGTGCACTCGTTACCAAGCCAATCATAATATCACTCATTTGAGAGCCTTAAAAAGAATTATTCGATATGTTGGATGCATCACTAATTTAGGGATTTGGTATACTAAAGATACAAACACTAATCTAGTTGGTTTTAGTGATTCAGATTGGGCTGGAGACGTTGATGATAGAAAAAGTACAATAAGTGGTTGTTTTTACCTTGGAAATAATTTGGTATCTTGGTACAGTCGTAAACAAAATTGGGTTTCTCTTTCGACTACCGAATCTAAATATGTTGTTGTTGGGAGTTGTTGTTCCCAATTGCTTTGGATGAATCAAACGATTGAGGATTATGGTCTTCATAGTGATATCTTAACCATTTATTGTGATAATTCAAGTGCTATTGATATTTCAAAGAATCCGGTACAACACTCTCGCACAAAACACATAGACATAAGACACCACTTTATTCGTGATTTGGTTGAGAAAAACATTATTCGCATAGAATACATTGGAACTGAAAATCAGTTGGCTGATATTTTCACCAAAACGTTAGATTTTGAGAGACTTTCCAGTCTAAGGAAGTCTCTTGGTTTGTGTGCAATTTAACACTGTTTCTGAAAGTGTTGTAGCACTCACAGTAACACTTGCTGCAATACCTTTTTCCCTATTTTTCTTTTCCATGTTTTTGCATTCATGCATTAGTTATATTTGCATTTGCACGACTAAATCAGTTTGACAGAGTTCTGGTAATGTATCCAAGAGTGTTCACTTGATAAGCTGATGTGAGTGGATATTTCCAATCTACAAAATCATTATATTTCTACCCAGGCGATGAGTTTAAAAAAATTATCGATCATGTTTTGAGGCCTTTGAGGAAAACAACTACCTCCCCACTGAGTGCAACTAATCCTTTTGACCAATTCTTACCTTATAAAAGTGTTTTAAGCGGCATGATATTGTGATAAAAAGCTACCATTGGGATTTTGTGTGAAAGCTACCCACTAGCTAAATCTGGCATGAATCTTGGAAAATAAAAAAAAAACTCAAAAAATCTTGTATGCTGGGTATGCGGATCACTATTCATTGAATCGGCGTAAAAGTATCTCTCAAGGTATTACAACACTCGGTACAATGTCAGCTGATATGAGTCCCCCACTTGTGAGTGTGTTTTTTAATTTTTTGTCACATATCTAGACATAATTAGGACATGCATTTTTGGTGAAAATTGATGAGTGACAAAATTTCGGACTCCCTCGGATTTTATGCAATCTTGATTTTTCTCTCCTTAATTATTGGATTTTGTGGTGGTTTAAGTTTTGTGGTGTTATATGGTTTTATACTTGAATGTATTTGATATATTTTTGCATTATCTTATCTATATTTAAGGTTAAGTGTTTCATTTCTTTTGGAGACTTGAAATTTCAAATTGAAAATTTGTTTAAAATATTTTCCCGTTTCTTTTTGGGATTTGATCTCAATATCCTGTAGTTAGATAAGTGGAGAGTATTTAAGAGTGATTGACTACCTTTTATCATACTTCATATCACCTTACAAAATCATCATTACTCTCTCTCTCTCTCTCTTACTTTTCTCGGGTCGAAAATTCACTGGGCCTCTTCTCTATTTTTCTCTCATATTATCACCGTGATTTTCTTTCTCTTCTCTACATACGAGGAAAAAATATTTTAGCAACCTCAACTTTGTTTTTTACTTTAAAAAAAAAACTCTGTGTTTTACAATTTGCATTGAAAAACTCAAAAAGTCATTAATTTTGTTTTGAAAAACTCAAAAAATTAATTTTGTTTCATTCATGAGGGCTTTATGTTTTTTAAAAACAAATCAAATTTTTTGAAATAGTTATTTTTAAACCTTGTTAAACTAAAAGTTATTTTTTTTGAAAAAGTTATTTTAAAAAAATCTGAATTTTTTTTTTAAATTATTTTGAAAAAGTTATTATTAAAATAAAAGATGTTTAAAAATCTGAAATTTTGTTTAAAAATCTAAAAAAATTGTTAAAAATCTAACAATTATTTGAAATATTAAAATATAAAATTAAAAAAAGCTGAAAATTGTCTAAAAACATGAAAAATTGTCTAAAAATCTGAAAATGGATTAATACTAAGACTTTTGAAATTTTTACAAAGAAATCTGAATTATTTTTAAAAACAATCCGGCAATTATGCCAAATATGTAAAATAATCTAATTTTTAAACAAATTTCTGATTTTTGTCCCTTTGATATTCAGATTTTTTTATATATTTGGCGTAATTTTCAAATTTTTAACAAATTATTTATAGTTTTTTAAAACAATTCTAAGTTTTTACTCTATTTTTTATTTTATAAAAAATACTGATATATTTTTTTGTAAAAATTTCAAAAAGTCTTTGTTTAATCTATTTTCAGATTTTTAGACAAATTTTCATATTTTTAAACAATTTTCAGCTTTTTTAAATTTTATATTTTAATATTTCAAATAATTATTAGATTTTTAACAATTGTTTTAGATTTTTAAACAAATTTTCTATTTTTAAACATCTTTTAGTTTAATAATAACTTTTTCAAAATAATTTTGAGTTTTTCTATTTTAGAAATTAAAATATTTTTCAATATTTCAAAAAACAAATTCAGATTTTTTTAAAATAGATTATAGTTTTTTTTAACAATTTTCATATTGTTTTTAAAAAAAAGTTACACATACAGTAACACTATTTAAAAAAAAATAAAAACAAAACTAATGACTTGAAATGACGAAAAAAGCCCTCAGGAAGGGGCATGCCACGCACATGACCGAATATTCCCGGAATATTCTTACTTAGGTGCACCGGAGGATGCAAATTGTAAAACTCACAGAGTACAAGTTGCAACTAATAAAAAAATGTGGGGTTGCGAAGTGTAAAAACACGTAAAGTTCAGGTTGCTAAATTTTTTTTTCCCTTACATATACATCCTCTACTAATCAAAAATGAAGAGAATCTTTTCAGGGATTTCAGGTATTTTCAGTCCGACTGCCAGTCCGACTTCATCTTCATCGTCTCAACCTGCCACAGGGACGACTCCGTCAACCCCTGCGAAATCCACTGATGAATCTGCGTTGATCGACTCCCAAGAACAATCTACGCCTCCACCATCACTTTCCGGGGTCGATACAAGTGCTGCAATACCCCCTGTAGCACCCTTCGTTCCAAACTTTGAAAACCCTGTGGAATCCACAGAATAGAGTACTCCCATGGAAGAAATCCCAAAATCTCCTGGGCACTCTACTCTAATTCAAGAGACTCAGGGTTTTACCAGAGAACATTGCCCCGACAGATGAAAAGCCGCAAGAAAAGCCGCAAGAAAACCCACAAGAAAATCTTGATGAAATTGATGTCCAAACGGCTCTGGTTCTTGCCCCTGAAGCACCAACTCCGATAGGTGTTTTTCCACCTGGTGCTCTGGATAATGTGATTAATGTCGATGATATCCCAGATTTGGCCGCCCAAGAAAAACCCTCAAACCCTAAAAAGTATCCAATTTTGAAAAAGAAGGGTTTTTCATCTTCGCAATCTGTTGGTGGTGGCTCACCGTCTCAAGGGAATCCAAAGAGAGAGAAGAAGGCTATGCAACGGTCATCTAAGAAAGGGGGAGAACCGTCCTTGTTTCCTGATATTCCTCTATAGTCCAATTCCGATGATGATATCTCCAGATATGTGATGGCTAGACGGTCATGAACTAGAAGCTCTGTTAAGAAACCCACAGTCTCGAAGACTCCGACCAAGAAACCTCCCGTCAGAAGGACTCCGATCAAGAAAGCGACTCCATCCACTCCGAGCAAGAAAAAAGGAACATCTGGATCTGGGTCTGGTACGAAAGGTCAGGGAAAATCCTCCGAAAAGGGCTCTGCAGATGAAGGGGATGAAGTTCTAGAATCTTTAAAGACAAGTACAGGGCCAAGTACTACTAGGAGAACTGGTAAAAGTGTTGCTCCTCCAGTTGCAACACTCTCTGATTCAGAACGGACCAAATCAGACAACTTGAGTGATGAGGACTTTGATATTCGAAAAAAAGATGACAAAGATGATGACACTGACCCTGATCTGGTGCTGAGACAGATGAAGAAAGAGTTGAATTGGGTGTCCCTCTAAGTGTTGATACTCCAGCTACAACACCCGACTCAGTTGTGCTCTTTGAGTCCGCTGAAACTCCTCCCTCCGATACATCCCCCGAATCTTCTCACGCATTGATAGAGGAATATGAGATAAGTAAGGCCAACTCTGCTTCCTTTTATTCTGAGGCTACATTGACTCGATTTCATAAAATGCATGATCGTAAGTTTATTTGTGAAAAGAGGATTGAGTATGATATTTTTGAGAAAAATAACATTGTTCGTCTATTTCAAAAGAGAAATCTGTTAAGTACTGTGACCACTGCAATGCCTTTTGTGAGAAATGTGGTTTTCGATTTTGTGCCAATTTGGAGTCTATAGCGATGAATAGGAGATCAACAAAGTATAGTAAGGTGTTTGTACATAACATGATTTATGAATTTTCTCCAAAAGTCATTAACACTTTTTATGGCACCCCTGATTTTGAAGAAGGCGCACTAATAGATGACTATAATGAGGTTGTTCGCACTATTACTGGAAATCGTGTTACATCTTGGTCGATCCACCTTGCTAAACTTCGTGCTTCTAAGCTGACATCTTTGTACTCTGTCTTGCATAAAATTTTGGTTCAAAATTGGATTCCTACTTCCCACAGTACTTCAGTTGCTAAGGAACAAGATGTGGTTTTGTATAAAATTGGGATGGGGATTCCTTTGAACTTTGGGCAGCTGGTCTTCGATATGGTTATGGGATTCGCTGAATCATCTGTGTCTCATGCTATTCCTTATCCCTTCTTGATTTATGTGATTTTAAGCTCATAGGGATTGAATATAGGGAGTGTTGATTCTTTCTCGCCTGAACCTGAACTATTTACGATCTTCCACAAATTATTCAAAGGGGACAGGGAGAAAGATCTACCTCTTAGATTTCCTGGTGAAGATGCGGAACCTGAACACATTCCTCCTACTGAATATGAGGGTGTTCCTCCAAGTGTTCCACCATCTGCTACCGACACTTCTCATATCCCTTCACATGCATTTGATTCTACTTCTGCTATTTCTGTTGCTATGAACTTTATGTAGGGACAACTTGCATTTGTTGATCAGCAAATTGCATTGGCTAGGCAACACATCCAGTACTATGAATAATTCAAGGCTCATATCAATGGATTGCTCTCACCTCTTTCTGGACAAAAAGGGGGAGATGGAGCTTACAGTGGTGCTGGAACAAGTACTGAACCAAGCACAAGTGGAGAGGGAGTTAGTTCGAGTGGAGTAAAGAAAGGAGCTGGACACGCAAAGGACAGAGCTGGAGATGACATGGATATTCACTTTGATTTCGAGGATTAATTGTATAAATTTGACTAATGATATGCCTGCTGATGTACTTAACCAAACAATGTTGTTTTTGATCTTTTGTTAATTAGGTCGTATGCTCTGATAGGCTAATGCTTTGCTTTTTGGATGGTCTAACACTTCGTATCTTTTCGAACTACCTGATGATAGTATTCTGCATTTGAAGTCCGATGACTCTTGTTCTTATACTCTGATATTATGTTTGAGTACTAATTATTTGCAGACGTTAGGTGTTCGTGGAAGTATTCTGACATCTGAAGGAACACTTGGCGAAGCAGGGCGATTTCTGACTAAGGGGGAGAAAATTTCTTTTACACTGATTTTTCACTAAGGGGGAGTTACTTGCTTATTTTTATAAATCCTATGATTAGATTTTATGTTTTGTCCAGAAAGGCAAAAAGGGAGAGAATGTTAGATCCATGTTATTCATGGATATTTAATGTTTTCTTTAATTTTTCGAAAATCTCAGTTTTTAGAGTTTTGCCTTTCTTGATTACTTCTTGTAATAGGATTTATCAAATAAGGGAAGTTGATTTATAAAAGGATTGTTTTAAAACTTGACACTCAAATATTGGATTAATATGGAAAGATCTTATTTTGATAAGGAATGATTCTAAGAGTCCTACTTCTTATATGATTATGAATCCTAGTTCTATTATGTCTCCCTTTCCTTGTTTTGTAGGGACTCAAACTCTTAAAAGAAACGCCTATATAAGGAGGACGTCCCTCACATAAATCAGGCACACAAAATTACAACTGAGAGAGCACATATATACGAGAGAGAGTCGAATTCTGCAAGAAAGAAATAAAGTCCGATATTCTGCACAGATCAGGGTGTTGAAAGAAGTGTTCTTTGCGATGACGATTCAACAAGCAAGATTGAGCGTCTTTGTTTCTTTGTTTTCGTCCATCGTTTGTTTTCATATACGTTCTGATAAGTCGATAGTGTTCTATTTTGGACGAGTTGTGTTTCAAAGTATAGATCTACTCATAGATAGGAGTTTTGATAGATTTCGTACTAGTTGAGTCATTCAATTGAGTTCTGTAAACGATACTTCAACTAGTGAATATATTTCGCCCTGCTGGCACGTTTACAAGTATTTTTATACTTGTAGACAAATTTTATTTCTGTGTTTTACTTTTTATCTACTGCGAGTTGGTACAAGTGTTACTAGCACTTGCAACAACACTTTATTCTGAGAACATTAGGGACCTAAAATTCTTTCAAGACTTAAAAAGAATAACTTAAAACTAGTCGCAAAATAAACAAATTAAGGCTATCACGCTTGGACTTTGCTATTATTTTTCAAGACGAAGCTGATTTATGATAAGTAGGGGTGTTCACAGTTCGGTTAACCGACCGAACCGAACCGAACCGAAACCGAGGAGTTGATTCATTGCTACCTCAAAAAAGCATATATATTTGGATCAGTAAGTGTCAAAAAAGCACTTATATTCGGATCAAGCATCTGTGGATTTAGTTAAAAAAAGAAAATAAGAATAAAAATAATCCCCACCTTCCTACAAACATCTTGGATAAGAACAACTTCATTGTCATGGAGATTGCTCATGATCTGTTTCATAACTAATTGTATATCCTACAAGATTTGAAGAGCTTGTCTAGCCGCATCATATTGGAGGCAATCGAACCGACTTTTGTTTGCTGTCTTCTGTGTGCATTGATCACACCGTTTTTCCCCACCATATCTCTGAATGATTTAGGATAGCTAGACTGGAATAATTTCCCTTCATTTTGCATCACAAATCGGTTGAATGTTGGGTCAACCGATACAACTGCCCATTTTGCCAAACAGACTGCATGAGAATATCTTGCCAAACCAGTTGACAATCAGTTGCCAACATATTAAATCAAATTCACCATATTTGAAGGGAAGTTTTACGTGCTAATGTATAAATGTTATAAGACACCCCCTGGAAGCCATGTTGATCTTGAAGTAGCTTAGAGTTTCTTATTTCTTGCAGCAGAACTTTTCTTTTTAATATGAAATAACTTTTGTGCTAGAAACAGAATGACTAACATGGAGCTGATAATATATGGCCAATAAGACTATTTTTCACTGTACCGCTGGAACCATTAGGTCAAGACTCAACTTCAATATATTGGTAAGTGATTAACATTTTATTGCTCATTAAATAATCAGTTTCTCCTTGGACAAAACACCCACAAGAAAAGGAAAATCTAAGTCTACACAAACCTTTCAAATCAATATAGTTATATAGTGGAAAACTTCTCACCCATAAATTTACATTGACCAAGAAATTGAAGGCCTTGAATTCTTGGCTTTCCTCACATGTACATGAACCTCATCCTAACCTTTCATTCTGCATAAAAAATAAATACAAACTCGAATTAGCAAACAACATTACAAAAGAACATAAACAGATTCGAGTGAATATAAGAGGAGCTAGGATGTCATATCTCAGCCATCAACAATCCCCATTCAGTATTGATTACAACACCAGTTACCTAAAAAAGAATCATTTGATGATTGAATTGCACTAAAACTATAACATGAAAACTTGAGCAATGGTTAAGCCAAAAAATAAATAATTATATAAAAGTGCATATTTAGAAAGAGAATAAGATTCAGTGCAACAGTATATTTGGTTACTGGAGGTGAAAAAATACCAATATGGTTCCAGCACCATCTGCTACCTTGCACCCTGACATTAAAAATAGAGCTTTGTGGTCTCTGTGAACCTACATAATGAAATTATGTGTGGGAAATAAAAGATCAATAATCTAATATAACCTGCACAATAAAGTCTAACTAGCTTACAATCTTGCTTTCCTTAGTCATGCTGGATTCATCAATGGCAAGGAAATGGCCACTCATCAAAATTCCGTCGGCAGGAACCTGTGAAGAATTCTCCAAAAGACTTTCAGATAATGATGTATGGCCCAAGAAAGCACTCTATCAAATCATTTATTACCCGATCAACTATCTTGAGTTGTATGACATCCCCAACCACAATCTCATATATAGACATCTGGTCCCTTCTACCACCTCTGATAACCTATGCATATATAATGTGGTAAAGGTCACTCAACCAAGCCACCATAACCCATCTTACACTCTCTCACCACACACTCTCATACATATGTATGTATGCATACAAATATGTTACAATGAATTTTTAAGGTGAATTTTAACGGTTGACCTCAGTATATATAAATTAAAAGTATCACAACAAAGAATATGCATGCAAAAATATGTAGTTAACAAATTGATTGGGTCACATCTATATCAGCCTTCTCTTTGCAACCAACGAAACCAAACTGGAGAATAAGAGATGACAAGAGAAAGGTAATACGCCTGCAGGGAAAATCATAAAAAAATAGACAAAAAAAACTGGAGAATTCAATATTGACTCTTTCCCTAAGGAAATGAAATCTAAAATAATTTATGAGGCATACTAAATCTTATGTTCTGTGAAACAGTCAACAACATCGTGAATCAATCAGTAACATCTAAGACCATAGCTTTCGCCCAAATGCTAGTCCTAGTTTGGACTAGCAAACAACTTTAGCATATAACACGATTACTATAAATTCAAATTATCATAATTGCAGACTTTGGTCAAGTTTTTAGGAGACACCACTATGGTTCAGTTCTTCACTATTAATACCTTGAGTTGGTCAGAGAAGCGTTGACGTTGCACAAAAAGATGATTCAACTCCGTATATGCATATTAGAGCTGCCAAACAAACAAATTAGAAGGTAGAGTGAACCCGACGAGGGAAAAAAAAGGAAACTTAAAAAACAGAGGATGAATCATATTATGGTTTAGTTTGACTTATGCCACTTAGCCAGTGGCATGATATCTGGATTGTTGACAATGACGGTTGGGTGCTCCAATTTGCCTCTAATAGACATTCTAGCCTGCAAGTTCCCATATTTTAAAACTGGTACAAATCAAGCTAGACTATATTTATGACCGCTTTTTAACTGGACAAGAATGATTGTGAAATGATTTCCATCCTTTTAGTAAAATTAACTATGCAATATCATCAAGTAAAAGGCTACCACAGAGAAAAAGTTGATTGTTAAACGCCTTAGGATCACCATTCCTTAACTTGCCATAAGTTAATCTAGACCATAACAATTATATGTTACTGGTGTGTAATAATTTCACAGCATGGCACAAAGTGCAATGCAGACAGTAAAATTTCATCTTAAAATATTAGCAATTAAACAGAGAAAAGGGAGAAAAAGACACAGAAAGCTTTCGAGGAATCAAGCATGTAATCACATAATTTCACTAGGGATCAAATGGTGGTGCATGAAACACAATACATGCTCGTAATATAGGCCTTAAAAAAGAGAAAGGCAAGTGAATCTGGAAGCGATTAACTTGAACCATAGGAGTTACTATCGATAACGACTCACTGACCTTGAATTGAAGCAAATTTCATAAATTCGCAAATTGGCTGGCATTGGTCCTTCACAGTTTTTCAAATTTGTAAATCCATCTTTGGCCCAATCATGGCTAGATACACATTGGATACGGCTTAGTTAAACTGCACAACTATTCCTCATTTAAGCAGTCCTAAATGAAATCTATATATATATATATATATATATATATAAACCCTTTCTAAATCTGTTTTCCCACCTAAATGACACTTTCTAAAAAATTTTATGACTTTTTTAATTTTTTTCTCATGACACATTTATATTTTATCAAGTTAATGGTCATTATAATAGATAAGAAAATTTAGAACCCACTCTATCTCTAACTTAACTTTCCTCTCCCTTTTCTCTAACCCAAAAAAAACTCAAACCTAATATCCTCTTCCCCTCCCTCCCCAACAACAGCCTCCACCCTCATCCCTCCCCCTCCCCTCCTTCCCCTCTCCATGCTCTCCATGCTTTCTTTGTGATATTCGGAGGTGACCGATATTTTCGTTCGGGGTGAAAGCGGTTCTTTGTGATATTCGGAGGTGAGGGAGAGACATATTTTTTCTCTCGTTTTTAGCTATAGTTGTTGTTTTCTTAATTTGTTTGTATTTTCTTTTCCTAGGTTGATTTGCGAAACTCGGGCTCAATTTTTTCTCGCTCTGCGAAAGATGTGTCTCGGTTTGAGTAGATGATGGGTTGCATTAAGGTCTGAAAGTCTCCTAGAGTTGGGTGAGGGAGAGACAATTTTTTGTATTTTTTTTCTCGGTTTTTAGCTATAGTTGTTGTTTTCTTAATTTGTTTGTATTTTCTTTTTTGAATTGATTTAATAAAATACTATCGTTCGACAAAAAAAGTTAATGGTCAATTTTTATCTAAATCATGATTTGAAATGTAAATTAATGTGGTTGACTTTGTTATTTTTGGTTTGAATACTTTTGTGGAGAAAACATATAGGAAAGTTTACAAAATTAAGGAGTCGATTGGATATGTTTTCATTTTGAAAATTTTGATTTAGTTTGAATAGTGGGTAAAAATTTTTAAGAGATTGTTGTGAAAATTTTGAAAGTGTGAAATTTCCCGCTAATGATGACAATTTTTAGTTGTTATTTTTAGGAGAATCTTGGATATGAGATAATTTTTTGAGAGGTGATTTGACGATTTAGTTAATAATTTTAAATTTTGAATTTGTTATAATAAAATACTGGATCGTTTAATTTTGAAAAAAATTGTTAATGTTAAAAAATTATTATTATCTAAATCAGTGATTTGAAATGTAAATTAATGTGGTTGACTTTGTTATTTTTGTATGAATACTTAAATTGACCTTCCATTCATTTTTTTTTTTTCGCTAGGAAAGTTTACAAAAATCGCGGCCTAATTTCTATACAACTGGTTTAATTTTAGTATTCGATTAAATCAATTAAGAAGATTTTATTCAATTTAGTTAAATACGTTTTAAGTTGGCTGTATGATTGCAAAATTAAACATATGGATACCAAAATCAAGGTTAATCGTTTCTTTTTATTTATTATGAATATGGTTGACTTTTTTATTTTGGTATACATACTGGAATTATGGAAATTACGGAGAAAACATATATGAAAACAAAAAAATGTTGAATATGTTTCCATAGACATGATATAATCGATATATAACAATTATTATATATTATTGAAATATCTAATTGATATATAACACTTCTTAAAGCATATCCAATTACTATCATATATTAAATATTCGAATTGAATGTAAATATATTTATTTCAAACATACATATCATAACATATTGGTTGCAATTTCCTTTTAAGTTGTTCCTATACCTTATAAGCAGTTGACGATTATTATAAATCATTACAACATTACAATACAATCGTAGACCCAAAATTAATTGAAAAAATTTCTCTCTCCAAAAACCACAAAAATGGCGAGCCTATCCAGCACAATGTCCGCCACCAGCCTCCGCTCCCTCTCCAACTTCAAGCAGTCCGCGCTCTTCGGCCTCAAGTCCGCCCCCTCTCGCCTCACCTGTATGGCCACCTACAACGTCAAGCTCATCACTCCGGAGGGTGGTGAGCTTCGAGTGCCCCGACGACGTCTACATCCTCGACCAGGCCGAGGAGGCCGGGTACGAGCTTCCGTACTCGTGCCGCGCTGGATCCTGCTCCTCTTGCGCCGACAAGGTGGTTGGCGGCAGCGTCGACCAGGCCGACGGCAGTTTCCTCGACGATGACCAGATTGAGGAAGGGTGGGTGCTCACCTGTGTGGCTTACCCTACTTCCGATGTCACCATTGAGACACAAGGAGGAGGAGCTCACTGGTAAATTTAATTTGATGATATTGAAATTTAATTAAATAATGTCTGTTTTTTTTATTGTTCATTTTAATTTACGACTTTTGAGTTGCTGGAACAAATTTTATATTGTTAAATGTTATTGTTAAGTGGATGAAATGAACTGATTAGCATTTCTAATTAAAAAAAAACATTACAATCTCTGAAGGGATAAACTTCGATTGCAATTTCTCTCTTGCATTCTTTTAATTCAACACATACACACAAAAAAAAAATGGCTCCATTTATTAACTCACATACAATTTAAACGTGAGTAAAATTATATGGTAAGATTTTCTTTTGTTTTCTATATTTATTTATATTCTTTACAATATAAATATTTCATTACTAATACTTTTAAAGATTTTGTAACAGCTAATTTTAAAAAAGTGTTAAAAGATGACATGGTTATGCAGTTAAAGTTCAATCAATCATTCCCAGTGTCATGATTGATCCCTTTAAATGACCTCTTTATGCCAATGAAATCAATCAGCAGCAGTGATATCAGAAACTACATCATTCGTCCGAAGTGCATATATATTGATTCTTGGTAATGAATAAAACATACAACATAAACTAATTAGTTTAAACATGAACTTTTTTCTCATGGAATGCGTCTGATTATGACTGATTATAAAGTCTATTACAAAATTATTTTTGAATAAAACAGAATTTTTCTAAGTACTTTATTTACGAAAATAAATAAATTTTGTGCAGTAAATATAATTTGTCTAATTTTTGTTTCATTTTCAGGTTATATTTCATAAAAGCATGTCAGATATATCTTAAGTTGTATCATATGCTATTTTATCATTTTTGGTTGAAAATCCTTTGGAATTGTTTTACCATTTATCCATCTCCAGAAATGCAGCTATCAAGTGCATTTTTTCAGTAAAACCTCAACTTTGATAAAAATAAAAAAATTATCAAAACACCCAAATATAATATAATTTTATATATATTAATGAAAATTAAAAAAAATTCACTTATTTTATTTATAGAAACCCTAGATGTGGATGTATTTCTTTTATTTCTGATATTTTATATCGGAGTACATATAAAGATTTTTGACTATCAACTATTATCAAGCAAAGTATTCGGGTTTCATATGAATATAAAATATAGTATCTTTTAAAACAAAATCATTTGAAAAAAAATCAAAACATAGAAAACAAAACTAGAATGTTTGAAAAATTCTGCTTTTATAAAAGCAAACCCTAGATCTCGCATAAAATATAACATATTTGCCTATTTCAACGGATAATAGGTAAATGCTTGTCAAAGTGTAAAATCTAAGGCTGTGATTGGTTGTGCTTTCGTTTCTTTCATTTTCATTTTATGAGAGAAAAGTGAAAAGAAATTTATCTGAGAGATAAAAGAGAAAATGTAGAGTGTGATTGGTTGTGAAAAAAAAATAATGATTACGAGTTGATGTGATTGATTCTTGTTTAAAATTGTGATTGTTTGTGAGAATTTTTGTGTGTTGGTTTTTTTTTTATATATTTTCTCATTTTTAGAAATAGCTTGGAAGTACAATCAAATTTGGGTCCACTTTTATAAACCCATATGTTTCTGTTAATTACATTTATGACCTATGGGAATGGATTAATCTAATATTTATTAATTAAATATGTGATTAGTCCATTCCATTTAACCTGTCATACAAATCTCGACAAATTGAACCATAGCCACGAACTCATTAATTATTATACATCATAACTCAATTTTCAAAACATCTAATCTTTTTGGGAAAAATATTTTTTAGCAACCTGAACTTTACGTGTTTTTTACACTTTGCAACCCTACCTTTTTTTATTGTAACATGAATCTGCGTGTTTTTTACAATTTGCATCTTCCAGTGCACCTAAGTAAGAATATTCCGGGAATATTCGGTCATGTGCGTGGCATGTCCCTTTCTGAAGGTTTTTTCGTCATTTCAAGTCATTAGTTTTGTTTTTTTTAAATGGTATTATTGTATTAAAAAATCTGAAAAACTCAAAATTATTATTGAAAAATCAAAAAAAATTTAAAAAATCTAAAAAATCTGTTTTAAAAAATCTGATTTTTTTTTGAAATATTGAAAAATATTTTAATTTCTAAAATAGAAAAACTCACATTATTTTGAAAAATTTATTATTAAACTAAAAGATATTTAAAAATCTGAAACTTTGTTGAAAACTCTAAAAAAATTGTTAAAAATCTAACAATTATTTGAAATATTAAAATATAAAATTAAAAATAGCTGAAAATTGTTTAAAATATTGCAAACTTGTCTAAAAATCTAAAAATAGATTAAAACAAAGACTTTTTGAAATTTTTACAAAAACAATATTTGAATTTTTTATAAAATAAAAAGTAGAGTAAAAACTTAGAATTGTTTTAAAAAACTATAAATAATTTTTAAAACATCTGAAATTTGTTTAATTTAAAAATTAGATTATTTTATATATTTGGCATAACTATTGTCAACGGACAGTCTATTATTACATGCTCGTTAACTTATAATCAAAAAATTATGCTGAATTGAGAGAATATTGAACGTCTGTGCAATCCGTCGATAATTTCCGGCGAAGAGTGAAGATGTTGGGGAACAGTGAGAAAAAATAAAAATAGAGGGTCAAGCCTTTGTTCAGTCATTGGTAAATGTGCACTATTGTTTTAATGAAAAAGTAAGATATTTTTTGTAGCATTTTTCAGCCTTTTTCAGCTTTTTGCAGAGCCTCTCTTTTCAAAATTTTCGGATATGATGAATAGTAATAACCCAGAAATCAGTCCATAAACAAGCGCATCTTCAATCCCAAAAAATTCTACGGACGAATTTTGTGAGAATTATCCCACATCCAAGCACAGCCTAAACTGTTTTTCTAAACAAATTTTCTGATTTAGAAAATACTAAAACATATAATCATTTTAAATCCCTTGCACGAAAAAAATATTACAAAGACATTAACATTTATGGGTTTGTTTTCAAAAAAAAAAAAAAAAAGACCTGAGTATAGGTAAATGATATCCCGAATGGCTATTTTGAAGCCAAGTATTCAGATTTCATATACAAAAACTACCGTATATTTCAAAATATATTTACCTGATTTTTTTCTTTGAAGCAAATACTCTGTATACAACTATATCATAAATATTTTCGGAACGATACTTTTCAAGCAACCATCTTGTCCAACTTTCTTTCACGCCGTTGGAAAATTTTACACAGAAGCTTGAGAACAGAATTCTAGAGAACTCTATGTGGGGTTAGGGGGGAGAGAGAGAGAGAGAGAGAGAGAGAGAGAGAGCTAAATCGATAAGGGGTGAAATGAGCAGGCTCGAAAGTCGAAAGTTGAATCAATCTTTTCAATTTTTTTATTTTGGGCAAAATTGTGATTTATCCTATTCGTCAACAATGTCACGTGTAGTAATCGTGTTTAATCAAAAGAATCAGAATTTTTATTAGTTTTTTTTTTTTTTGAGAAAGAGAATTTTTATTAGTTTACAAGTGTATCAATCATGCATTATTGGGTCTGGGCCGCCAATTGTGAGCTTGGACTGTTTGGTTTTTTTCCTCCTTTTATTAGTTTATGACTTTGTTTATTTAGTTTGTACATTTAAATTTAAGAATGGTCCATTCTACAAAAAAACCTCATTTATTGGATAATAAATTCAATATTAAAGATTATATATTATACTAATTTTTTATTACAAAATATTTATTTATATGTTTCGAATTTTATTGTACTAAATATAATTAAACTGATTATGTTGTAATAATACAGTATTTTTTGTTATTTTTAAAAATATGTTTTCAATAATAAAAGATATTTTGATCATACAAATAGATTATAGTATATATATTGTTTATAGCTTTAATTTACTAATTTTTTCAATAATTTTATTTTAGATGTAGAGTTCTCGTATAGATAAGAAAATCATACAATTTAATAATGTATAATCCGACAATATAGAAAAATGTGGTGTTAAATTGAAAAATACTTTTGTATTTTATAAATGTTCAAAACAGTTATTTTTTCAACATGATAAAAAAATGTATAAGTTTTAAATATAATTAGAGTAATTGTAATAAAAAATGTAGCTTTTACAAAATGATATTTAAATTCATTTTATTTATTTATTTTTTTGAATGTTTTTTTTCGTTATTTACTATGTTATGTCTCTATCCAAATCACACATCTCATATATTTAGGTATTAAACTAACGGTCAATATTATAAAAAAATATTATATTGTGAATGTTGATCTTATTTATTCACATATTTGCAGAAAATCTGAACAGCTCAGATATAGTATGTTTGAGAGTGGATGCAAGATTAGATTTGCAAGGTCTACCAAAAAGAAAATTGTTAAAATATTCTCTAAGTAATATTACAAATACATCTCCGACAATGACACAAAGAATTGATTTGCAAACATCCACAAGAATATGGTTATTTATGAAGTGTATAAAGTTTTGATTACGCGGATGACACTCACTCCGTTGGATATCAGAATTCCCTTCAAGTTTCAGCGGAGACAGTTTCCTCTGATTGTATTGTACCATGACTATAAATAAGAGCCGATAATCTCTCTCCAGTGTCGGACTGTAATTGAAGAATCCAAAATTCAATCATAGCCAATTATACGTCGTTATTTCCCGAGTCGTGAATTGTAATAACTTGAAAATATTAGTCTGTGGTGACGATGAATAAAAAACAAACAAACGAAAATGTGATGTACAAAGAAGTATTCTAAAATTTGTAATTTTTACAAATAGTATTTAATTTGATAAATTGGTTTCAAATCTTTACATTGTTTTGTATTCATTAAAATTATTCTTTTTATGTCCTTTAATTTATATGGTTCGACAAACAAACTACACATGGTTCAATACAACACATTTCATATGGTTCGACATAGCACACCCGTGCATCGCATGGGTCAGCACACTAATATGAAAATAAAAGTGAAAGGCGGTCTAGGATATAAGGAAACAAGCTTCACGTGAGTTATTCTATATCTATATCTATATCTATATCGATCATTTCTATATATATATATACATATTATATATATATATTATATATTATTATTTATTTTATTTTATTTTATTTTTATTTTTATTTATCTTAAAAGTGTGAATGTTTCTTGCAATTTTTGATTGGACAAAAATATCCTTTAAACATATAACAATTTTAGGACAACTAAAGGCATCTCTAGTGGAAAAACCCCTCAAAGGTTTTTCCACAGTTTTCGGAGTGCCATGTCACCTGCCACATGAAAAGTAAAAAACCTAACATTTTACAAACCTTTCTCCACAATGGTTAAACCTATTCCACAACTTTTTAATGGGTCCCACCATCCAATTCACATACTATTTATCTTTATTTCACTTCATTTGACATCTTATATAAATATATATTTGTGATAGTTATTTTAATTAATATATTTAATTTATATATTCAAAAATAATAATTTTAATTAATAATTTGATATTTAATAAATATCTAATTAATATTTATTCTCGATATGATAATTTGAAAAAAATCATTATTGAATAATTCATAAATTTAAAAAAGATGGTTACAACATTACAAATTGAAATGTTACAAACAACTCATTCAAATTAAAACATAAGATAGTTAATGCTTCATACACTGATATTTTAATCATTCACCCCCATTGAGTGCCCAAATGTGCTCAACTAAATCAGCTCGAAATTGGTGATGTACTTCACTATCACGTAGCTCGTAATGGTCGCGAAGGTAGTTCCTGAATTCTCGTGTAGGACCTTGAATTATTCGTGGTGAAGGATCTGTTAGTTGATCGTCCGACCAATCACTTACTATTTCTCCTTCGTCCTCAATAATCATGTTATGCAAAATAATGCATGTACACATGATATCACTCAACTTATTCATGTACCAAGATCGTGCAGGGTCTCGGACTATTGCCCAACAAGATTGAAGAACTCCAAATGCTCGTTCCACATCCTTTCTTGCGGACTCTTGCTTTTCTTTGAATTTTTCTCTTAGGATCATCAGGGCATTGAAAACTCTTAACAAAAGTAGACCATTCTGGGTAAATTCCATCTGTTAAATAGTATCCTTTTGTATAACGTGAGCCGTTCACCATAAAATTAACCTCCGGTGCATCTCCATCTATGACATTGTTAAATAAAGGTGATTCATGAAGCACATTGATGTCATTCTTGGAACCTGAGATGCCAAAAAAGGCATGCCATATCCACAAATCTGTAGACGCGACCACTTCAAGCACAATTCTTTGGGACTCCATGATCTTCTCTAGTGAACTGGCCTTTCCAACCATCAGGATAATTTCTCCATTCCCAATACATACAATATAAGCTACCTAACATGCCAGGGAAGCCATGTCTCTTCTCATGCATTTGAAGTAAACGTTGGGTATCAGCAACATTGGGTCTTCTTAAATAGTAATCGCCAAATATTTCAATCACACATTGGAAGAAGTTGGACAAGCACTCGATGGCAGTTGTTTCAGCAACCCGTAGGTACTCATCATAATGGTCCGCAGGTGCTCCATATGCCAACTGACGTATAGCAACCGTGCATTTCTGAAGGGGTGAGAAGCCTTTTTTCCCTAATGCATCGACCCTCAATTGAAAATATGGTGAATGATTTTGTAAAGCTTCGACAATGCGAAGGAACAATTGTTTGCGCATTCAAAATTGTCGTCGAAATACACCATCATGCCATGTTGGGTCATCAGAAAATAATCATTGACAAGATGAATGTGTGCGTCTTCACGATCTCGGTCTACATACAGTCTTGTACGTTTTGTGTTGGAAGTACTTTGAGCTGCTTGAAATCTCTGCTCTTTCTTCTCAAAGAACTCTAGAATCTTTCGATCAATATCGTCTTGAGCATTCTGCCTTGCTAGATCTTTCCACATTTCGCGAATTGTGGCTTTCTTAGAAATATTAGGATCTTGAGACATTTTTGGTTAGATGAGGAAGATAAAATTGTGGTTGAGAAGATAATGTTGGTAGTATGAATGATTGTAACACTACTAGTGTATATAAAGACAAGTTCATAACGGCTATTTTGTAATGGCTAGTTTATAACAGCTAGTTTGTAACGGCTAGTTTCGAACATCAATAGCATTAATATTTAAAACGTGAATTGCATATAACTGAAACAATAAAACATATCAAATTGAAATAGTACAACAAACACATGAAAATCAACCTACACACATCTATGGCAAACCATGTCTTTTTTAATTTTTTCTAAAATTATGTTTTGAAATTGAAGTCACAGGGTCATTTGACTAGTATCCTTCATGTAGATTTCATATTCCTTTAAATAAAGCTCGACGTTAGTCTGTTCCATCTTTTCCTTTTGTATTTCTTTCAGCATCGCCAATTCAATATCCAGATCTTTTTGTGAGATGTCGACTCGTTCAACTTTATTTTTTCCCTTTTTTTTGCTGCTTTGCCTATTGGACGCTTTCGCTTGATTAAGAATAACATCATCACTCGTATCCATATTGGAAGAGGAATTATATGCCTTTGATTTAGATACTTTTGTTTTCTTACTCCCTCATGTGTCTTCTTCTGCCGGGGCCCATTTAGGACAGTCCTTAAGAATTCTCCACACATGGTCATACCTGAAAGGTTTGCCATGTAATTTCCTCCACTGTTAATTTACTTCTGTTGTTACTTGATCATTGTTCCATTCACTCGCTCTTTTTCTTTGCTCTTTATTGTATGTTAAAGCATACTCATTCACTTCCCGCTGCATCTGAAACCAATGTGTTTTCAGGTTCACCGCCGATATTGCAACTGTTTCTTTTTTCCTGTTCTCATTGAAGTATTCTCCAATACATTTCCAGAATTCTTTATTTTTTGAGCATTACCGATTCTTGAGTCGCAACTAATAGTCACCCATGCACTAGTAAGAAGCTTCTCTTCATCCATTGACCAAAATGTACAGGTAGTTACCGGTTTGGTGTCATTCATACCCGTTTCGCTTCCTGGCTCCGTATCAGTATTCAGACAGATGTCTTCAAGCCCCTCTCGTGTAGAATGGGATGGAAATTGTGACTCTTGAACAGAAGAAGGTGTTGAGGGCTCTTTTTCGGTACCAGATGTATCAAAACTAGCCCTTCTAATCTCGTTTGGAGCCAGAAATGGTGCATGTTGAGGAAGAATACATTAGAAGATGGTATCGTTCCAAATTGGCTTGCCATGGTAGACCAATAATCGAATTGAGGCATGTAAAATGGAGCTGGACAAGCATTACTTGGTAGATTCCAAAAAATTTGAGGGCTTTGAAAATTTGGAAAATTTGGATGAAATTGTGGAAAACTTTGGGAGTTTTGTGTGGTAGGAGAAAATTGAGAAGATTGGAGATTAGGAATAGTACTACGATTTTGGGAGATATCATTTTCATCATTTGAAGAATTTAAGAATTTCCTAAAGAATTCTCTTGAATTTTCATTCATTTTGGTAGATATTATTATGGAATGTGTGAAAAACATAAAATAGATTTGAGGTGTATTTATAAGTGAAATTAAAAAAAATATTAAGAAAGCCGTTAGAATTCAACGGCTATATCATAAACGGCTAGTTCAATTTGTTGTGGTTGAGACCAAATTCAATGTTTTTTCACAAATCCCATTTTATTTGGAGCAAAACATCAACGACTACTTTTTAATATATTTTTTAATGAACATTAAATAATAAAAAAAATCAATTCAACATCCCACTATCTCACACATGATGACAAGAGTGGCCCACATATTTTTACTTTTTGCAACTTTTTGGAGCCTATCAACCGGTTTATTGCTACCATCCGGATCATCCCCACAAACCCCAAATTATGTTCCATAATGGTGGGGTTTTCCCATGATATGCTTTTTGGTGAAAAACCCATCCAAAAACCTCTCCATTGTAGTTGCTCTAAGTAATTTGATATTTATTTAGCTTCTATTTGTTCAATAATAAGACAATATGACCTTTTATATTCTACATTTTAAAAGTATTTATTCTTTCAGCTGTAACTCTTAAAATATTTTGAATTTTCAAATAATATTAGCTTCATATTAAACTAGATTTCAAGAGCTTTCTAACCATATGTCATAAGCATATATAAGGACTTTACATGAGAAAGTTTTAACATTATAAAGTTCAACACTATGAAAAAATTAAGAATTTATGTTTTTCTATAGTTTTGTTATTTATGTAATCTTTTTGTTTAACTATATGACAGATATTCATTATAGCCAAAAAAGATTTCAGAATCTGAAAATATATTTTTTTAATCATAACACTAAATACTTTAAATTTCTTATAAAATCAATTTCAAATTTAAACTAGGTTTCAAAATCTTCAACTATATGTTCTAAACATATACACAAGTCGTTATAGAAGAAAATTTTAACTATTTAACTTTTAGTGTGATGCAAAATTATATATTTCTTATATTCTTTTAAATTTTCTCAATAATTAAATCTGTCTATTATAATTTATAAGAAAAAGATCAAATTACAATATACACTATAAGAAAAAATTAAATAAAAAATATTTTAGGTGGTTTTGATGCTAAATAAAAAGTAGAGAAAATATATAATTCCTTTATGGTCGAAAAATTCTACCTCAATTAGTAATATGCAATTTAAAAATTAATTTATTGATGGTTGTTAAAGAAAATTTTTATTGTAATTTCACGTATATTTTATTTTAATTAGCCATATCAGTAAAATAAAAAGTACAAAATAAAAGGAATAAGATTAACATGAAAAAAAAAGCGAACAAGAACCAAAATAAGTTTGTTGTGACAAAAACGTTACCTTTTGAATTTTAACTATATGTGTTAATATGACTTTTACTTAATTTTCTATATATAACATTATAAGTTTCAGTTTCTAGTTTATTTTTTTTAAAATATTATGATTTCAATATTTCGATTATTTTTATTTCCTTTAAGTTTTAGAACAAGTGCAAAAAAGTGTTAAAAGTTGTATATATAAATTTATAAAAAAAATAAACAAAGAAGAAAAACTTAATAAAAAAATCCATATGTATTAAATTGATATTTGTGATAAAACTTGAATATCGTTTGAAAATTACACCCTTAAAAACTATAAGTTTAAAATATCAAAATGATACATATTTATAATTAAAATGTATACCAAAATAATTAAATTTTAATAAAATGGTATGAAATAGTGAAACATGAGCTAAAATTGGATTAGTATAAAAGATCATATCTGCTATGCAAAAGAAAAAATAAATAAACTCATTTAATATATAAAATTTCGACTACTGAGAAAGTAATTATATATTACAAATTATATATTAGTTCAAATACTAACATAACATTCATAAAAACTAAGTAAAATGAATAATTACAACAAATAAGGGTGAAAACTAAGAATAAAATATATTGAAAAATAAATGGTTATACTTGACATTAATGAGTTGATTGATATAAATAATTTTGGGGGTTAATCTCACATACATAGATAGTTTAGGATTAAACTAAATGAAACATATTATAAAGATTTGAAAGAATAAAAGTAAATTGTAATAAATGATTTCATATAATATGTATAGTTTGATATTTTCGATAAAATCTCAGTTCATTTTAAAAGCACACATTTATGACTTATAAATATTCAAGCACAAAGACAATTATTATCAAATTGGGTACAAATTATTCTAATTTTTACAAAATCAAATATTATAAAAAACTTGAAAACAAGAATCAGAAATGGAAAGTCACTGTATGTATATGACATTGTAAAATAAATAAATAAATAAACTATACTTATTTAATATGAAATAGTTTGATATTTATGTCAAAGATTAATATTTCTTAAATTACATGTTAATTTAGGTACCAATATAATAATCAAAATATTCAAAATAACATTTGTGTATCAAATTTAATGTGTTAAACTATATATAATAATAAATTGGAGTGAAGTGACCATGTTTAGTACCAAGTAATATGAATTATTCCGGGCATAAGGAGGCGGAAAAGAATAGATAAGGAGGGTTTTTAACACTTGATAACTAAATTTTTGGCAACTGTATTTTCTTATTTGATCAAAAATTCATTCAAAATTTTAAATAAAGATTAAAGTACTATATACCATTTTCTCAATAAAGGCACTAAAATTGGATTGATAATCATATTTTACAACAAATAATATAATTTTGTAAACGAGATTAAATGAGATCAATTTTAGATTTACAGTCTCTTTAAGAAAAGATAGATTAGTTTTATTATATGAAGAATAATTGTAATTTTCATAACTATACGACTCACAAAATTTACAACTATGTAAATATTAATATAACCAAAATTGCCAAATTCAATTGCAAGTACAAACTCTAATAGTATAACTTATCTTTCTAAAATTTTATGAAATATAAAAAAAACTATATTAGTTTTTAGTTTATGATGTACTCCCTTCGTCCCAAAAAGGTAGACCACCTTTCTTTTTTCGTCCGTCCCAAATATAGACTTGTTTCCCTATTGAGAGTATTAATTATACCACAGTATACTAAATTACCCCTATTTAGTTCACTTGGAATGATATACCACCATTTAATGCAAGGGCAAAATAAAAAGAATATAGGAAAATGTTTTAGTCCTAATTACATTTATTATGTTTTTTAATCTGTGTGAATTCTTGTACTTGCCTATCTTTATGGGATGAAGGGAGTATAACTTTTAAAAACATAAGTGAATGCAAAAGAAATTCAAACATAAAAGTTAATTAGTATTATATTTAATTATTGAAGATTGACACGTGAAAATTGTTAACTTATTTTTCATTTTATAAGACTGCTTTTGGTTTTGTTATTTATTAAATAAAGATATTTTGTGGGCAATTGAATAGAGTTTCAAAACTAAGATTTCGACTTATCACTTTTTCATAGTTTTATTTAATACCTAATGATGCGTGTAAAATATGTGTATTTAGGGGGTTAAAATGATATATATTTGATGCATTTGCACGCATATGTAGTGTGTTTTTACTTGGTTTCCTTAGAAGGGCATGATACTGCGTATTCTTGTAACTTATTACAAGAAACAGAGCTTAATCGAAGAAATATCAGTTGAAAGGCCCAGATAGGACTGACGAGTGGGAAGAGAAGATCGAAAAGACGAAGAAACCGGACAAAAACATGTCACACGGCCGTGTGAAATACCCATGTGAAAAATGGCATGTCCGTGTGAAGTTGGAATGAAACAGGGGATAGAAACAAGCCGCACGGCCGGACCGTGTAGGACCCACATGGGCGTGTGAGGTTGGTCTAGACGAAAGCCACACGGCTGGGCCGTGTAGTGAATTGTCACACTTTTTTTGGGTGTCCTTTTCCTACTACAACTCTACAAGTGATCTCTCCAAGCATCTATAAAAGGGACCCAAGGGTTGCACGAAAATTACAACATCCATACCACATACAACACACCAAATTACACAGGAATACAAGATTCAAGGTCTTCTGAGAGAGGAGTGCTAGATCGCAAAGAACACCACACGGCCTTTCGCATTTACGGGAGCACAAGAGCTTCGAAGGCTTTGAAGGAGAATCCATCCTGACACTAAGGGGTTTTCTTTCTATGTTTATATCTCTTGTTTGTGCTTAAATAATGTCATAATGTTGATTTTGAATTTGTCTATGAATTTATTATCAATGTTTGGATAATCTTTCGGATCTTAGGGGCATAATCAAAACTATGGATTTATGTTAAATCTTGATTAATTGCTTTCATAAGTGATTCATGTGTTCTATTTTATGAATTCGAGTGTTTATTTATAATTGTCGATTATCTGATCAATAATTTGCATATTATACTTGTTAGTCCATAATCCAGGAGGTGAGTTCTAACGAGACGGAAATCCAATTCAGACATAAATAGAGTAATGTATCGGGAGACTACTTCTGTTTGTGGAGAGTATTTTAATTCAAAGATCTTTTGGGAGTTAATAATAGTTGTGATGGATCGGGAGACCTCAATTATTATTAATCTACTGTTTATGCACCACCCGAGAGGGAGAATAAACTATTTTAGGAATTGAACCCATAGAATTACATGAATTGGTTATTGAAACTTTAATTGGATTTAATATTGAAGAAACATGTTAAGATTATGTGCCTAAGGTTGCTTCCGTGGTTGTTGAAAATACTTGTGGGGTTCGCAAATTTATTTTATTTTTCTTTATTTTCGATATTTTAAAAAAAACTTGATATTCGGTCGCTTCAATAAAATTGGAATGCGATGTTATTATAGCCTAAGTGTTTCGTAGTCAATCCCTGAGGAATACGACCTTGCTTGCCATTTTCCTATAAACTACACTATACACTTGCAGTTGTAAGATCCAAAACAATATTTTTGGCGAACAAGTTTTTGGCGCCGTTGCCGGGAATTGATAGATTCTACTTAGATATAGTATTGAAGCATTTTTTTTATATTTTTATATTTTATATTTTTTCGATTTTTTTCCGAAATTTATTTTTATTTTGTTATTCGGTTCTAACATTGTTTTTGTTAAGTGCAGATAGTGCATGATCACGCGTTCCATATCTACCCAGCTAATACCCATTGATTTGAAAATCGCGAAAACAACGAAGCAACTAAGGAAAAGATCTAAAGCAATGGCGGAGAGGAACAATCAGAATGCCGTGAATAACAGAATCAATGAGGAGCGCCCACCTGGGGCAGATGTACAGGACCGGATAGTGGAAATGCCCGCAAGAAGGGCAGTTAGGGACTACTTCCAGCCGGAGGTAAGTCAAACTTATGGGGGTGTGGCCCATCTGCCGATCAATGCAAACAACTTTAAACTAAAACCAACATTGATCCAGATGGTGTCACAGAATCAGTTTGGGGCCAGAGCCGTGTAAGTCAAAGCGGCTACGATAATCTAGAGGGGGTGAATAGATTATCTCCATCTTTTCGATTATGCCCTCTTTTTCGAATCAAATACGCCAAGACAAGAATAAAGGTGCTTATGTCTTCTCCTTTGATTAAATGAGACGGTCATTTGATGTCTTCTAGGCGGTATGAATTTTCCTTGATTCTTATTCCGCCGGGTACCTAATATGACATCGTTTTGTTGTACTCTCAAGTGTTTGGGATTAGCTTTGAGACTTTTAGGTCTCCAAAAATAATTAGAGCTATTTCTAGCCCGAGAAGTATTAACCGTATGACCCTTTTTAGCACAATAGAAGCATGTAATAATTTTTGGAGCATAATAACCAACATGCATAGGGATTTGATTTCTTTTAACAACACTAGGCTTATGATAAAGTCCTTATTTCAATTTATCACAACTATGAACATCAACAATATTGGTCATTTTATCGGTACTCAAGTTGGATTTTGATAAATTATTTTTCATGCAATTAATATTCTCAACAAGAGTACTATTTTCTTTTTCAAGGTTTCTAACCTTATCAAGTGTGGTGGTGTGAGCACATGATAGTGATTCATAGGAAGTAAATAAACTATCCTTATCATTTTTCAAAACATTGAATTCCTTTTTCAAATATTTGTATTTAACAAGCAAGCTTTGGAATTCATTTTGAAGTTCATCATAGTCATTTTGCAAATCACTATAATCATTACGTAATTCATTATCATAGGAAGTAGAGGGTTTAGAACTTACCTCGTTTTCTTCGAAGCCCATTAGAAAACGTTCGTTTTCAACGTCGTTGGAAGTTGTAGGAAGCTCATCCCATGTTGTTGGATTTGATGTTGTATCCAATTGAGAAATAAATGCTTTTGAGTGGCTCCTTTCATTTGCATATACTTCTTCTAATTTTCTCCATACTTCATGTGCCGATTTAATTCCTACAATATGATCAAATTCCAAAATGGTAAGTGAACAATACAAAATATTAAGAGCTTTACCATTTAAGGAGATGATTTTCTTTTCTTCATCATTGAGCTCTTTGAAGCCTTTGGAGGTGTGTGGTGTGTCCATCATCGGAATGGATTCTTCATTAATGACCGTGTTCCAAATATCGAATCCGCAACCTTGTAGATAACATTCCATTATTTCTTTCCAAAATGTATAATTTTTGGAATCAAATAGTGGTGGCTTGGTGGTGGAGGCGCCGGTAAAGTAGACTTCATTCGTAGCCGATGATCGTTCCTCTTTACTCGCGATGTGGAACGAGCTTGTCAAAGAGTTTGACTCTGATACCACTTGTAAGTCTAAGCGGCTACGATAATCTAGAGGGGGGGTGAATAGATTATCTCCATCTTTTCGATTATGCCCTCTTTTTCGAATCAAATACGCCAAGACAAGAATAAAAGTGCAGAAAGTAAACAACACACGTCAATTTATAGAGCTTCACCCCACCTAGGGACTACGTGCTCTACCACCCCAGTATATCCGAGATGGGTTTCGAAAAAGAAAAAGAATTTTATGAATTACCACAATTAATACAAATTCAACTTACAACAACACTTTGAAGAGCACCACAATCTTCTTCAATACCACCTTGGAGATTACCACAATCTCCCTTGAAGATTACCACAATCTTCCTTCAACGGCACCTTGTGAAGATTACCACAATCTTCAACCTTGAAGAATACAAAATTCTTCAACACCTTGAAGAGCACCACACTCTTCAATAAGAAGATCACCACAATCTTCTTGCACCTATCACCTAGATCATCCAAGTGTGTTCTTACCACAAGAACACTCACAAGGATATCTTGTGTTGAATGATAACCCAAAATCAAGATTACAACTCGATAATGAATATTACAATTATGAGTGCAAGTGTAATCAAGAAATAAGCCAGACCTCAAGATGTGAAAGTGAAAGACCTTAGGCTATTACAACAAGAATAATAACAATGAAGAACAAATATGTTTGCTTGAATGTATCTTGTTGTGTTGTAGTTTTCTCTCTTGTTGTGTTGCTTCAATTCTTCATCTATTTATAGAGAATGTCTTGAACATGATAGGCTCCTCCTAGGAGATTGAAATCTGTAAAAAAATTGCAAGACAAATGAAGAATATAGCTGTTAGAAATCAATCCCACAATTTAAGGGAAAGTCATCATGTTGCTGCAACTGCTTTAGAATTTTTTGTCAAACCATAGGGGCGACCGGTCGCGCACTAATATGAGAGATGAAAGAACACAACAAAATTTACATAGGGTGACCGGTCCAGGGGGGTCCGACCGGTCGACCATGGGTCCGACCAGTCGCCCCCCATAGGGAATGGTCTCCCTCAACAATTTTTGAGAAACTTGATTCGTTCTTTTCTCTTGAGTCCCGATCGCCCTTTTGTGCGACCGGTCGATCTCCAGGGTTTTCCAAAACATCTCGTTTCTGTTTCAAAACCAATCTTTCAGACACGGGTTGTTCGATTGAACACGAGACAAAAATGTTGTCCAATATTTTATCGAAAATAACCTTCAAGAAATACTCCAAAAAATTAGTAAAAATATTTTAAACCGATCGGGAGTATTTTGGACAACATTAGAAATATTGTTTTGGTGTAAAAACACATTAACACAAAATCATCAAAAGTGTTGTCCAATCTTATCTAAAATAAAACTTGAAGAAATACTCCGGAAAATGTTAAAACCATTTTAAAACATATAGGAGTATTTGGACAACCTTTAAAAATATTGTTTTGGTATAAAAACAAAATCATCAAAATCATGATAAAACCATTTATCAAATAAACCGTTGATGATCCAAACGCGCATCTGGGGAATTTTTAGAAATTTGCGACACATTTAAGATGAATGGTGTTTCTAAGGATATCATTCTATGCCTCCTTTTCGCATTCTCTCTGCGCGATAAGGCTAAGCGATGGTTATGCTCTCTAACACCACTAGCAGCAAATTGGGCAGAACTAAGTTAGCGGTTCCTAACCAAATACTTTTCCCCTAGTAAAATGCTGCAATTGAAATCTGAAATCGCCCAGTTTAGGTAGTTAGATTCAGAGCCACTATATGAAGCATGGGATAGATTCTGGGAATTGCCCTCAACATGGATATTTGATGCGTGTAAAATATACGTGCATTTGAGGGTTTAAAATGATATATATTTGATGAATTTGCACGCATATTCAGTGTGTTTTGGTTGGTTTCCTTTTTTGGGCGTGATACTGCGTATTCTTGTAACTTCTTATAGAAAATGGAGCTAAATTGGATAAAAAATGATATCACGTTCCAAAGTATAGGTCAAGAGCTAAGGTACGAGAAAAAATGTGAGGAGAGAAGCATGGACGGTCGAACAAAAGGAAATTTCCTTAAAAAAATGTCCAAATGCGCTAACAGTTTCCAACACTGGCAGGGTTTCGTATTGTAGCCATAACTTTCTCTACAAAATTGATATTAAGGTGATTCAAGTGGTTATGGAAAGTAAAGAGAAAGGGCTACAACTGGCATGCAGAACCCATGAGCAAATTCGGACAAACACACAGATACAAATATGTCACACGGTCACGACCGTGTGAAAATGCCGGTGTGGGATGACACAACCGTGTGGAGAAGGGAAAGAAACAGGGGATGGAACCAAGCCCGCACGGCCAGACTGTGTGAACCCACACAACCGTGTGGGAAAGGGAAAAAATCCACACAATCATGTGGTGCCACACGGCCAGGCCAAGTGGGACTCTGCAGACGCGTTTTTTGGAGTTCTTTTCCCATTCCAACTCTACAAGTGACCTCTCTAAGCACCTATATAAAGGGGACCAAGGCCTGAACGAATTTTCATCATCATACATCATCCAACATCACTTCATACACAGAAAACACATCAAATTACACAGTAACGCAAGAAATGAAGATCTTCTTGGAGAGGAAGGCTAGGTCATGAAGAACACCACAAGGCTATCGCATCTACGGGAGCACAAGAGCTTCGAAGGCTTGGAAAGATAATCCATCCTGACAACTAGGGATTTTTTTTCTATGTCTAGATCTCTTGTTTGTGCTTAAACGATGTCAAAATATTGATTTCGAATTTGTCTATGAGTTTGTAATCAATGTTTGGCATATCTTTTGGATCTTAGGGGCATAATCGAAACTGTGGATTCATGTTAAATCTTGATTAATTGTTTTCTTAATTGATTCATGCTTTCTATTTTATGGATTTGAGTGCTTATTTATAATTGCTTTTATTTGCCGGGAATAATTAGCATGTCATATTTGTTAGTGCGAGATTCGGGAGATGAGTTCTAACAAAGATAGAAATCGAATTCAGACATAAACGGGTGTAACATGTCGGGAGACCTACAACTGTTTGTGGGGAGTCATTTAATTCATAAATTTTTTGGGAGTTAATAATAGTTGTAACGTATCGAGAGATCTACAATTGTTATTAATCTACTGTTTATTTATCACCCGGGAGGGGAAATAAACTATCTTAGGAATTGAACCAATAGAATTGCATGAATTGGTTCTGAAACTTTAATTGAATTTAATGTTGAAGAAACATGTTGAGATTATGTGCCTAAGGTTGCTCTTGTAGTTGTTGAAAATACTTGTGGGGTTCGCAAATTTATTTCTTTTTATTGTTATTTTTTATTTTTAATTTAAACTTGATATTCAGTTGCTTCCATAAAATTGGAATGCGATGTTATATTTTACATATCAATCCCTGAGGAATACGACCTTGCTTGCCATTATTCTAAAAACTACACTGTACACTTGCAGTAGTATGATCCAAATATTTTTGGCGAACAAGTTTTTGGCGCCGTTGCTGGGGATTGATGAATTCTACTTAGATATAGTAATAAGCAGTTCAATCTTAGTTGAACCATTTTTTTTTGTAAATTTTTTTTTTTTTTTTTTCGATTTTTTATTTTATTTTTTTCTCTTCTTTGTTTCTAACATCATTTTTGTTGAATGTGAGACTGGAAACTTTGGAGATACAAGTAGCCCAAATCAAAACTGCAGTGGGAGGCCAACATCAAAGGGGCAAATTCCCAAGCGATACTGAACTTAATCCGAGAAAACAGTGTAATGCCATTCGTCTGATGGATGGTACAGAATATAAGGGCTCAAGGATTTCAACTAACACGGTTCAATGAAAGTAATGTTAGGAATCTGAAGTCTGGCTGAAGACGTAAAACTTAGCGCTTTGTGGGAGGCAACCCAAGAGACGTCGCGACAAACTCCAGGGTATAAAAAAACGAAAAAAAAAAAAAAAAAATGAAAAAAAGACAGACACACACGATCCGATCGTGCGATCTGCTCCTCCAGTTTTCAATTTGACGGACGAGCTTCCGACTTCACCGGAACGATCCAGGTAAGTACTCTTTCGCATTCCTTTTTCTTTTTGATAATTTCTTCATATGTTTGGGACGAAGCATATTTTAAGTTTTTTTTTTTGGGGGGGGGTTGTTAAGAATGCGTAATTTAGCACTTTCTTTCATTTTGCATTGCATTTAGGCATGCATGTAGAGCATATAAAAATTTGCATTAAAATTATTCGATTTTTATTTTATTTTTATGTTTTTTTTTTATTTTTAGCATGTTTAATTGCTTTTGTGTGTGATTTTTAATCAAGGTTTTTGAATATTCCCAGCTTCCATATGATTTTACTATGAGCATTTTATAGAATGAGATAACATACTCCTGGGAATAATGTGATGATTTGTTGGGAAGATGTCATTTATTTGCTTAGAATTAGTTGAGAAAATTGGGTATTTGAGCATGTTGCGAAAAATAAGCCTGTGAGCTTTTGTGCCTTAAACTGCTTTATATGATGCAGACTTATTTTTTTCTTAAGTGCGTCATTCATGATTGATAGAACTCTAGAACTTGCTCTGGTATCTTCATTAAAGCCATGTGTGTGTGCAAATGTTGAAAATGATTTAAGGCCATCTTTGTTTAGCCTACTTAGCCTAAAAAGCCTACCTATGAACTCATGATTCCCTAGTTAGCCAATTTTGAGCCAAAACTTTTATTCTGAGCCACGTTGATCTTTAAAATTACAAAATGATTTTATCCCTAAAATTTCTTGAGCTTATAGAAAATGAATAAGTTTGGGGGAGATGTGGTGAAAATTTATGAAAAAGAGAGGATGTTGGCAAAAGAAAGAGGGATGATCAGTATCTCGGTGAATGAAGAAAGAATGAAGCTCGAAAAAAAAATCTCAGAAAAATATATAAAGAAATCGAGCTGATCCAAAGAAAAAAACAATTTCTAAAAAATTGTAAAAATATGAGAGCTCGAGGCTAAAGAAAAAGAAAAGGAGGCAAAAAGGTCAAAAAATGAAAAAGGAGAAATAAGGGTGGAATTGAAAAAGAAAATGAGTTTATGATAAAATTCGGTTGGTGAATTGCAAATCTGTATGCTTAAATTCTATTTGCTCAAGTCAAGTCACTTAATCCAAATTTTTTCTACCCTTACCAAAGAGCCTACAATACAACCAAATGAAAAGTCCTTTCTGATTCTTAGATTGTGCACACAAAAGTGGTTGAGATAGACGATTTGCAAGCCTATGGTAGTTCTACATTTACTGAAATGATATTGAGCGTAAACACTTTCCATACACTTTGAGAGTTGAGTGATACACTACTACTACTTGTGAGTCGTGATGTCAAGTACCCGAGAGAGTATTGATTATGCCGAGCTTATGAATGATGACTTCTTGATAATGAATTGCATGATGTACTTGAGTATGGAGTCATATGAGATTAAATGTTTATAGTGTTCTTGTGTGTTATTTTTACCCCTTGATATTATTTTTTTAAAATTTGCTCGAGGACAAGCAATGCTTTAAGTTTGGGGGATTTTGATGCGTGTAAAATATACGTGCATTTGAGGGTTTAAAATGATATATATTTGATACATTTGCACACATATTCAGTGTGTTTTGGTTGGTTTCCTTTGTTGGGCGTGATATTGTGTATTCTTGTAACTTCTTAGAGGAAATGGAGCTAAATTGGATATAAAAAGATATCACGATCCAAACTATAGGTCAAAATCTAAGGTACGAGCAAAAATGTGAGGGAGAGAAGCATGGACGGTCGAACAAAAGGGAATTTCCTTCAAAAACGTCCAAATGCGCTAACAATTTCCAGCACTGGCAGGGTTTAGTATTTTAGCAATAACGTTCTCTACAAAATTGATATTAAGGTGATCCAAGTGGCGATGGAAAGCTAATAGAAAAGGGCCACAACTTTCATGAAGACTCCAGGAGCAAATTCGGACAAACACATGGATAAAAACACGTCACACAGCAAGACCATGTGGTATCACACGGCCGTGTGGTGTCACACGGCCGTGTGAAAATGCCAGTGTGGGATGACACAACCGTGTGGAGAAAGGAAAGAAACAGGGGACGGAACCAAGCCCGCACGGCTAGACCGTGTGAACCCACACAACCGTATGGGAAAGGTCAAAAATCCACACAACCGTGTGGTGCCACACAGCCAGGCCGTGTGGGACTCTGCAGACGCATTTTTTTGAAGTTCTTTTCCTATTCCAACTCTACAAGTGACCTCTCCAAGCACATATATAATGGGGACCAAGGCCTGAACGAATTTTCATCATCATACATCATCCAACATCACTTCATACAGAGAAAATACATCAAATTACATAGGAACGCAAGAATCGAAGATCTTCTGAGAGAGGAAGGCTAGGTCGCGAAGAACACCACAAAGCTTTCGTATCTACGGGAGCACAAGAGCTTCGAAGGCTTGGAAGGTGTTGGGAAATTATTTTGTAGACTTTGATGAATGCTATGTAAAACTTAGATTAGAATGTTGGCACCCCATTTTCCTTATAACTTTCATTGTAATAGATAGGGCTGGATGAGCTGAGTCAAGTCAGCTAAGCCTGGAAGTATAAGAAGTCAACTGAAGACTGAAGTGAAGACTCTGCTATGGAACAACTGAGTATGTCCAAGAAGGAAGATCAAGAACTTAACTGAAGATGTATCAGCTGAGGAACAACTCTGTGAAGTGTGAGTCTAAGTCATCTCAAGAAGCCAAGTCACAAGTTGAAAGTGACAGTTGAGTCTTCAAATGATTGGAGCAAACTCAAGTCACCTGGGGAAATAGGCAGCAACCAAGTGAAGTCAACTGAAAGAAATCCGTTGCACAGAAATCAAGAACATTACTTAAATAAGTAATACTTCCATGCTGCTAAGTCTTAAAGTGCTTGTCCCAAGAAGCGTGCAAAAGGAATAAACCAATGGGAAGCACTGTACCTCATGTCAGAACCTGAAAAGCTGAACATTCATTGAATACGAGGAAAGGTCTACATCTCAAGATTGAAGACCAAGAAAAGACAAGCCAATGAACACAAGTGTTTTTTGAAAATCAGTCTATCTCTTCAACGGGCAGATTTTTGAAAGTTCACTATAAAAGGCTGAGGAAATTCATTGAGAAGAGGTTACCTTGATTACCTGAACCACGAATGAGCAAGCATTATTCAAACTGTAACCTGCAAAATTTTCTCAAGATATTCAAGCAAAATACTCAAGCCTAAATCACGAAGGACATAAATCCAACACAAAGCTGTGAAGGAAAGATAACTTCAAATTGTTGAAGAGGAAACTTTTGAAGAATCAAAAGGGGTATACTTTCCAAGGAGGATTGTAGGAAGGTTCAAGGTCGAACCAGTCTCAAGTTATTGGAGGGCTTCGTGATCAAATCCAAAAAGCTTGAGAAACTGAGCTGAAGTAACAAGGTATCTGCCCTGTGAAGAAGCTGAGTCGGACGAGAAGCCAGCTGTGTGACCAAGGCATCTCTAGACTGAGTCCAAGGAGCAAGTCAGCTGTGTGATCAAGACTTGTCTCTAGACTGATAACCACTTTGTGAACTGATCATTACTTAGTGGATTCCTCCTGGAGTTGGAGTAGAGAGGATTAGAAGAATTACCCCATCTTCGAACCTCTATAAAAATCATTTGTGTCATTTACATTTCAACACTTTTATTTCTGCATACTTACTTATATCTGCTGATAATTTGCTATCCAACTGATAATTAACTAAGTGCTAAAATCAAGTGTCAAAACAAGTTTAAATCAAATGCAAGGGTGATAAGTCTTCCGCTGAAAAACTCAACACATCCAAGTTAAGGTTTAGACTAAACAACTGAGTTATTCTATTAACAACTCTCTCGAGTCTGTTGAGTGGCTAACTCTGCTGATTAACTAACTTAGGTGTCCCTCAAGGACTTAGCTGTGTGTTAACTCTGTAATATTTTAAAAGGACTAATTCGAGAATTTGGTAAGGTTTATTCAACCCCCCCTTCTAAACCTTACTCACACCCCTTGGGACCTACAAGTGGTATCAGAGTGGTTGGTTACTGAACTAGATCTCTATCTTTTCTAAAAGATTTTTAACATTTTTATTTTCAAAATCTTTCATTCTTAGCAAAAGTTATTATCATGGAAGCAAATCTGACACGAATTCCAATGTTCACTGTTGAGGAATTTGATGACTGAAAAATTCGTATGCAGGCTCATTTATCTGCTTTACATGATGAAATGTGGCTAGTGATAGAAGTGGGCCACTGCGAATACTTAAAGTGAACACAACTGTAAGAATAGCAGCTGTAGTAGCAGAAGCAGAAGAAGACAGACCAGCCATGGTTGAAAAGCCAAGGACTGAGTGGACCAATGATGACAGAAAGAGATACAACTTGGATAATGTGGCCAAGGACATTCTCTACAAGACATTGGACAAAGCAATGTTCAATAAAGTCAAATCTTGCAAATCTGCAAAAAAGAAATACGGGATAAATTAACTCTAATTTGTGAAGGATCTGAGCAAATTAAAGAAAATAAATTATCTGTTGTTGTACAGAAATTTGAAAATTTTAAAATGCTTGCAGGTGAAACCTTGGATCAGCTGGATGCCAGATTCACTAAAATCACAAATGAGCTATCAACACTTGGGAAAGAATATACACAAAAGGAAATGTGTATGAAGATTCTAAGAAGCCTCCCAGCTGAATGGGAAATGAAGGTCATGGCCCTGAGACATTCAATGAACCTCACAAAAACATCCAATCATGAGCTATTCTCAGATCTCAAAGCTTATGAGTTTGAGCTAAGAAGAAAAGATCAAGAGGAGATAGTTGTACCTAAGACAGCTGCACTAATAGTCAAGGATGGAAAGAAAGCTGAAGTCAAGGAAGCCATAGACCAGGAGGAGATTGCCCTGATGGTTAAAAGATTCAACAAGTTCTTCAATAAGAACTGCGAAAGAAACAAGGGTGAATCCTGCAGGAGACATTCAGCTCCCTCCAAGTCAAGGGAAGACAGGCCACCCAAGAGAGCTGAGCATCAAAGGGTTGAATATCAGAGAGCTGATAACCCAAGGACGGAAAGAGCTAATCAAAGAGCTGAGAACCTGTGTTGGAACTGCAGACAACCAGGACATTTTGCAATTGACTGTTCTTATCCACCAGTCAATAAATACAGGAATGACGAAGAAAGAAAAGTCTTCAGAGAAAGAAGACAGAAAAAAAAAGCCATGTTGGTGGGCCGAGACAAATAAGTCTAAAGAAGCGGCGACTTCGAGAGAGTAGTGAAGCTAACTATTCAAGTGATTCGGAAGAAGAATCAATGATTTGTCTAATGGCTAAAGAACAAGATCAACCAGACCAAGAAGATGAGGTACACTCTAACTCATCTCATTCAGATTCTAGTGATTGTGATACACACACTTCATCACCCACTGATCTTTATGACTCATTAGGCAAAATGACGAAAGACTTTGAGCATATTAAATCCTCACACACACTATTAAATGAGGGAAACAACCAGCTCAAAAGTCAAAACTCACAGCTGACTAAGGAGCTGAGTACTCTAAGTCACATAGCTGATGAGAACAAAGAGCTGAAGGCTGAGAATGCTAAACTAATAGCAGAGATAGCTGCTATAGAAAAGAGGGAAAATGATCTCAAAAATGTGATTGCTTCATTTACAAAGGCATCTAAATTATTGGATGACCTTATCATGAGCCAAAAAGAGTGTGGAGACAAGACAGACATAAGATTCAATTCCTTTGTGCACAATCAAACTCCAAGAGTGACTTTGGAAAAGGGATCTTCAAGCAATGAAGCATCTCAGAAGTCCAAAACACCAAATGTTGCACCCACATTCATTCCAAAGCAAAACTACAAACAAACTGGCATTGGATATAAAGGAAAAGGAAAACAGCCAGTTGAGTATGCTAAGAGGACAACTGAGAAGAAATCCAGCAGAGTTCCTCAGCAAACTCCAAATAGAAAGTACTTTGGAAAAAATAAACAGAGCTACCAAAAACCCCAGAAGTTTTATAAAAAAAACACATATGATGGGAATGGTAGAAATTACCAGAGATAAGCTGATTGAAATAATGTGAAATATCAGCAAAATCCAATAGAATACAAGCCTAGATGGCAAAGACCTAGACCTCAGCAAAGGTCATTCCAAAGGCAAAAGAACTATTATCATCACACATATGCACCCAGGCACTACACTCAAAAATATCACAACTACCCAAAGAAGGCAATTGCTAAAACACACACACAGGCATACAGACAAAAGAGACAACTATATGAACCTAAAGCCCCCAAGAAATTTGCCAAAGTGAATTATGATTATGGCACAGATAGATGGCAACCTCTTAGAGTCAAGTCATTTGGCTATAGGTTGGTTGGATCATCTTACAGCACTAACCCCTCAGGACCCAGGCAAGCATGGGTACCTAAAAACTAATTTCCTTGACTGTAGGTTCAAGGAACAACTGAGTGCCAAGGAAATTGGTACATGGATAGTGGCTGTTCCAGATATATTACAGGCAACAAGAAAAATCTGTCAAGATTCAAGGAGATTAGAGGCGCAAAAGTCATATTTGGAGGAAATGAAGCTCCAGGGGAAATAAGAGGCACTGGATCCATCAAGAAAAATGGATTGGAAATCACGATGTTGCTTATGTTGAGGACTCAACTTTAACTTGCTCATAAGTCAACTTTGTGATAAAGGCTACAATGTTGGATTCAATATGGGAGTGTACCAGATTAAAGATCTTTGAATCAAATGAAATAGTCTTTGCAAGGATCAAGGCGAGAAGAATCGTATGTGGCGGTTGGTCTCTTGCCACACCAAGCACCAAATTTGTTAGCAAAGAGCACAACCGAATCAAGTTGGTTGTGGCACAAGAAACTGAGTCATCTGAACTTCAAGACAATCAACAAGCTTGCAAGGAGTCATCAAGTTGGTATGTGATGCATGCCAGATGGGAAAACATATTAAATCTTCATTCAAGGAGAAGCCTAGTCCTTCTTCAACAAGGATATTGCATCTGTTGCATATGGATTTGTTTGGTCCAGTTGAACCAGCCAGCATAAGTGGAAAGAAATACACCTTAGTCGTGGTAGATGATTATTCAAGATATACATGGACAATCTTCATATGCAAAAAGAAGGAAACCTTGCAAAAGTTACCACAGCTGATGAAAAGAGTTCAAAATGAAAAGAGCCAAACCATTATAAATATAAGGTCTGATAGAGGAACTGAGTTTGTCAATGGGATAATAACTCAGTACTGTGTTGAAAATGGTATTGCTCATGAGTTATCCGCAGCTAGAACTCCACAGCAAAATGGAGTAGTTGAAAGGAGGAACATAACTCTCAAGGAAGCTGTAAGAACCATGTTAGCTGAAGCTGGATTACCTAAGAGATTTTAGGCTGAAGCCATCAACACTGCATGCTATACTCAGAATAGATTCATAATTAATAGACAACTAACAAAGACTCCCTATGAAATATGGACTGGGAGAAAGCCAAATGTTGCATATTTTAGAATCCACAACAATGGCAAGGATAATCTAAAGGCTTTTGATGCTAAAGCTGATGAAGGTACCTTTTTGGGATACTCAGCTGAGAGCAAATCCTATAGAGTGATGAACAAGAGGACTATGGTCACAGAAGAGTCTATTCATGTGGTTTTTGATGAACCTAATGTGAATGGAGAAGATATTGAAGAGTTAGCTGATAAGCTGAATCAACCAACTATGCCAAAGAGTCCTTATGTTGAAGCTGAAGTAAGAGTAATCAGTCAAGATGAAGATGAGATATCTGAATCTCAAAGACAACTGGAAAGTCTGCAGCTGAATGATGATGAAAGAGTTGCTCAAGATAACACAGCTGCGTGACAGCTGAACCCAGCTGATTTACTTCAACCTGATGTGAGATGGCTGAGAGACCACCCACCAGAGTTAGTCATTGGAGATGTTAGAGATGGTGTAAGAACCAGATCCAGAGCTCAGCAAGAAGCAATGTTCACTTGCTTTATCTCCCAAATAGAGCCAAAAGATGTGTCCCAAGCATTGAATAACACACATTGGATTCAAGCCATGCCAGAAGAGCTGAATCAGTTTGAAAGAAACAAAGTATGGGAATTGGTGCAGAGACCAACCCATCAAAATGTTATTGGCACAAAATGGGTTTTCAGAAACAAGATGAATGAGGAAGGATCTGTGGTAAGAAACAAAGCAAGATTGGTAGCCAAAGGGTATTGCCAAGAAGAGGGAATAAATTTTGATGAAACCTTTGCACCTGTTGCAAGATTAGAAGCAATAAGGATGTTTCTTGCCTATGCTGCTCACAAGAACTTCACTGTATATCAAATGGATGTGAAAAGTGCATTCTTAAATGTACTGTTAGAGGAAGAAGTCTACGTTGAACAACCTCTAGGTTTTGAGCAGAAGACTCTTGGGGACAAGGTGTACAAGCTCAAGAAAGCATTATATGGACTGAAACAGGCACCAAGATCATGGTATGATACATTGTCTCAATTTCTAACTAACAATGGATTCACCAAAGGCAAAGTGTACAGAACACTCTTCAGAATTCAAGATGGAGAGAGTGTACTACTTGTTCAAATATATGTGGATGATATCATTTGTGGATCTACTAATAAAGAGCTGTGTGAAAAGTTCTCAAACCTCATGCAAGACAAATTTGAAATGAGCATGATGGGAGAGCTGACTTTCTTCCTAGGACTTCAAGTTAAGCAATTGAAGGATGGAGCTTTCATAAGTCAAACAAAGTACACCAGGGATTTAATGAAGAAATTTGGTATGGAAGAGAAGTCTTCTGTGAAAATACCAATGAACACATCAGTCAAGATGGACATGGATGCAGATGGTAAGGCTCAGAGATCAAACAAGATCTGAGCAGCACTTATTGGATCATCGCTCTATTTAACACCAATGACAGACATCACCTTTGCTGTAGGTGTTTGTGCAAGATTTCAATCTGTACCAAAGGAGAGCCACACGACTGCAGCTAAGAGAATCCTAAGATATCTGAAGGGATGCCAGGAAATTGGCTTATGGTATCCAAAGGAAGGTGGATTCAAGTTTATTAGTTACTCAGACTCAGACTATGCTGGATGTAGAGTTGATAGGAAGAGTACTTCAGGTACATGTCAAATGCTTGGAAACAGATTGGTTTCCTGGTTTAGCAAGAAACAAAATTCAATAGCCACATCCACAGCTGAAGCAGAGTACATAGCTGCGGGCAGCTGTTGTGCCCAAGTTTTATGGATGAGACAGCAGCGGAGAGATTATGAAATTGAAGAAAAAGAGATTCCAATTATATGTGATAACACAAGTGCTATTGCAATCACTCAGAATCCTATGTTGCATTCTAGAACAAAGCACATTGATGTCAGATATCATTTTATAAGAGATCATTTTGGAGTATATCTCAACTGATAAACAGTTAGCTGACATATTCACCAAGCCCTTATGTGAATCAAGATTTGAAGAGCTTAAACATGAGCTAGGATTAATTGAGCTGAGTTGACACTGTAATTGCTATCATTGAATCACTAACCGGTGCTGGAGGGCGGAAAGATCTATATCTAAGAGGCCAAAACGGACAAGATTGGCATCTTTCCGAGTGACCTTCCAGGACCTAGGACGTGTTAACAACAGGGGAGTTGAAGAATTCTGCCAGGGACACCTCAGAAGACTCAATGAGAAAAGAGAGAAGAAGAGTTAAGTCATTTGTCAAATAAGCTGAGTCATTTATGAGCTAAGTGACAAAAACGCAGTCGTTTTAAATGAGCGGGAATGTTTTTAAGGATGACATCAACGTAATAATGTCGGGTACAGTGAAAAGCTGCACAGTAAACATATGATTGGATATAAATGCTGCTGCATTAATTGCTAGGAATTAAATACGGTTTGACGTGCTAAATCCGAGCCATTGATCTTGATCAAATTTCAAAAATCAAAAACCCGTCCTTTCATAACCCTTATATACGGTTTTTAGTCTTCTCTCTCACACTTTACTGAAAACTGTTCATCTTCAAAGCAAGTTCATTTCTCTCTCGCAAACCCTACGAGTTCTCAAGCAAGTTTATCAAGTTCTATTCGGTAAAAACTCTCTGCCAATGGCACCAAAGTTCGATTTTGTTAAGCTATCAATGCAAATCCACTCTGGATCAACCGTGGATTTTGAAGGGATGGTAAAGCAGGGTTCAGATGAAACCCTAGTAAAGAAGATAGCTAATATGCTAGAAAAGTCCGGTCTCATGCCTTTTCTTACTATGGAGTACTCGCTCACCTATTTTGAAGAGGTGGCGCAGTTCTATGTCAACGCTGAAGGTGATCAGCAGAGGCACATAGAAGACCCAGCTGTGGGAAGGACAACTGAGGACAAAGAAGCAACTGAGACAACTCAATCCCCAACTAAAAAGGTTGTCTCTCCGCCTGCAACTGACGCTGCTGAAGGTGAAGAGCAGCAAAGTATGCTACCTTCCATCCAAAAAAATGAAGGACAATAAGATGAGAATGAGGATGATGATGTCATCATGTACTCTCCAGTATATCATGACATTCAGCGCCGTCTACGTGAATGGAGGGCGTGGAAGCTAAGTCACTCACGAGTGCAGTTTGAACGCCCTGAGTTCATATAAGAAGAGGAGGAGTTGTTCAAATTTCTCGGCATCACCAAAGTAATTCATGCCCTTGATGAAGATAATTGCCTGAATATTCTACAGATCTTCAAGGAGAAAGAACAAGCCAGAGCAGCTGAGGAAGCTGAAGCTCTCGAGAAAGCCACTACATGTCCTCTTATTGGAACTCTGGAACACACTCACCCTCATCTGGACGTATTGTCAGAGAGTGATGAAGACTTGGACCCCATTGCTGCAAAAGAAAAGTCAGACATGCAGCAAGCTTTGAGGGAATCCAGAATGATGAATGAACAACGTATGTTTGAAGGACCAGGAGAGTCCTCACAATCTCTCCTACAAATAGACCCACTGGGAGTAGTGCAGCAAATTGCCACAGTTATAGCTGCAACTATATCCCCAGTACAGTCTGAAAATGGGTCCAAGGGACTTGGCGATGAAACTGGAAATTTGGGCACCCAAGTTGAGCCAACCCCTATTGAAGGTATGTTACCACCTGCCCCCACGGCTGAGCACTCAACGGAAGCATCCGAGAGTCTGGAGAAGAGTGACCCCATCATCAGTCACTCAGCTGGTGTGCCAGCTGAGGGGGAAACTCACTCCACTGCAGCAGGGTCGGAGAATGCTGCAGCTGACTCCACAATGAAGAAAGGAGGCGAAGAGGAAACTGAAAAAGAACCCCAGCAGGTTGACATTGACGAAGCTCGGACAGTTGAGTCTGTCCTAGTTGAAGTGTCAGCTGCTTTGAAGGCTAAGGACACTGCTGTTGCAGTCAAGGAACAGGTTGGAAACACCCCGGGAGTTAACACTCTGGGCACTGAAAGCACAATCCAAGGAGTTGAGACTCCTATGGATGCCACTGCTGAAGACCCTAAGACAGGTGTGACTGTCGAAGGGAATGTAGAAGGCCTCTCTGCAGTTGAGACTGCTGGAGGTGTTGAAGGCCCAAGGGAAGTTGAGACCTCCCTGGGTATAGCACAAAGAGTTCATCACATCCCTCATGTCCACATTGCTGAATTTGAAAAGGAGATTAGTGCTCTTCATGACTCCCAGGACAATATTGACATATCCTTTCTGGGATATGAAGAAGAAGCTGAGTCCACATCCGTTGAACATCAAAAGGACCCAGCTGAGGATGTTCTCCCGCAGACGAGTCAGTCAAGTTTTAAAGCTGCTCGTCAAACTTTTAACTTCGATGATGAACCAAGCCCCGTGTTTCATCATCTTCCGATGATGCTTGATGTTGCGGTGACGAGCAACAGTAATTCAATTAGAAAAATCTATCGAGGCCGAAGAAGAAGTCGTTAAGACAAATAAGGCTCGATCAATCGCCAACCTACTCAACAAGGCCACTGAACAAGAGTCATCTCAGGCTCTCCCACAGCTGCTAGAAGATGCGACTCAACCAGGATCATCACAGGCACAGACTGAAATTTCAATCCCTTATGTACGAGATGATACCTTTGGGCAATTATTTCCCTTTTCACTTGAGCTGCCGGAGCTAGAGGAAGAGACAGCTAAAGAGCAGCGACGATACACCGTTTGAGAAGATCCAGTCATCCTTACCGACTCCATTGTACTAGTTGACTTTGATTTTGATGCTGAATGGCCGCTAGCTGAATCAGGAGTGACATCTGAGATCCGTGAAGTATTCAAGAAAATCTGTGGAGAGATTGAGAAGATCGAACGGCACTAGGCCTCATTAGATCTACGTCTGGACAACAGAGATGCCACCCTCACAATAGACTTGAGAGGGATAGTGGTACGGATCTGGGAGTGGTGTCAGCAGCAGAGTGCAATACGATTCGAACAAGTTCGATATTTTAAGGCATTGTACAATAAGATGCTTGTTTGGAGTGCTGGCAATGCTGATATGAAGCAGAGGATGCAGGCGTATATGGAAAGATAACATGCCTCCCACACGACTAAAATGGAGTTACTGCGTGAATTTCATCGAAAAGAAATTTTGCGTGTTGAGGAGAACATGAATACGAAGTTCAGCCTTCTCATGGCTGAAATGAAACTGGTGGCAGCTGAATCAAAAGCCACTCACTCAGAATTTCGAACAAAGACATGCCGCAAAGAGACTCAAGCGAACTCCCGCTCTCAAAGAGCTAGACTTCATGCTCGCAGGAATGTTTCCAGGGGTTGCTCTCTCCTTTGATGATGCCAAAAATGGGGAAGAGGAATACCTGATGAAATTGAAGGAAGAAACAACTGAGAAGCAAAAGGAAGAAGCAGCCGTTGAGAAGAAGAAGGGAAAAACAGTTGAGGGGGAAAAGTGAAAGGATTTGACCTTAATGATTGCTAAAACCCCTCAGCAAGGTCATGTCACAACCTAAATAATCAGCAAACTTCCAGTAACTCTGCCGATCAAACACTCTTCTGTGCCCATGTCAGAGAAAAGAAAGATTGTAGTAGCAGATCAGTTAGAGTTCGATAAAAAGATGGATGCCCACATTGAAGCAGTGATGAAACAATTCGGTGGTATTCCAGCAGGGAAGGATCAAGATGCTATTCTAGATGATGGATCCGAGCCAAGATTGGTTGAAGAATTTAAAACTCTCGAATCCGAAGGCTATTTCAAGAATATGTCGATAGCCCATGGATCTCATCTTTGGGAGAAGGGATCGAAATTATGCGAAGAACCGATAGGCGGCGACTACCGGCTGACCATTCACCGGTAAGGAAGACTCCGTCATGATACACCCAGAGGAGGAGGAAGAAGTGGTGGAAGAAGAGGTTTTCGACCTAGACCTCTGCCCAAAAATATCGAATATGTAGATCCAGGAAAGAAGGGAAGGATCTACTGGGCTGGCTACGATGAAGTAGCAAATCTAGAAGTGGCTAGAAAGAATGCTGATTATGTGAAAAGAATAGAAGAGGAAAACAGAAGACAAGACCAGCAATGGCAAAAGAGGCAAGAGAGGAACCGAAAAGATGATGCTGGGAAGAGAGCTTATGAAAAGAAGAAAGCAGCTGAAGATGAAAGAAAAAGAAAGAGAGCTGATGATGACAGAGCTGAAAACAAAAGGAGGAGGCAGCGAAGGAGATGAAGTGTTGCTGTGAACCCTTCATTTATTTTACTTTTGTAAATACATTGTTGTGTAAGTCATCTGTACTTTCAATAAAATATGGTGTATTTGTATCTTAGCATAGACGCTTGTAATTCGCTTAGATTTAAATATGCTCTGATACATTTTGTAAATAGTTGTGTAAAGAACAACAATGCTACGATCAATAAAATGATTGATTCTACGCATACATTCTTTGTTACTGCATTGTCTGTATGTATCTCTACTGTTTACATGTTGTTTAATATTTTTTTAAGTTTTGACATCATCAAAAGGGGGGAAATTGTTGGGAAATTATTTTGTAGATTTTGATGAATGCCATGTAAAACTTAGATTAGAATGTTGGCACCCCATTTTCCTTGTAACTTTCATTGTAATAGATAGAAATTTGGATGAGTGAGTCAAGTCGCCTAAGCCTGGAACTACAAGAAGTCAACTGAAGACTGAAGTGAAGACTCCGCTGTGGAACATCTTAGTATGGCCAAGAAGGAAGATCAAGAACTTGATTGAAGATGTATCAGCTGAGGAACAGCTGTGTGAAGTGTCAGTCTAAGTCATCTCAAGAAGCCAAGTCACAAGTTGAAAGTGACAGTTGAGTCTTCAAATGATTGGAGCAAACTCAAGTCACCTGGGGAAATAGGCGGCGACAAGAGAAGTCAATCAAAGAAATCCGTTGCCGAGTCAAGAATATTACTTAAATAAGTAATACTTCCATGCTTTGCCAGTCTTAAAGTGCTCGTCCCGATGTGCAAAAGGAATAAACCAAAGGGAAGCACTGTACCCCATGTCAGAACCTGAATAGTTGAACATTCATTTAATACGAGGAAAGGTCTACATCTCAAGATTGAAGACCAAGAAAAGACAAGCCAACGAACACACGTGTCTTTTGGAAATGAGCCTATCTCTTCAACGGGCAGATTTTTGAAAGTTCACTATAAAAGGCTGAGGAAATTCATTGAGAAGAGGTTACATTGATTACCTGAACCACGAACGACTAAGCATTATTCAAACAGTAACCTGCAAAATATTCTCAAGATATTCAAGCAAAATCCTCAAGCCTAAATCTCGAAGGACATCAATCCAACTCAAAGCTGTGAAGGTAAGATAACTTCAAACTGTTGAAGAGGAAACTTTTGAAGAATCAAAAGGGGTCTACTTTTCAAGGAGGATTGTAGGAAGGTTCAAGGTCGAACCAGTCTCAAGTTATTGGAGGGCTTTGTGATCAAATCCAAGAAGCTTGAGAAAGTGAGCTGAAGTAGCAAGACAGCTGCCCTGTGAATAAGTTGAGTCGGACGAGAAGCCAGCTGTGTGACCAAGACATCTCTAGACTGAGTCCAAGGAGCAAGTCAGTTGTGTGATCAAGACTTGTCTCTAGACTGATAACCACTTTGTGAACCGATCATTACTTAGTGGATTCCTCCAGGAGTTGGAGAAGAGAGGATTAGAAGAATTACCCCATCTTCTAACCTCTATAAAAATCATTTGTGTTATTTACATTTCAGCACTTTTATTTTTGCATACTTACTTATATCTGCTATTAATTTGCTATCTAACTGATAATTAACTAAGTGCTAAAATCAAGTGTTAAAATAAGTTTAAATCAAATTTAAGGGTGATAAGTCTTCCGCTGAAAAACTCAACACAACCAAGTTAAGGTTTAGACTAAATAGCTGAGTTATTCTATCAACAGCTCTCTCGAGTCTGTTGAGTGGCTAACTCTGCTGATTAACTAACTTAGCTGTCCCTCAAGGACTTATCTGTGTGTTAACTCTGTAATATTTTAAAAGGACTAAATCGAGATTTTGGTAAGGTTTATTCAACCCCCTTCTAAACCTTACTCACACCTCTTGGGACCTACAAGTGGTATCAGAGCGGTTGGTTCTTTGAGCCTTCCGCACTGGTTACTGAACTAGATCTCTATCTTTTCTAAAAGATTTTTAATACTTGTATTTTCAAAATCTTTCATGGAAGCAAATTTGACACGCATTCCTATGTTCATTGTTGAGGAATTTGATCTCTTGTTTGTGCTTAAACGATGTCAAAATGTTGATTTCGAATTTGTCTATTAGTTTGTAATCAATGTTTGGCATATATTTTGGATCTTAGGGGCATAATCGAAACTGTGGATTCATGTTAAATCTTGATTAATTGTTTTCTTAATTGATTCATGCTTTCTATTTTATGAATTCGAGTGCTTATTTATAATTGCTTTTATTTGACGGGAGTAATTAGCATGTCATATTTGTTAGTGCGAGATTCGGGAGATGAGTTCTAACAAAGACGGAAATCGAATTCAGACATAAACGGGTGTAACGTGTCAGAAGACCTACAACTGTTTGTGGGGGGTTATTCAATTTATAAATCTTTTGGGAGTTAATATTAATTGTAACGTATCGGGAGATCTACAATTGTTATTAATCTACTGTTTATTTATCACCCGAGAGGGGGAATATACTATCTTAGGAATTGAACCTATAGAATTGCATGAATTGGTTTTGAAACTTTAATTGTATTTAATGTTGAAGAAACATGTTGAGATTATGTGCCTAAGGTTGCTCCCGTAGTTGTTGAAAATACTTGTGGGGTTCGCAAATTTATTTCTTTTTATTGTTATTTTTTATTTTTAATTTAAATCTAATATTCAGTCGCTTCAATAAAATTGGAATGCGATGTTATTATAGCCTAAGTGTTTCACATATCAATCCCTGAGTAATACGACCTTGCTTGCCATTATTCTATAAACTACACTGTACACTTGCAATTGTATGATCCAAATATTTTTGGCGAACAATATCCTGACTACCAACAGGTCCATTATTTCTATAATGGTTTGAGTGGCAATACGAGAACGATTATAGATGTTGTATCTGGGAGTGCACTGCTAGGGAAATATCCGGATGATGCATTAGAATTGTTAGAAGATATGGCGAACAATAGTTACAAATGGCCATCTGAGAGATCTATTGTCCGACGCGTGGCATAAGTTCAGGATGAGAAAGTCGCCATGCTCACAGAACAAGTATCCGTGTTGAATATGAAACTGGACGCGATGCAGCAAGTGACTTCAAGAGATCCTGCTGTTGTTGAAGAAGAAGCGAACTTTGTGGGCCAACAAAGGAACTTCAACAACAATTATGAAAATATCAGACACCCAATTACTATCATCCGGAGTTGCGAAACCATGAAAATTTCTCTTATGCTAATAATAAAAATGTTTTGCAGCCACCTCTGGATTTAATGTGGGTAATCAAGGAAGAGCAGAGTCAAATGAAAAGAAAGCATCTGTTGAAGAGATGCTATCCTCGTTTATCGCAGAGACTAGACCAAGACTGAACAAGGACGAAGCGAAGATAGACAGGATAGAAGATCAGGCCACTCAGTTGAACACGAACGTGAATGCAAGATTGAAATCTCTGGAAACACAAATAGCCCAGATCGCAACTGCAGTGGGAGGCCAACATCAAAAGGGCAAATTCCCAAGCGATACTGAACTAAATCCGAGAGAGCAATGCAACGCCATTCATCTGATGGATGGTACTGACTTTGAGGGCCCGCTGATTTCAACCGACATAGTTCAGCGAAAGTGATTAGAAATCTGAAGTTTGGCTGAAGATGTAAAACTTAGCGCTTTATGGGAGGCAACCCAATTTATTTCCTATTTTTGTTCATTTTTAATCGCCATCAATTTTAATTTCAATTTTATTTTTATTAACTTAATTTAGAGTTGTGTTCAGTTTTGTGAGTTGTGTAGGAGGCGTCATGACAAACTACCGATTATTAAAAAAAGTACAAAAATCACATCACACGGCCGTGTGAGGCCACACGACTAGGCCGTGCGAGAAGGTGAGGCGCCCAGCACCACACGACCAGGCCGTGTGGACAACAGCAGAAACAAACACGGGTGTAGGGCCACATGGCCCGCCCGTGCAGCGTTACACGGGTTGTGTGGCCCGTCGGATAGAAATGTCTTAACCCCTATTTTCACCCCCAATACTCATTTTTTCTCCCACTTTCTCCTACCCAAACCCTATCATTCGAAAATCCTCTTCCAAAACTCTCACACTCCTCTCAAAATCTCTCCAAATTTACTATAAATCTCACCCCAAAAACACAAATCCTTCATCTTCTCAAGAAAACCACCACCTAAAGCCTTCAAATTTTCAACTTCTCCAAGTTCTACACCAAGTTTGGGGGTTTTCAAAAACTTCAAATTTCAGATTTTTACACCTCATAATCTTGGTTTTCATGGCTTCTAGGGGTGAAAGAGGAACAAGAAGGAACACAAGAAGAAGAAGGGAACCAACCCCGGAGCCCGAACCCGAGCCATAACCGATATATGAGCATGATTAGCCGGAAGCTTCGAATGTCATCTTGCCGAATGACACACACCGGGCTAGATGGGTGATACTCTACTTTTGACCATGGATTAACACAAGGTATCCCGATGAACCTACTCTTGCTAATTTAGGTTTATTGGATGATTTTCAGGCTATGTGTGGCCGGATTGATTGGAATGAATTTTGAATGGGCATTGGGCTACTTATTCGGGTTATACACTTGAATTTTTGAGTACTTTCGAATTAGTGGTTCGAAAAAGAAATTTAATTGGTATTCGATTTCGATTGGGGAATGAGCCGAGAGAGTTGACTATTGATGATTTGAATGAAATTTATAAAACTCTGGGTTATTAGTTTGAGGAGTATGAGGATTTTGAAAAGGATCGTTTTTGGAGAGAAATAACTGGGAAACGAATCTACACGCTGGGTACCTCGAAGGCATCTAGCATTCGAAAGCCCATATTCCGCTATGTCCAAAGAGCCTTAGCGGAGACTATTTTTGCAAGGGAGGAGAGTAAAGGGGCCTTGCGGGTAGATGATTTGTTCATTATATGCTGTATAGCATCGGGGACGGAGGTTGTGCCAAACACCAGGGCTATGATAGCCCGGCAATTTGATAGGGTATGAAAATCTGAGAGGGGAGGAATTTGTATTGGGGTGATGATTACTCCTATGGCTGAGTACTTCAATGTTAGCTTTGAAGGATATGAGGAAGCCGCAGGGACTAAACTGATTGATTGGACTGTTCTATCTACTATAAAGATGATTCAATTCGATGGGCGTGATTACTGACTAAATCAGGCAGATAGAACAAAGGTTAAGCTTCCTAACCCTGAAGCTACATCCATAAGAAATAGGGGTAATTGGTTGCTAAGAGGTGAATAGGGGGCTGATGCTCAAGAAGAGTAAGATGAGCCTATGAGGGAGGTGCCGGAATCCTCTAGACAAGGGGGTAACCAGCCATTCACCATGATTGAGAGGCTATAAAGGGTGAAAGCCGACATGGGAAAATTGATAGATGGCACATATTAGCTGACGGCGACAGCTGATGAGTACCACACATAGTACTTACAGTGATTCGATGCCATCACCCAACAACAATAGTATATGTACGAGATTATTCTCGTATGGATCAGTGGCATATTTCACAAGGCCACTACCCTCCACCTCCACCACCACAGTGAACTATGTAAGTACTTATTATGCATTCCTCTTTTCTTTTGATATTTTCCTCGTACGTTCAGGACGAAGCATATTTTAAGTTTTGGGGAGGGGATGGTTTTCAAGAATGTGCAATTTAGTACTTTCTTGCATTTTGCATTGCATTTACGATTGCATGTAGAGCATAAAAAAATACTAACAAAATTTTTCCTTTTTTGTTTATTTTCATTTTTTATTTTTACTTTGAGCAGGTTTATTGCTTTAGCACGTTTAATTGCTTTTGGGTATGTTTAATCAAGATTTTCTAAAATGCCCAAAGCTTCCGTATGATTTTTACTATGAGAAGTTAATTGAATGAGATAACGTACTTGTGGGAATAATGTGATGATGAATTGTTGAGAAGATATCATTTATTTGTTTGGCATTAGTTGAGAAAATTAGGTATTTGAGCATGTTGCAAAAAATAAGCCTGTGAGTTTTTGTGCTTTAAACTGCTTTATCTTATGCAACTTATTTGTTTTCTTGAGTTTGTCATTCATGATTGATAGAACTCTAGAACTTTCTCTGGTATCTTCATTGAAGCCATGTGTGTGTGCAATTTTGGAAAATAATTTAAGACCATCTTTGTTTAGCCTACTTAGCCTAAAGAGCCTACTTATGAACTCATGATTCCCTAGTCAGCCAATTATGAGCCAAATCTTTTTATTGTTAGACACGTGGATCTTTAAAATTGAAAACATGATTTTATCCCTGAAATATCTTGAGTTTATAGAGAATGAACAAGTTTGGGAGAGATGTGGTGAAAACTTATGAAAAAAGAGAGGAAGTTGGCAAAAGAAAGAGGGATGAGCAGTATTTGGGTAAATGAAGAATGTATGAAGCTCGAAAAAGAAAGAAAATCTCTGAAAAATATAGAGAGAAAATCGAGCAAAAGAAAGAAAAATTTTGAAAATTGTGAAAAATGAGAGCTTGAGGCTAAAGAAAAAAAGGCAAAAAGGCTTAAGAATGGAAAAAACGGAGAAATAAGGGTGGATATCTTGAAAAGAATGAGTAGTATGCTGAAATTGGGTTGGTGAATTGCAAGTCTGAGTGCTTAAATTCTATTTGCTCAAGTCAAGTCACTTAATCCAAAATTTCCCCACCCTTACCAAAGAGTCTACATTACAACCAAATAAAAAGTCCTTTTTGATTCTTAGATTGTGCACACAAAAGTGGTAGAGATGTTAGACGATTTTTTAGTCAATGGTAGTTCTATTTTCATTGAATTGATTTTGAGCGTAAACACTTTCCATACACTTTGAGAGTTGACTGATACACTACTTACTTGTGAGTCGCGATGTCAAGTACCCACGAGAGTATTGATTATGCCGAGCTTATGAAAGATGACTTCTTGATGATGAATTGCATGGTTTACTTGAGTATGGAGTCAAATGAGATTAAATGTTTATAGTGTCCTTATGTGATCTTCGTACCCTTGAGATTATTTTTCTTAATTTGCTCGAGGACGAGCAATGATTTAAGTTTGGGGGATTTTGATGCCTGTAAAATATACATGCATTTAAGGGCTTAAAATGATATATATTTGATGCATTTGCACGCATATTTAGTGTGTTTTTACTTAGTTTCCTTTGAAGGGCATGATACTGCGTATTCTTGTAACTTTTTACGGGAAATGGATCTTATTCGAAGAAATATCAGTTGAAAAACCTGGATAGGACTGACGAGTGTGAAGAGAAGATCGAAAAGACAAAGAAATCGGACAAAAACACGTCACACGGCCGGACTGTGTAGGACCACACGGCCGTGTGACATACCCGTGTGAAAAATGACATATCCGTGTGAAGTTGGGAAGAAACAGGGGATGGAAATAACCGCACGACCGGACCGTGTAGGACCCACATGGGCATGTGAGGTTGGTTTAGATGAAAGCCACACGGCCGTGTGAGGCTACACGGTCGGGCCGTGTGGTGCACTGTCACGCGTTTTTTGGTGTCCTTTTCCTACTCCAACTCTACAAGTGGTCTCTCCAAGCATCTATAAAAGGGACCCAAGGGCTGCACGAAAATTACAACATCCATACCATATACAACACACCAAATTACATAGGAATACAAGATTCAAGGTCTTCTGAGAGAGGAAGGCTAGATTGCGAAGAACACCACAAGGCCTTTCGCATCTACGGGAGCACAAGAGCTTTGAAGGGTTGGAAGGAGAATCCATCCTGACACGAAGGGGTTTTCTTTCTATGTCAAGATCTCTTGTCTGTGCTTAAACGATGTCAAAAAGTTGATTTCGAATTTGTCTATGAATTTGTTATCAATGTTTGGCTAATCTTTCGGATCTTAGGGGCATAATTAAAACTGTGGATTCATGTTAAATATTGATTAATTGCTTTCATAATTGATTTATGTGTTCTATTTTATGAATTCGAGTGCTTATTTATAATTGTCGATTATCTGATCAATAATTTGCATGTCATACTTGTTAGTCCATAATCCGAGAGGTGAGTTCTAACGAGACGAAAATCGAATTTAGACATAAACAAAGTAATGTATCGGGAGACTACTTTTGTTTGTGGGAAATATTTCAATTCAAAGATCTTTTGGGAGTTAATAATAGTTGTGATGGATCGGGAGAACTCGATTATTATTAATCTACTGTTTATGCACCACACGGGAGGGTGAATAAACTATTTTAGGAATTGAACCCATAGAATTGCATGAATTGATTATTGAAACTTTAATTGGATTTAATATTGAAGAAACTTGTTGAGATTATGTGCCTAAGGTTGCTTCCGTGGTTGTTAAAAATACTTGTGGGGTTCGCAAATTTATTTTATTTTTCTTTATTTTTGATTTTTATAAAAAAACTTGATATTCGGTCGCTTCAATAAATTTGGAATGCGATGTTATTATACCTTAAGTGTTTCATAGTCAATCCCTGAGGATAGAAGAATAGGTCACTCAGCTAAACACAAATGTAAACGCAAGAGTGAAATCTCTGGAAACACAAGTAGCCCAGATTGCAACTGTTGTGGGAGACCAACACAAGAAAGGCAAATTCCCAAGCGATACTGAGCTAAATCTACGGGAGCAATGCAACGGCATTCGTCTGATGGATGGCATTGAGGGTCCACAAATTTCAAATGACATAGTCTAGCAATAGTGATTAGAAATCTGTAGTCTGGCTAAAGACGTTAAATTTAGCGCTGTATGGGAGGCAACCCAATTTATTTCATATTTTCCATACATTTTTATCGCCTTCAATTTTTAATTTTCATTTTTAGTTGGAATTTTTGTTTATTAACTTAATTTTTAGTTTTGTTTAGTTTTCTTGAGTTGTTGTGTAGGAGGCGTCATGACAAACTCCCGTTAAAAAAAAATACGCAACCAACTCAACACGGGCGTGTGATATCACACGACCTGGCCGTACGAGAGGGCAAATTGCCCAGCACCACACGGCCGGACCGTGTGAACATCACACGGCCGTGTGATCGAGGGATGGAACTCAGGCGCAGCAAGTAGCACATGCAGGGCCACACAGCCAGACCGTGAGATCCCACACGGCCGTGTGGCCCCAAAAATAGAAACCGGGCAGATTACAAACTACCCCTATTTTAACCCTAAAATCCCACTTTTTCTCACTTTCTCCTACACAAACCCTAATCCACGAAAATTCTATACCCAAACACTCAAACCACTCTCCAAATCTCTACAAATACACCTCCAACCTCAAACCAAAATCACAAATCCTTCACTTTCTCAAGAAATCCACCACCACATACCTTCAATTTTCAACTTCTCCAAGCTCTACACCAAGTTTGGGGGTACTTCAAGAATTCCCAAATTTCAGATTTTTACTCTTCAAACCTTGAAATTCATGGCTTCTAGGGATGAAAGAGGAGTTAGGAGGAATACGTGAAGAAGGAGGGAGCCGACCCCGGTGCCCGAGCTCGAGCCCGAGCCTCAACCGATTTTTGACCCCGAAGAGCCCGAAGATTCCAACGTCAATTTGCCAAACGAAACCCACCGAGCTAGATGGATGATACTCTACTTTCGTCCATGGATTAATACGAGGTATCTCAATGAACCTACTCTTACGAATTTGGGTTTATTAGAAGATTTTAGAGCTCTATGTGGGAGAATTGATTGGTATGATTTTCTAAATGGGCATTGGGATACTTACTCTGTTATTACTCTTGAATTCTTAAGTAGCTTTGAACTAGTTGTGCGAAAAAGAAATTTGATGGGGGTTAGATTTCGGTTGGGGAATGAGCAAAGGGGACTATCAATTGAGGATTTAAATGAAATTTATAGAACGTCGGTGTGTGGGGTGGAGGAGCATGAGGAATTCAATAAGGGTAGGTTTTGGAAAAAGATAACTGGGAAGCGAATTTATACGCCAGGTACTTCTAAGGCATCTAGTATTCACAACCCAAGATTCGATATGTTCAAATGAGTCTTGCTTTGAAACCATCTTTGCAAGGGAGGATAGTAAATGGGCTTTGAGGGTTGATAAATTATTTATAATTTGGTGTATGGCATCGGAGACTGAAGTGGTGCCAAATGTCGGGGCTATGATAGCCTGGCAGTTTGATAGGATTCGAAAGAGTGAGAGGGGTGGAATTGCATAGGGGGAATGATTACCCCTATTGCTGAATATTTTAACATAAATTTGGAGGGGTATGCAGAGGTAGTTGGGCCTAAGTTGATTGATTTGAACGTTCTAACTACGATGAAAATGATAAAATTCGATGGGCGGGATTACTGGCTCATTCAGGCAGATAGAACAACAGTTAGGCTTCCGAACCCCGAGACGACTTCAACCAGAAATATGGGTAACTGGCTACTTAGAAATGTGGGGGTAGAAGAAGCTGCTGCTCAAGAAGAGCAGGATGAGCAAATGAGGGAGATGTCGGGAACCTCTCGCCAAGGAGGTAACCGGCCATTTACTATAAGTGAGAGGCTCAAAAGGGTCGAGGCTGATGTGGGGAAATTAATAAATGACACATATCAGTTGATAGCCACCGCCGATGAGTATCACCAGGAGTACTTACAACATTTTGATGCCATCACCCAACAACAACATCAGATGTATGAGATGATGTCTCATATGGACCAGTGGCACATCTCACAAGGCCACTATTATCCTCCTCCACCACTTCAGTAAACTTTGTAAGTACTTATTACGCATTCCTCTTTCTTTTAATAATTTTCTCATATGTTCGGGACGAAGCATATTTTAAATTTGGGGGGTTGTCAAGAATACGTAATTTAGTACTGTTGCATTTTGCATTGCATTTAGGACTGCATGTAGAAGCACTTGCATTATAATTTTCGGAAAAAAATAAAATGATTTTTGTTTTATTGTTCGATGTTTAGTCATTTTTGTTTTAGCACGTTTATTGGTTTAGCATGTTTAATTGCTTTTGTGTGTGATTTTTAATCCAGTTCGAATGCGCAGCTCCCTATGATTTTACTATGAATATTTTATGGCATGGGATGAAATACTTGGGGGAATAATGTGATAAATTCTTGGGAGAAAAGTTATTTATTTAATTTGCATGTGTTAAAAAATTGGGTATTTGAGCATGTTGCGAAAAATAAGCCTGTGAGATTTTGTGCCTTAAACTGCTTTATATTATGCCGACTTATTTTTTCTTGAGTGTGTCATTCATATTTGATAGAACTCTAGAACTTGCTCTGGTATTTTCATTGAAGCCATGTGTGTGTGCAATTTTTGAAAATGATCTAAGACCATCTTCGTTTAAGCCTACTTAGTCTAAAAAGCCTACCTATGAACTCATGATTCCCTAGTTAGCCAATTTTGAGCCAAAACTATTATTCTGAGCCACATTGAGATTTAAAATTTACATGTTTTTATCCCTAAAATTTCTTGAGCTTATAGAAAATGAATAAGTTTGGGGGAGATGTGGTGAAAATTTCTGAAAAAGAGAGGAAGTTGGCAAAAGAAAGAGGGATGAGCAGCATCTAGGAGAATGAAAAAATACATAAAGCTCGAAAAAGGAAAGAAAATCTCTGGAAATAAAATAAGAGAAAATCGAGCAAAGCAAAAAGAAAATTCTGGAAAAAAAAATAAATAAATATGAGAGTTTAAGGCTAAAGAAAAAGGTAAAATGGCCAAAGAATGAAAAAAGGGAGAAATAAGGGTGGAATTAAGTTGAAAAAGAAAACTGACATTATGATGAATTTGGGTTGGTCAATTGCAAGTCTGTATGCTTAAATTCTATTTGCTCAAGACAAGTCACTTAATCCAAATTCTCCTACCCTTACCAAAGAGCCTACATTACAACCAAATAAAAAGTCCTTTTTTATTCCTATATTGTGCACACAAAAGTGGTCGAGATGTTAGACAATTTGCAAGCCTATGGTAGTTCTACTTTCATTGAATTCTTCTTAAGTGTAAACATTTACCATAAACTTCTGAAAGTAGAGTGATACACTATTTACTTGTGAGTCGCGATGTCAAGTACTCGAAAGAGTATTAATAGTGCCGACTTTATGAGTAACAACCTCTTGATAATGAGTTACATGGTTTCCTTGAGTATGGAGTCGAGTGCTATTTAATATTAATAGTGTTCTTGGGTGTTCTTTCGTTTTTACCCCTTACATTATTTTTCTTAATTTGCACGAGGACGAACAATGCTTTAAGTTTGAGGGATTTTGATGTGTGTAAAATATACGTGCATTTTGGGGCTTCAATTGATATATAATTGATGCATTTGCACGCATATTCTTGCAGGAAATGGAGCTTAAAATAAAGAAATATCAGTTGGGATGCCCGGATAAGATTGCCGAATGCAAAGAGATGATCTAAACGACGAAAAAAGGGAACAAAAGCAAGTCACACGATCGGACCGTGTAGCCACACACGGCCGTGTGGGGTGGTGGTGTGAAATTCACATGGTTGTGTGAACAAAGGAAGAAAACAGAGGACAGAGCACGTCCACACGGCCGGACCGTGTGAAGTCACACGGCCGTGTGGAACTGGGAAGAACCACACCAGCTGCCCGTGTGATATGCTTGCCCGTGCAACAAAGGGCTGAGCCCAAAGCCACACGCCCATGTGGTCCCACATGGCCTGGCCGTGTGGGAGTCTGTTTCATCATGTTTTTCAAAGTTTGCTTCCCGTTCTAACTCTACAAGTGATCTCTCCAAGCATCTATAAAAGGGGACCAAGTCTTGCACGAAAAAACACAATTTGATACATAGAAAACACATCAAATAACATAGGAACGAAGGAATCAAAGAGCTTCTGAGAGAAAAAGGCTAGGTCGCGAAGAACACCACAAGGCTTTCGCATCTAGGGAGCATAAGAGCTTCGAAGGCTTGGAGGGAGAATCCATCCTGATAAGAAGGGATTTTCTTTCTATGTCTAAGAACTCTTGTCTGTGCTTATATGATGTCATAATATTGATTCGAATTTGTCTATGAGTTTGTAATCAATGTTTGGCATATTTTTCAGATCTTAGGGGCATAATCAAAACTGTTGATTTGTATTAAATATGATTATTTATTTTCTTAATTAATTCATGCGTTCTATTTTATGAATTCGAGTGTTTATTCTTAATTGCTTTTTATTTGGCCAATAATTTGCATGTCATACTTCTAGTCCATAATCCGGGTGGTGAGTTCTAGTAAGATGAAAATCGAATTCAGACATAAATAGAGTAATGTATCGGGAGACTACTTCTATTTGTGGGGAGTACTTCAATTCAAAGATCTTTTGGTAGTTAATAATAATTGTGATGGATTGGGAGACCTCAATTATTGTAAATCTACTGTTTATATGCGCAATAAACTATTTTAGGAATTGAACCCATAGAATTGCATGAATTGGTTTTTAAAACTTTATTCGCATTTAATATTGAAGAAGCATGTTGACATTATGTGCCTAAAGTTGCTCCTAAAGATGTTGAAAAGACTTGTAGGGTTCACAAATTTATTTTATTTATTTTTCTTTATTTTCGATTTTTCTTAGATTAAAATACTCAAATTTTCGGTCGCTTCAATAAAATTGGAATACGATGTTATTATAGCCTAAGTGTTTCGAGCTTCGATCCCTGAGGAATACGACCTTGCTTGCCATTATTCTATAAACTACACTGTACACTTGCAGTTATATGAACCAAAATATTTTTGGCGAACAAATTCTTACCGCTTTGTTTGTTTGGAGATCTTGTTTTGTGATGTCTTCATATAACGGACTCAGCGTCTGCAAGAAAACAAACATTGTGTGGATCATATGAATGGCAACTAAAGTTTTTTAGGGGAAAATGTATGTTTAATTATGAAATAAAAAAAAAGTTATCCTAGATTTAGGAGAAATTTATCTTCAATCGAAGGAATTTGATGTTTCCAATGGCCTCCATTTGTACGGATGATGTGTCTATCTGAAATATTCCACGCCCAACGTCCAATATTTGACACAAGTTGATTAGTTATACACTCTTCAGAAGAAAACATATATATTGTATGAAATATAATTTTACTCATGTGTATATATAGAGTTGTGACGGATCTATAAATTAAAAACTCGAAAGAAAATCGGATTATAATTGGTCCTGGCCTAAAGAACACATAATGGGTAGGGGTTGTAGATCCATTGAAAATACCGAATAGAATGCCTTTAGGCTTCAAGTATCATTCCAGTAGCTCCAAATTTGAGAATTAGGATAAAAACATCAAATTACAGAGAAAAACTAGCCAGTAAGCGTCCATAAAATGTAAACTCATGACAAGACCTTGTTAATATACTCCCATAAGTACCAATTGGATCGACTTCATCCAACAGCTTATTGCACCAACTTATTGGCTGAATTGTCAATGTGATGCTATCATCCCACTGTCCAAGTTTCCACGCGCTTGGTTCAACGCATCCATAAAGTGATTGATGTTCCGCGAAATACTTTTTTCGTCCTCCCTTGGCTTCTCATTCTTCTGTAGATCGTTAAAGAAATAAATGAAAATGATTGAAAATCAACCCTGGTAAAACAATAGGGAACTCCTCACTTGGTACTAACCTTCTTTCATATTCATTACCCTTCATCACCATTGGAAGATGGTACCTACCTCTATGAAGTATTTTTTCTTCACAAACATATATGTTTGTATGAACTTAATTATAATATAGTACCTATGTCAACAATAAGAGTTTCCTGACAACTGAAAAGAAAATTTAAGAAAGAACGGTAAAATAAACAGAACATACCAAAATTGAATAGACAAGAGAATGGAGAAAAAACCAAAAAATAACCAATTAAGACCATCCTCCATTTGCAAGTTTCAAGCCATGTTTCCCTCTTAAGATCATAAGAGCAGCAACTCTTATCGAATCAAAAACCAAAATAAAAAAAGCCAAGTACCAAGTCGATAGTTATATCTCAGTAAACATCAAATAGGGTCGAGAAGCAAACCAACCAACCAAAACGAAAACTGCACATGTCATCAACCACACGATAAATATAGTACAAAGTCTTGTTGAATCAAATTAATTAGAAAAACAAGAGCACTCAAGAATCAAATTAATACACATCAACACATTATAAGGAACGCCAAATAAACCACAAAATTTACATGAAACTAAAAAAAAAAACATGACACAAACAAATATCAAGAATGAAAATCCACCTTCACTCTTAAGATCATAAGAGCGACAACTCTTTTTTTGAATCAAAAACCAAAAGAAAAACACTTAAATACCAAATAAATAGTAATATCTTAATAAATGTCAAATAGGGTCGAGAAAACAAACCAACCAACCAAAAAGAAAATTGCATATGTCATCAACCACGCAATAAATACTGCACAAAGTTTTGTGGAATCAAATAAATTAGAAAAATAAGAGCACTCAAGAATCAAATCGGAACAAATTAATTCATTATAAGAAACACTAAATAAACCAGAAAAATTACACCAAAACAACAAAAGAAAATATGACATAAACAAACATCATAAATGAAAATCCACTTTCAGTATTAAGATCATAAAAGCAACAACTCTTATCGATTCAAAAGCCAAAGGGAAAACAACCAAGTACCAAATCAATAGTAATATCCATAAATAGGGTCGAGAAGCAAACCAACCAACCAAAAAGAAAACATGACATAAACAAACATCAAGAATGAAAATTCACTTTCACTCTTAAGATCATAAGAGTGAAAACTCTTCTCGATTCAAAACCAAAGGAAAACAGCCAAATACCAAATCAGTAGTAATATCTTGATAAACATCAAATAGGGCCGAGAAGCAAAACCAACCGACCAATACGAAAATTGCATATGTCATCAATCACACGCTAAATATAGCACAAAGTCTCATGTAATTAAATTAATTAGAAAAATAAGAGCACACAAGAATCAAATCGGGACACTTTAACACATTATAAGAAACATTAAATAAACCACAAAAATTACACCAAACCGGCAAAAGAAAACATGGCATAAACAAACATGAGGAATAAAAATCCACTTTCACTCTTAAGATCATAAGAGTGACAACTCTTATCGAATCAAATGGAAATATGCCTGTACAGGGATATGTAAACAAATAAATTGTTTTGTATCATATACCAATAGTCCACTCTCATGAACGCTCAAAACAATGCACTATAAGGGTCATCATCCTCTACCGCACCCGCCCAAGATTTAGAGGCAATCATATCCATAACTTGTAATTGTTTTGCACTATTTGGAGCAACTCGTACGGCTGCCTTAGATTAATGCCAAAAGTTTTCAGCTTCAGTCTGATGTCATGCAATTTGATATTTGCCTTCTCTTCTAGTATTTTGGTTCTTGGATGTGGGGTGCTACCGGCTGAACTCATTGCATAGTCAACATAGTCTCAACCAGAGTCTGAGACAAAGAATTATCAGACGAGATATCCACCTCCACAAAGTTTGACTGGACCATCAATTTAGTTGCTAAAATATCATGTTCCAAACAAATGTGTGTGTAAGCCATGAAGGAATCCTTCCCCTTCACAAAAAGAAAGATAGGGTCAAGGCGGGTCACAAGTATCAAAAACTGGAGCCTGTTGGTCAGATGAAGCCAGATTATTGTGCGAGTCGTCAATGTCCAATTCAATAGTGAAAGTCTGGTTATCTATAGACTGATAAACAACCAGGGATAATTACTAGCACAGGTTCTTCTGAATCCTCTAGTGCATCATCCTACAACTGGCTTAGAGTGACAAATTTATTTTGAGTCATCAACTGTACAAAGGGTGGTGCGAAGCAGTCAGGAGCCACTTGTGAGGAAGAGGGAACTTTCCCTACAACCTTAGATGGAGATGACCCTCTAGAAGGCCCAGTTGGACAACCCCCCTTGTTGGCATGATGGGGAGGAAACAGAGCTTTGCAAGAATTTCTAGAGCGACGCTGACCTTTAACATGTGGAGCGGCCGAATTGGAGACCTCACGAGAAGAAACCTAAGAGATACCAATTACCTCACAATGCCTAAAATATTTTGGAAGTCGTTTGTATTGGGAAAATAATAAAGCTTTAACGCCCCGTAAGTTCAATCATCATTTTCTCCTGTAAAGGCAAAGATAAATCCACCTCGACAAAAACCTGATCGTAGTGGCCCATCATACCATTCAGAGTGTTTCTGTCAATCTTGAATGGGGTACCCAACTCATGAGCAATACCTATTAAGATGTCCGGATGCCAATATTTCCAAATAAGTGATCACTAAAGATTTTTCGCTAAACCGAAAGTGTATGGTGTAGTTTATAGATAGTGGCAAGAAAGTTCGTATTCCATAGGGACTGATTTAAACATAAATTACGATAATTATAATAGTTCAAATTTTATTTAAACGTCCGAATAAAATGGTAATTAAATTATCTAACAAATAAAACTAAGTAAAATAGCAAAAACAAATAAACTATGAACACACGCGCAAGGTTTAACCAATAAAGAAATGTGATCCTTGGACTATAATTTTGACATGCTTCATCAATTTATACCCGATTTATATTTCACAAGAACCAATTGCACCTTATCTATGGACTCAATTAATAAGTTCATTCTCTCTCCCAAAGCGAGCAAACCGTAAATTAATATTTAATTGCTAGCATCCCTATGAAACAATTAATATCAACTCCTAAAGGTATAATGAATCAAATATTTAACCCCATAAACATCATAAGCCTCTCGACTCTACAATTGTTTATGTTATGACTTCTTTAATTTGTTATTGAAACTCATCTCTCGAATTATAAACCAACATATTAAACATGCGAGTTATTGATCAAGCAATCTACAAGAATTAAGCATAAGAAACCACAAATAGATAGGTAAAATCAATTCATACGAAATAAACCAAATCAAATATAAATCAAATCCACAGTCTACATCAAGTCCTAGAATCAAGATGAAATTAGCCTAACATAATTGTTTGCAAATTCATAGACAAATAATTAAACGAAATATGCAACATGGAAAAGATGGAAAAGAAGTTCTAGATTATGATGATGAATCCCCATTGTGTGGAAGAATCAATCTTCATGTTCTTGAACCCTTGATGCTTTTTCGTTGTTAATTATCTCATGTGGTTTCTCCAAGATCTCTTTACATGTGTTGTTTTCTCTCCCTAGATGTGTTTTTCTTCTCCTAGATGAATTATGTCAGCTGCTAGGTCTAATTTTCTCTTTTATAATTGCCTTTCAGGATCCCCTTTAGAGTCCTCGCGAAATAAGAAAACAAAATCCATTGTGCGTAACATTTCACACAATCATGTGAATTTCACACATGCAGGTCGTGTGAATGGTCCTCAGTCTCTGTAAATCACCGAATACAATTCACACGGTCGTGTGGATTTCACAATTGCAGGTCGTGTGAATTTCACACGGTCGTGTGAATGGTCAAACGTAGGGATTAGCTCTTGGGGTCTTCATGAAAGTTGCATCCCTTTATCTTATCTTTCCATAGCATCATCAACTAAGTATCAATTTTGTAGAGAAAGTTATGGTCAAAATACTAAACTCTGCCAGTGTTGAAAACTATTAACGCGTTTGGACATTTTTGAAAGAAATCCCCTGTTTTTCGATCATCCATGCTTATTTCCTTCGCGTCTTCATTCATACTTTGGCTCTTGACATTCCGATTCAGGTCGTTCTACTGATATCCTTCAAATACAGCCCTGTTTCCTACAAAAGTAGACAAAGATATGCAGTATCATGCCAAACAAGAGAAAGCTGACCTAAACACATTTATTATCCATGAAAATGTATTAACTACGCGCCAAAATATACCTCTAAAAGCATGCATATTTACTACTCATCACTAAGACCATGAATTCTTGCCCATACCCGTGTTGTGTTGCTTTTAACATTCTCCAGATCAAAATCGGGTGTCCACTGTTGTAGGTGAAACACACCATGAGACAAGGACCAAAACCGCCTATTCCACATCTTATCACGATCCAAAAGATGTGCAAGTTATAATAAACCTTACCGAGAGAGATAATGTGGAAAGGCGATGATAAACCCCACATAGATTTAAATTTCTCATATAGTTGAACCACAGTAAAAAGTTTACACCCTTAGTATATAATGCGGCCTATTAAAAATTGTTCGCAAATTCGACGATGTGAGGCATAATTATCATCATGAATTTTTATAGCAATTATGTTATCTTTTTTGACCGGGTGGAAAAGGCGATATGAGTATTTCCAGATTGGCTATGGGCCTCCCAAGTGAGACCCGCAAGAGCTCGGCTATTGGAATCACCAAACCCATCAGTCACAGTATGTACCACAATATATGGGAGGTGTACCGTGGTACACGCATGATCGAGTATATTGTCAAGTGTTGTTGTATCGTGTACCCAGTACGCGTAGCGTGTACTGCGGTACAACCATCGTAACACAGATTAGGGTTTTCACAAGACGCGATGGGAAGCTTCAAATTTCTGGACACCGATGGTGGCTGATGGCTGGCGGCGGCGGAACAGTCATGACAACATGATTAGATAAACCAGGAAGTACATAAGTGGATGCCATAAGGGTGAACGGTTAACCATGCCGTGTAGGCTGAGAAGAACTTTGAAACTGACTGGACATGTGAGACAGATTTGAACATGGAGAGGACAAATTAGGACAGATGACCTCCGAAAATAGATGATTTTTTTTACTCAACAATTAATTGTAATATTAAGCCTCAAAATGTAGAAAAGATGGGAATTTATTAAGCATGGATGTTACACAAACGCTTCTTGTTCCTCATATGCACAAAGTATGAAAAATGGGTTTTTGTACAATCATATTATGCATGCCAAATAATTTTATGGCAATGTGAAAATTGCAGAGGATACCCACATAAATTATTCGAGAAATTAATTGAATTATAAAAAAGATACACCATCAAGTATGGAGATGCCAAATAGATGTTAAAAAGTATAATTTGCAATACGTGTCCATTTCTTGTTATTTGTCAACAACCCACAAACAAAAGTAGTGGCTGAAGATTATAGTCACCAACTCAACTTATAAAAGTATGATTGATTATTAATTGTACTGTACCCTCTTCATTAGTGGTGAAGTTTTTTAATTAGCATATTGTTGAATGTTGAAGCCTATAAATAGGCTGTTGTATCAGCATTTCTGTATCAATTTGAGTGAAGAAAAATAAAGTCAATACAAGGCTACTTAGTGTGAGAAAAATTGTGAAGAAATTTATAGAAAAAATTGAGAGTATTTTCTAAATTATATTTTGAAGAGGTTATATTTTAGTGAGCAAATATTTTAGCCTCCAATTTATTTTTTATCTCTCTCATATTTTTACATTTACACCCATATACCCAACAATTGTGGTATCAGAGCCACCCCTTGGCCTGATATCTCTTCCTATTTACAAAAATGACATCAACTAGTTCCAGTGAACTTGCATTTACATATTCCGAACAAGGTGTTCCTATCTTTGTTGATCAAGATTACGAACTATGGAGTGGTCTAATGCGCACGTTGTTTGTATCCCATGAACTTTAGGATATTGTTGAAGATGGGTATAGTACACATACTTAAGACGAGGAATTCGCACTAACTGCCACAAAGAAAAAAGGGCATAAGGAGGACAAGACCAAAGTTGCAAGAGCCTTGTCCGTTATGCACCAATGGGAAAGTGGGGCAATTCTTCCGCGTATTATGGGGGTGAAAACATCAAAAGAAGCATGGGAAATTTTAAAAAAACAATTTGGAGACTATGAAAAGGTTATCTCTATTAAATTGCAAATTTATGGCGAGATTTTGATAATTTGTCAATGAAGGACAATGAAAATGTCCAAGATTTTTTTTTTCGAGTTTCCACTGTAATTAATCAAATCAGAGCATACAGTGATACCATTGAAGATAAAAAGATAGTTGAAAAAGTGCTACGAAGTTTGTCAGCAAAGTTCGAGCATATTGTTGCTGCTATTGAAGAATCCAAAGATTTATCCACACTATCTTTGGATGAGCTCATGGGATCGCTTGAAGCCCATGAAAAAAGAATTAGTAGATTCTCAAATCAAAGGTTGGAGCAAACCTTCCAAGTAAAAATAAATATTTCAGAAAAAAGAAAATAAGAAAGATGGTGAGCAAGAAAGGCAAAACAACTCAGCATATCAAGGTACAAGGGGAAGATGTCACGGCAGACACCAGGCACGAGGACGAGGAAGACGAGGTGCATTCAATCATAGAAATTCAAATCAAAATTCTAATTTGTATTGCTGGATATGCAGAAAGAATAACCACGATACCAAAGATTACCGTTATAAGTGCAAAAGATTCATAAATGCAAATCATTCTCAAAGAGACTGTTGGCATAAAAAGATGATGGAGATACAAATGATGCCAACTTATCTGAAGAAAAAGAGCCTAATCAGGTATTCTTTTCATGTTTGAATTCTCAACAACAAATTGAGAACATTTGGTACGTAGACAGTGGTTGCAGCAATCACATGTGTGGAAACAAGAAAATATTCATAAATCTTGATGAATCACATTCATCCGAAGTAAAGCTCGGAGATGACAAATCCCAAAAAATCACCAGAAAATGAGAAATAGCAGTCCAGACAAAAGAAGATAAAATGAATATCATCAAAGATGTATTTTGTGTACCTTACTTGACTCAAACTTTATTGAGCGTGGGCCAACTCCTGGAGAAAGATTACAAGGTTGAGTTCAATAATGACCAATGTATCATTATTGACAAACAGAAGAATCTCACAATGGCTAAAATTAAGATGAGCTCAAACAAAATCTTTCCTCTTAATTTTCCATTGACTGAGAAAATTGCACTTCAAAGTACCACATAAGCATAACATAATCTATGGCATTTGAGGTATGGGCATTTGAGCTATAAAGGTTTGAATTTATTGAAAAAGAAAAATATGGTGTTTGGTCTTCCTAATATTCCATATCAAGACAAGACATGCAAATGATGTATATTTGGCAAAATGCACCGTTTTCCATTTCCAAATATATCATACAGAGCCAAAGCTCCGCTCAAGATAGTACATGTAGATATTTGTGGGCCAACACAAACACCGTCCCTCAATAACAACATGTATTTTCTATTGTTCGTTGATGATTTTTCTAGAATGATGTGGGTTTACATTTTGCAGCAAAAGTCAGAAGCATTTCCAAAGTTTCTGGAGTTCAAAAAATATGTGGAAAATCAAAGTGGTAGAAAAATAAAGACTCTACAGACAGACCGGGGAGGAGAATTCATCGGAAAATCCTTCTTGGATTATTGCAAAGACAAAGGGACCCACAAACAGCTAACAGTCCGACCCACAACAAAATAGAGATGCAGAGCAAAAAAGTCGCACAATAGTCGAGGTGGCACGGGGGCATGATACAGGCAAAGGACTTCCAAAAACATTCTGGGCAGAAGCGGTAAATGCAACAGTCTATATTTAAAATCGTTCTCCAACAAAGGCAGTTCCAAATAAGACCTCGTATGAATCGTGACACCAAAGAAAGCCAAAGTAAATCATCTCAGAGTTTTTGGCTGCATTGCTTACTCTCATATTCCATCTCATCTCAACAAAGAGAAAAATTTGATGAAAAAGTAGAAAAAATGATCCTTGTTGGTTATAGTGATGAATCGAGATGTCATTTTTTATGAAATGCAGTCACGGAATTGGAATTAAAATGAAAAAATGAAAAAGATTGTATGTTTGCCTGGAACATTGCCTACTTCAACAAGTCATGGAGATCAACCAAACACCAACTCAAGTTCTAGTCCAAGCTCGAGTTCACCAGGACCATCCGAAGAATTTTATCCAGAATCTGAAAGTCCAATTAGAGGGTAAGAAGTTTAAGAGAAATCCACGAAACTTGTGATGTTGCATTATTTGCTTGTGAGCCTCAGAATTATGAAGAAGCCGCCAAAGAAGAAGTTTGACAAATCGCAATGGAGGAAGAAATTGCAAGCATGGAAAAGAACAATACTTGGGAGCTCGTAGACCTTCCCGAAGGAAAAAGTGTGAACGGGGTCAAATGGATCTACAAGACCAAGTACAAAGAAGATGGCTCAATTCACAAGCACAAAGCCCACTTAGTTGCAAAAGGGTATTCTCAGCAGCCAGGAGTTGAATTCAATGAGACATTTGCACCAGTTGCTCGAATGGAGACAATACGAATTGTCCTAGCCATTGCAGCACAAATTGAGCTACCAGTCTACCAAATGGATGTTAAATTAGCATTTCTCAATGGTTACTTGGAAAAAGAAGTGTATGTCGAACAACCAGAAGGCTACATTGCCCACGGTGAAGAAGATAAAGTCTATCGACTAAGAAAAGCACCCAACAAGCTCCAAGAGCCTGGAATAGCAAGATTGAGAACTACTTTCAACAAAATGGTTTTTAAAAAAGTCAGAGTGAGCCGTCATTATATGTGAAGAAACAAGGTGCATAATATTTTCTAATTGTTTGTCTTTACGTAGATGACCTGATCTATACAGGGACAAATACAACATTGGTGGAAGATTTCAAAAAGACAATGATGAATGAGTACGAGATGAATGACTTGGGCCTCATGAAATATTATCTTGGGATTCAAGTTCGGCAATCAAAAGGAGAAATTTTTATTTCTCAAGAAAAATATCTGAAACATTGTTGAAAAAATTTCAAATGAGAAACTGCAAACCAATCTCAACTCCACTCGCAGTTAATGAAAAACTGCAATTAAATGATGGTGAAACTAAAGCTGATCCAAATATCTACCGAATCTTAGTCGGATCATTGATCTACTTGATGAATACAATGCCTAATATTATCTATCCAGTCAGCCTAATTTCAAGATTCATGCACGATCCAAACAAGCTACATTATGCAGCAGCAAAATGAAAACAAGCTCATTGGATATACATATAGTGACTGGACTGGGTCAATTGATGACCGTAAAAGTAAATCTGGGTATGTATTTTGCCTTGGCTCGAAAATAATATCTTGGTCATCAAAGAAGCAAAAGACAGTGTCATTTTCATCAGCAGAAGCAGAATACATCGCGTGCTACTGATGCAGCTTGTGAAGTAGTGTGACTTAGAAGAATTTTGGCTGATATTCAACAAAGCCAAGACACTCCCACAATAATTTTCTATGACAACATGTCAACTATTGCAATGACGAAAAATCCAGTTTTCCATGCAAGGTCGAAGCATGTTTCGTCACCATTTTATCAGAAGTCTATTGAATAATCAAGAAATTCAATTGGAGTTTGTGAACAAATTGGCATAGTTTTACTAAAGCTGTGAGCCTTGAATAATTGGAGAAACTTCGAAAGAATGTTCGAATTACAAATTAAGAGGGGGTGTTAAAAAGTATAATTGGCAATACGTGTCCATTTATTTTTATTTGTCAACAACCCACAAACAAAAGTAGTGGCTGAAGATTATAGTCACCAACCTAACCTATAAAGGTATGATTGATTAT
>CM071937.1:65889737-66067608 GCA_016081115.2 Rehmannia glutinosa | reverse complement strand
CCCGATGAACCTACTCTTACTAATTTGGAAGATTTTCGGGCTATGTGTGGTCGGGTGGATTGGCATGAATTATTAAATGGGCATTGGGCTACTTATTTGATTTATACGCTTGAGTTCTTGAGTAGTTTTGAATTAGTAGTTCGAAAATGGAATTTGATGGAGATTCTGTTACGGTTAGTGAATGAGCCAATGGAGTTGTCAATTGATGATTTAAATGCAATATATAGAACTCGACTTATGGGGTAGAGGAGTATGAGGATTTTGATAAGGATAGATTTTGGAGGAGATAATCGGTAAAAGAATCTACACGTCGGGTACTTGAAGGCATCTAGCATTCAAAATCCCATATTTTGCGATGTACAAAGAGCGAGGGGAAACAATTCTTGCCAGGGAGGAAAGTAAAGGGGACTTGCGAGTAGATGAGTTATTCATTATTTGGTGTATGGCGTCGGGGACGGAGGTTGTGCCTAACGCCGGGCAATGATACCCGACAATTTGATAGAGTGAGAAAATCGATAGGGGCGGAATTTGTATTGGGGGATGATTACTCCTATTCTTTGAATATTTTAATGTTAGCTTTGAAGGTTATGCGAAGGCCGGAGGGACAAAACTAATTGATTTGTTGTTTTATCCGCTATGAAAATGATTCAATTCGATGGGCATAATTCTTGGTTAAACCAGGAGGATAGAACAAAAGTTAGGCTCCCTAACTTGAGAAGCTACTTCTATAAGAAATAGGGGTAATTGATTAATGAGAGGTGAACAGGGGTTCTTTGCTCCCGGAAGAGCAAGATGAGCCTATGAGGGATGTCTTTGGAATCCTCAGACAAAGGGGTAACCGGCCATGGAGCATGAGTAATAGGCTAGAAAAGGTGGAAGCCAATGTGGGAAAGTTGGTAGATGATACATATCAATTATCGGCTACAGTTGATGAGTACCACATTGAGTACTTACAACAATTCGAGACTATCACCCAAAGAACAACAAAGTACATGTACGAGATGATGTCTCGTATGGATCGTGGCATATTTCATAAGGCCACTACCCTCCACCTCCACCACCACAATGATTTATGTACGTACATATTACACATTTCTCTTTACTTTTGATAATTTCTCATATGTTCTGGAACGAGCATATTCTATGTTTGGGGAGGGGTTGTCAAAAATACGTAATTTAATCTTGTTACATTTTTGCATCGCATATAGAATTGCATGTAGAGCATAAAATTGCATTAATTCAATTTTTTATTTTTAGCACGTTTATTGCTTGACATGTCTAATTGCTTTTGTATGTGATTTTAATCAAGATTTTCTAAAGAGTACAAGACTTCCATATGATTTTTACTATGAGCATTTAGTTTTATGAGATGACATATTTTTGTAAATAATGTGATGAATAGTTGAGGAGATGTCATTTATTTGTTTGACAATAGTTAAGTAAATTGGGTATTTGAGCATGTTGCGAAAAATAAGCCTGTGAGCTTTTGTGCCTTTAAATGCTTTTATATTATGCAGTCTTATTTTTTTCTTGAGTGTGTAATTCATGATTGCTAGAACTCTAGAACTTGCTCTGGTATCTTCATCGAAGCCAAGTGTGTGTGCAATTTTTGAAAATGATTTAAGGCCATCTTTATTTAGCCTACTTAGCCTAAAAAGCCTACCTATGAACTCATGATTCCCTAGTTAGCCGCTTTGAGCCTTAACTTTTTATTGTTAGCCACAATTTGATCTTCAAACTTGAAATTATGTTTTTATCCATAATTACTTGAGCTTATAGAAAATGAACAAGTTTGGGAGAGATGTGGTGAAAATTCTGGAAAAGAGAGATAGTTGGCAAAAGAAAGAGGGATGAGCAGTATCTAGGTAAATGAAGGATTTGTGAAGCTCGAAAAAGAAATAAAATCTCTGAAAAGAAAGAGAGAAAATCGAGCAAAGAATGAAAAGAAAAGAAACAAAAAATCTGAAAATTTTGAGAAATTGAGGCTAAAGAAAAATAAAAGGAAAAAAGGGCAAACAAGCCTAAGAATGAAAAAAAAGAAAAAGGTTGGAGTTGAGTTGAAAAAAGAAATAAAAAATATCTTGAAAGAATGATTTTAGATAAAAATTGGGTTGGTGAGTTGCAAGTCTGCGTACTTAAATTCTATTTGCTCAAGTCAAGTCACTTAATCCAAAATTTCCCTACCCTTACCAAAGAGCCTACATTACAACCAAATGAAAGTCCTTTTTGATTCTTAAGTGGTGCACACAAAAGTGGTCGAGATGTTAGACAATTTGCAAGCCTATGGTAGTTCTACATTATTTGAATTGATTTTGAGCGCAAACACTTACCATACACTTTGAGAGTTGAGTGATACACTACTTCTTGTGATTCGCGATGTCAAGTACCCGGGAGAGTATTAATTATGCCAAACTTATGAATGATGACTTCTTAATAATGAATTGCATGGTTTACTTATATATGAAGTCAAATGAGATTGAATGTTTATAGTGTTCTTGTGTGTTCTTTGTACCCCATGATATTATTTTTCTTAATTTGTTCGAGGACGAGCAATGGTTTAAGTTTGGAGGATTTTGAAACTTGTAAAATATACGTGTATTTAGGGGCTTAAAATGGTATATAATTGATACATTTGAATGTATATTTAGTGTCTTTTTACTTGGTTTCCTTAGAAGTGCACGCGATCGCATATTCTTGTAAATTTTACAGAAACAAAGCTTAATTCAAGATATATCGGTTGAAAGGCCCGAATCGGATTGATGATTGCAAAGAGAAAATTGAAAAGATGAAGAAACCAGGACAAAAACTAGTCACACGACATTGATGTGTGGGACCACACGTCCGTGTGACTCCGTCGCGAAGATGACATATCCGTGTGAAGTTGGGAAGAAACAGGGACGAAAACAAATCGCATGGCGAACCGTGTGAAAGCCACACGGTAGTGTAGAGTGACCATGTGACGCTACATGGCCGGTTGTATGACGAGTCATGGCGGATTCTTGTGTCCTTTTCCCATTCAAACTCTATAAGTGATCTCTCCAAGCACCTATATAAAGGACCCAAGGGTGCACGAAAAGAACAACATTCATACACCATACAATACACCAAAATACACAGGAACATAAAATCAAAGGTCTTGTGAGAGAGAGGAGGGCCAGTCACGAAGAACACCACAAGGCCTTTCACATCTACATAAGCACAAGAGTTTGAAGGCTTGGAAGGAAGATCCGTCGACAAGAAAGGTTTTTTTTTTTTTCTTAGTTTAGATATCTTGTCGTACTTAAACGATGTCACAATGTTGATTTCAAGTTTGTCTATGAATTTGTTATCAATGTTTGACTAATCTTTCAAATCTTAGGGCATAATCAAAACCCCTAAGCAATTTGCTAATGTGCATTATGATTTTGAAAGCGATAGGTGGCGGCGTCTGGGGAGTCGGATCATCGGCTATAGGTTGGTTGGAATACCTTATAACACTAACTCCTCGGGGACCGAGGCAAGTATGGGTACCTAAAATCTAATTTCCTTGATTGCGGGTTCGGGGAACAAGCGAGTGCCAAGGAACCTAGTACATGGATAGTGGTACATTTCCGGACATATGACATGAAACAAGAGTAATGTCTGTCAAAATTCAAGGAAATCAAAGGTGCAAAAGTCATATTTGGGAAATGCGCTCGGGGAAATCAAAGGCACATGATCCATTGGGAAAATGGATTAGAGATCACAGATCACAGATGTTGCATATGTTGAATGTCTCAACTTCAATCTGCTGAACATCAACCAACTCTGTGACAAAGGCTACAATATTGGATTCAATATGGGTGTTTGTCAAATCAAAGATGTTGAATCAAATGAAATTGTGCTTCAAGGATCAGCGAGAAAAACATGTATGTATTGGATTGATCACTAGCTACACTAAGCACATGTCCGCTAGCAAAAAAAAATGCACCGAATCAAGTTGGTTGTGACATAATAAGCTGAGTCACCTGAATTTCTAGACAATCAACAAGCTTGCAAGGAGTCATCTTGTGGAAGGATTGCCTGACTCAGTCTACAAGAAGGAAAGTATTTGTGATGCATGCGGATGGGAAAGCAATTCAAATTATCTTTCAAGGATAATCCAAGTCCTTCTTCAACCAGGATATTGCATCTATTGCAAATGGATTTATTTAGTCTGTTGAACCAACTAGCATCGATGGAAAAAAATACACCTTAGTGGTGGTGGATGATTATTCAAGATACACGTGGACAATCTCTATGTGTAAGAAGAAGAAAACCTTGCGAGAAATTGCCTCGGTGATGAGAAGAGTCAAACCCGGTATAAAGATAAGGTCGACAGGGGAACCGAGTTTGTCAATGACATTATAACTCGTAATGTGTTGAAAATGGTATTGTTCATGAGTTGTCATTTGTAAGAACTCCACGACGAGAATGGAGTAGCTGAAAGAAAAAGGAACAGAACTCTCAAGGAAGCTGCAAGGACCATGTTAGTGAAGGAGATTGCCAAAGAGATTTTAGGATGAAGCCATCAAAACTACTTGCTATACTCCGAACATGTGTATGATTAACAGTGCAATTGTCCAAAACTCCCTATCAAATTTGGACAGGGAAGAAGCCAAATGTTGGATATTTTGAATCTTTTGATGTAAGTGCTTCATCCACAACAATGGCAAGGACAACCTAAAAGCTTTTGATACTAAAGTTGATGAAGGTATCTTTTTGGGATAAGCGGTGAGAGAAAACTTCTATCCATGTGGTTTTTGATGAGCCAAGTGTTAATGGAGAAGATATAAATGAGTTAGTTGAGAAGAAAAATCAACCTCCTATTCGAAAGAGTCCCTATGTTGAAGCGGATGTAAGAGCACTCAACTCGATGAAGATGAGATAGTTGAATCTCGAGACAAGCTGGAAGGTTCGCAATCGAATGATGATGAAGAAGATGTTCAAGACAACTTAGCTACAAGACGATCAACCCAACGGACTTACTCCGACAGATGTGAGATGGCCGAGAGACCATCCATCTAGTTAATTATTCAAACTGTTAGAGATGGAGTAAGAACCGGATCGAGCCCAACATGAAGCCATGTTTACTTGTTTCATTTCTCAAATAGAGCCTAAAGATGTGTCTCAAGCATTGGATGACACACATTAGATTCAAAGCTATGCATGAAGTGAATCCATTTGAAAGAAATAAAGTTTGGGAATTGGTTCAAAGGCCCATCCACCAAAATGTTATTTGTACTAAGTGGTTATTCGAAACAAGATGAATGAGGAAGGATCATTTGTAAGAAACAAAGCAAGATTGGTAGCCAAAGGATATTGCCAAGAGGAAGGTATAGATTGTGACGAAACCTTTGCTCCTGTTGCTAGATTGGAAGAAATTAGGATGTTTCTTGCTTATGCTTCACACAAGAACTTTGTGTATCAAATGGATGTGAAGAGTACATTTTTAAATGGACTTTTGGAAGAAGAAGTATATGTGTTCTTGTGTGTTCTTTGTACCCCATGATATTAGTTTTCTTAATTTGTTCGAGGACGAGCAATGGTTTAAGTTTGGAGGATTTTGAAACTTGTAAAATATACGTGTATTTAGGGGCTTAAAATGGTATATAATTGATACATTTGAATGTATATTTAGTGTCTTTTTACTTGGTTTCCTTAGAAGTGCACGATCTCGCATATTCTTGTAAATTTTACAGGAAACAGAGCTTAATTCAAGATATATCAGTTAAAAGGCCCGAATAGGATTGATGATTGCAAAGAGAAAATCGAAAAGATGAAGAAACCAGGACAAAAACTAGTCACACGGACGAATGTGTCAGGGGGACCACACGGCCGTGTGACCCGCCTATCGTGCGAAGATGACATATCCGTGTGAAGTTGGGAAGAAACAGGGGACGAAAAACAAATCGCACGGCCGAACTATGTGAAAGCCGAACGGTCGTGTAGAGTGACCATGTGAATCTACATGGCCGGGGCAATACGACGAGTGTGGCTAATTCTTGTGTCCTTTTCCCATTCAAACTCTATAAGTGATCTCTCCAAGCACCTATATAAAGGACCCAAGGGTGCACGAAAAGAACAACATTCATACACCATACAACACACCAAAATACACGGGAACATAAAATCAAAGGTCTTGTGAGAGAGGAGGGCCAGGTTACGAAGAACACCATAAGGCCTTTCACATCTCTGAAGCACCCGAGTTTGAAGGCTTGGAAGGAAGATTCGTCCCGACAAGAAAGGTTTTTTTTCTTAGTTTAGATATCTTATGTACTTAAACGATGTCACAATGTTTATTTTAAGTTTGTCTATGAATTTGTTATCAATGTTTGACTAATCTTTCAAATCTTAGTGCATAATCAAAACCGTGGATTCATATTAAATCTTGATTAATTGTTTTCTTAATTGATTCATGTCTTCTATTTTATGAATTCGAGTGCTTATTCGAAATGGTTTTTATCGATCAATAATAAGCATGTCATATTTGTTAGTGCAAAATTCGAGAAGATGAGTTCTAACAAAGACGGAAAACAAATTCAGACATAAATGGGTGTATCGAGTCGGGAAACCTACAACTGTTTGTGGGGAGTCATTCAATTCATATGTCTTTTGGGAGTTAATAACAGTTGTATCGAGTCGGGAGACCTACAATTATTCTTAATCTACTTTTGATGCACCGCCTTAGGGTGGGGAATAGACTAACTTAGGAATTGAACCCATAAAATTGCATGAATTGTTTTTTGAAACTTTAATTGGATTTAATATTGAAGAAACATGTTGATATTATGTGCCTAAGGTTGCTTTTGTAGTTGTTGAAAATACTTGTGGGGTTCGCGAATTTATTTCTTTTTATTTTTGATTTTTATAAACTCTTGATATTCGGTCGCTCCAATAAAAATGGAATGCGATGTTATTATAGCCTAAGTGTTTCGTAGTCAATCCTAGAGGAATACGACCTTACTTGCCATTATTCTATAACCTGCACCGTACACTTGCGTTGTGAGATCCGAATAATTTTTGGTGATCACAAACCATGAATTGTTCTCCGATCTTAAAGCATACGAGTTTCAATTTGAGAAGGAAAGAACAAGAGGAGATAGCTATGCCCAAGACAACTGAACTCATGGTCGGGAAGGAAAGAAAGTTGAATCTAAGGAGACCATAAACTAAAAAAGATTTCCTTATGGTAAAAGGTTCAATAAGTTCTTCAATCGAACTATAAAAGGAACAAGGGTGAATTATGAAGAAGACATTCAACACTCTCCAAAGCTAGGGAGGACAGACCGCCAAGAGAGCTAAACATCCGAGAATTGAGTAGAGAGCCGATAATCGAGGACTAATAGAGCCGACTTGCGAGAGAGTCGAGAACCTATGTTGGAATTGCACCAACCATGACACTTCGTTGTTGAGTTCCTATCCACCAATCAACAAGTACATAAATGATGAAGAATGAAAAGTCTTCATTGAAATAAGACAAGAAAAGAAGAAAGCCATGTTGGTCAGCCGAGATCACTGAAACTTGACCAAGTGCAAGGAAAACAGAGTCGGATAGTAGTGAAGCGGACTACTCAAGTGATACTGAGAGGAAGAGGCTTTGATATGCCTCATGGCCAAAGAACAAGAATCCAAAGATCAAGAAGATGAGGCACACACTAATTCATCTCATTCTAATTCTAGTGATAGTGATTGAGACACAAACACTTCATCACCCACAAATCTTTATGATTCCATTGGCAAAATGATGAAAGATTTTGAGCACATAAAAACCTCTCACACACTGCTAAATGAGGAAAACAACCAACTTAAATTCCAAAACTCACGGTGAGCAAAGAGCCGAGTACTCTAAGTCCCATAGCCGATGAGAATACTAAGTAGAATCTTTGAAATTGGTAAGATCCAAGCAAAGTCTTAGTCTTCTCTAAAAGAGGAAAATGATATTAAAAATGTGATTGCATCATTCACTAAGGCATCCAAATCATTGTATGAGCTTATAATGTTTCAAAAAGAAAGTGGTGACAAGACAGGCATTGGATTTAATTCCTTTGTGCATGCCTAATTGCCAAGAGTGGTTATGGAAAATGGATCCTCAAGCAATGGGAGAATCCAAAATTCCAAAGCATCATATATTGCACCAACTCCCACTAAAAAACACAATCACTACCACAATGGCCTTGGATAAAAGGGAAAGGCAAGAAGCTTGATTGAGTATCTTGTGACAAAGACAACCGAAACTAAATTTAAAAGTCCATCGCCAGACTCCAAACAGGAAATACTCAGTGAAATCTAAACAGAGCTACCAAAAGACCCAGATATTTCAGCAAAGAAAATCATATGATGGGAATGGTAGAAATTACCCAAGCCAAGCTGATTGGAATAATCAAATGAGATATCAACCAAAACTTATGGGATACAAGCCAAAGTGGAAAAGACCTCAACCTCATCATAGGTCTTTCCCAAGGCAAAAGAGCTATAATCAACTCACATATGCACCCAGGCACAAAACCCAACATGCACAGAATTTCCATTATTACCCCAAGAAAGTAAATGCTCAGACACACACACATGCATATAGATAAAAGAGACATCTGTATGATCCTAAAACCCCTAAGCAATTTGCTAATGTGCATTATGATTATGAAACTGATAGGTGGAAACGTCTTAGAGTCAGATCATCTGGCTATAGGTTGGTTGGAATACCTTATAACACTAACTCCTCAGGACCCAGGCAAGTATGGGTACCTAAAATCTAATTTCCTTGATTGCAGGTTCAGGGAACAACTGAGTGCCAAGGAACCTAGTACATGGATAGTGGCTGTTCCAGACATATGACAGGAAACAAGAGTAATCTGTCAAAATTCAAGGAAATCAAAGGTGCAAAAGTCATATTTGGGGGAAATGCAGCTCCGGGGAAATCAAAGGCACATGATCCATAGGGAAAATGGATTAGAGATCACAGATCACAGATGTTGCATATGTTGAATGTCTCAACTTCAATCTGCTGAACATCAACCAACTCTGTGACAAAGGCTACAATATTGGATTCAATATGGGTGTTTGTCAAATCAAAGATGTTGAATCAAATGAAATTGTGCTTCAAGGATCAAGCGGGAAGAACATGCATGTATTGGATTGATCACTTGCTACACTAAGCACATGTCTGCAGCAAAAAGTACGGCCAATCAAGTTGGTTGTAACATAATAAGCTCGATCACCTGAATTTCTAGACAATCAACAAGCTTGCAAGGAGTCATCTTGTGGAAGGATTGCTGACTCGAGTCTACAAGAAGGAAAGTATTTGTGATGCATGCCGATGGGAAAGCAATTCAAATTATCTTTCAAGGATAATCCAAGTCCTTCTTCAACCAGGATATTGCATCTATTGCAAATGGATTTATTTAGTCTGTTGAACCAACTAAAGATGGAAAGAAATACACCTTAGTAGTGGTGGATGATTATTCAAGATACACGTGGACAATCTCTATGTGTAAGAAGAAGAAAACCTTGCGTAAATTGCCTCGGTGATGAGAAGAGTCAAACCATTATAAAGATAAGGTCCGATAGGGGAATTGAGTTTGTCAATGACATTATAACTCGATAATGTGTTGAAAATGGTATTGCTCATGAGTTGTCACCGCAAGAACTCCACGACGTAGAATGGAGTAGTTGAAAGAAGAAAGCGAACTCTCAAGGAAGCCGCAAGGACCATGTTAGTGACGGGATTGCCAAAGAGATTTTAGGATGAAGCCATCAAAACTACTTGCTATACTCGAACATGTGTATGATTAATGTGCAATTGTCCAAAACTCCCTATCAAATTTGGACAGGAAGAAGCCAAATGTTGGATATTTTTGAATCTTTTGATGTAAGTGCTTCATCCACAACAATGGCAAGGACAACCTAAAAGCTTTTGATACTAAAGTTGATGAAGGTATCTTTTTGGGATAAGCGGTGAGAGAAAACTTCTATCCATGTGGTTTTTGATGAGCCAAGTGTTAATGGAGAAGATATAAATGAGTTAGTTGAGAAGAAGAATCAACCTCCTATTCGAAAGAGTCCCTATGTTGAAGCGGATGTAAGAGCACTCAACTCGATGAAGATGAGATAGTTGAATCTCGAGACAACTGGAAGGTTCGCAATGAATGATGATGAAGAAGCTGTTTCAAGACAACTTAGCTACAAGACGATCGAACCCACAGACTTACTCCAACGGATGTGAGATGGCCGAGAGACCATCCATCTAGTTAATTATTCAAACTGTTAGAGATGGAGTAAGAACCGGATCCGAGCCCAACATGAAGCCATGTTTACTTGTTTCATTTCTCAAATAGAGCCTAAAGATGTGTCTCAAGCATTGGATGACACACATTAGATTCAGCTATGCATGAAGAGTGAATCCATTTGAAAGAAATAAAGTTTGGGAATGGTTCAAAGGCCCATCCACCAAAATGTTATTTGTACTAAGTGGTTATTCGAAACAAGATGAATGAGGAAGGATCTGTTGTATGAAACAAAGCAAGATTGGTAGCCAAAAGATATTGCCAAGAGGAAGGTATAGATTTTGACGAAACCTTTGCTCCTGTTGCTAGATTGGAAGAAATTAGGATGTTTCTTGCTTATGCTTCACACAAGAACTTCACTGTGTATCAAATGGATGTGAAGAGTACATTTTTAAATGGACTTTTGGAAGAAGAAGTATATGTGTTCTTGTGTGTTCTTTGTACCCCATGATATTAGTTTTCTTAATTTGTTCGAGGACGAGCAATGGTTTAAGTTTGGAGGATTTTGAAACTTGTATAATATACGTGTATTTAGGGGCTTAAAATGGTATATAATTGATACATTTGAATGTATATTTAGTGTCTTTTTACTTGGTTTCCTTAGAAGTGCACGACATCGCATATTCTTGTAAATTTTACAGAAACATAGCTTAATTCAAGATATATCAGTTAAAAGGCCCGAATAGGATTGATGATTGCAAAGAGAAAATCGAAAAAGATGAAGAAACCGGACAAAAACTAGTCACACGGACGGACTATGTGGGACCACACGGCCGTGTGACCCGCCTATCTTGAAGATGACATATCCGTGGGAAGTTGGGAACAAACAGGGGACGAAAAACAAATCGCACGGCCAAACCGTGTGAAAGCCACACGGTCGTGTAGAGTGACCATGTGAAGCTACATGGCACAAATTTGTGTGGATGACGAGTCGTGGGCGATTCTTGTGTCCTTTTCCCATTCAAACTCTATAAGTGATCTCTCCAAGTACCTATATAAAGGACCCAAGGGCTACACGAAAAGAACAACATTCATACACCATACAACACACCAAAATACACGGGAACATAAAATCAAAGGTCTTGTGAGAGAGGAGGGCCAGGTTACGAAGAACACCATAAGGCCTTTCACATCTGAAGCACAAGAGTTTGAAGGCTTGGAAGGAAGATCCATCCCGACAAGAAAGGTTTTTTTTTCTTAGTTTAGATATCTTTCTGTACTTAAACGATGTCACAATGTTGATTTCAAGTTTGTCTATGAATTTGTTATCAATGTTTGACTAATCTTTCAAATCTTAGGCATAATCAAACCGTGGATTCATATTAAATCTTGATTAATTGTTTTCTTAATTGATTCATGTCTTCTATTTTATGAATTCGAGTGCTTATTCTTAAATGGTTTTTATCGATCAATAATTAGTATGTCATATTTGTTAGTGCAAAATTCGGATGATGAGTTCTAACAAAGACGGAAAACAAATTGAGACATAAATGGGTGCATCAGTCGGGAAACCTACAATTGTTTGGGGAGTCATTCAATTCATATGTCTTTTGGGAGTTAATAACAGTTGTATCGAGTCGGGAGACCTACAATTATTATTAATCTACTTTTTATGCACCGCCCGGGAGGGGGAATAGACTAACTTAGGAATTGAACCCATAGAATTGCATGAATTGTTTTTTGAAACTTTAATTGGATTTAATATTGAAGAAACATGTTGAGATTATGTGCCTAAGGTTGCTTTTGTAGTTGTTGAAAATACTTGTGGGGTTCGCGAATTTATTTCTTTTTATTTTTTGATTTTTATAAACTCTTGATATTCGGTCGCTCCAATAAAAATGGAATGCGATGTTATTATAGCCTAAGTGTTTCGTAGTCAATCCTTGAGGAATACGACCTTGCTTGCCATTATTCTATAAACCGTGACCGTACACTTGCGGTTGTAAGATCCAAATAATTTTTGGCGATCACAAACCATGAATTGTTCTCCGATCTTAAAGCATACGAGTTTCAGCTGAGAAGGAAAGAACAAGAGGAGATAGCTATGCCCAAGACAACTGAACTCATGGCTGGGGAAGGAAAGAAAGTTGAATCTAAGGAGACCATAAACTAAAAGAAGATTGCCCTTATGGTAAAAAGGTTCAATAAGTTCTTCAATCAGAACTATAAAAGGAACAAGGGTGAGTTATGAAGAAGACATTCAACACTCTCCAAAGCTAGGGAGGACAGACCGCCCAAGAGAGCTAAACATCTGAGAACTGAGTAACAGAGAGCTGATAATCAGAGGACTAATAGAGCTGACTTGCAGAGAGCTGAGAACCTATGTTGGAATTGCAGCCAACCATGACACTTCGTTGTTGACAGTTCCTATCCACCAATCAACAAGTACATAAATGATGAAGAATGAAAAGTCTTCATTGAAATAAGACAAGAAAAGAAGAAAGCCATGTTGGTGGTGAGATGAGAAAAATGACCCAAGTGCAAGGAACCAGCAGAGTCAGATAGTAGTGAAGCAGACTACTCAAGTGATACAGAGGAAGAGGCTTTGATATGCCTCATGGCCAAAGAACAAGAATCCAAAGATCAAGAAGATGAGGCACACACTAACTCATCTCATTCTAATTCTAGTGATAGTGATTGAGACACAAACACTTCATCACCCACAAATCTTTATGATTCCATTGGCAAAATGATGAAAGATTTTGACCACATAAAAACCTCTCACACACTGCTAAATGAGGAAAACAACCAACTTAAATTCCAAAACTCACAGCTGAGCAAAGAGCTGAGTACTCTAAGTCCCATAGCTGATGAGAATACTAAGTAGAATGCTGAAATTGGTAAGATCCAAGCAGTCTTAGCTGCTACAGAAAAGAGGGAAAATGATATTAAAAATGTGATTGCATCATTCACTAAGGCATCCAAATCATTGTATGAGCTTATAATGTTTCAAAAAGAAAGTGGTGACAAGACAAGCATTGGATTTAATTCCTTTGTGCATGCCTAAGTCCCAAGAGTGGTCATGGAAAATGGATCCTCAAGCAATGGGAGAATCCAAAATTCCAAAGCACCATATATTGCACCAACTCCCACTAAAAAACACAATCACTACCACACTGGCCTTGGATAAAAGGGAAAAGGCAAGAAGCCAGTTGAGTATGCTGACAGTACAGCTGAAACTAAATTCAGAAAAGTCCATCAGCAGACTCCAAACAGGAAATACTCAGTGAAATCTAAACAGAGCTACCAAAAGACCCAGATATTTCAGCAAAGAAAATCATATGATGGGAATGGTAGAAATTACCCAAGCCAAGCTGATTGGAATAATCAAATGAGATATCAACCAAAACTTATGGGATACAAGCCAAAGTGGAAAAGACCTCAACCTCATCATAGGTCTTTCCCAAGGCAAAAGAGCTATAATCAACTCACATATGCACCCAGGCACAAAACCCAACATGCACAGAATTTCCATTATTACCCCAAGAAAGTAAATGCTCAGACACACACACATGCATATAGATAAAAGAGACATCTGTATGATCCTAAAACCCCTAAGCAATTTGCTAATGTGCATTATGATTATGAAACTGATAGGTGGAAACGTCTTAGAGTCAGATCATCTGGCTATAGGTTGGTTGGAATACCTTATAACACTAACTCCTCGGGACCAGGCAAGTATGGGTACCTAAAATCTAATTTCCTTGATTGCGGGTTCGGGGGAACAACGAGTGCCAAGGAACCTAGTACATGGATAGTGGCTGTTCCAGACATATGACAGGAAACAAGAGTAATCTGTCAAAATTCAAGGAAATCAAAGGTGCAAAAGTCATATTTGGGGGAAATGCAGCTCCGGGGAAATCAAAGGCACATGATCCATAGGGAAAATGGATTAGAGATCACAGATCACAGATGTTGCATATGTTGAATGTCTCAACTTCAATCTGAACATCAACCAAATCGTGACAAAGGCTACAATATTGGATTCAATATGGGTGTTTGTCAAATCAAAGATGTTGAATCAAATGAAATTGTGCTTCAAGGATCAAGCGAGAAGAACATGCATGTATTGGATTGATCACTTGCTACACTAAGCACATGTCGCTAGCAAAAAGTACAAACCGAATCAAGTTGGTTGTGACATAATAAGTGAGTCACCTGAATTTCTAGACAATCAACAAGCTTGCAAGGAGTCATCTTGTGGAAGGATTGCACGACTCGAGTCTACAAGAAGGAAAGTATTTGTGATGCATGCGGATGGGAAAGCAATTCAAATTATCTTTCAAGGATAATCCAAGTCCTTCTTCAACCAGGATATTGCATCTATTGCAAATGGATTTATTTAGTCTGTTGAACCAACTAACATCAGTGGAAAAAATACACCTTAGTGGTGGTGGATGATTATTCAAGATACACGTGGACAATCTCTATGTGTAAGAAGAAGAAAACCTTGCGAAAAATTGCCTCGGTGATGAGAAGAGTCAAACCATTATAAAGATAAGGTCGGACAGGAAACCGAGTTTGTCAATGACATTATAACTCAATAATGTGTTGAAAATGGTATTGCTCATGAGTTGTCACCGCAAGAACTCCACGTTAACGGAGAATGGAGTAGCCGAAAGAAGGAACATAACTCTCAAGGAAGCTGCAAGGACCATGTTAGTGACGGGGATTGCCAAAGAGATTTTAGGATGAAGCCATCAAAACTACTTGCTATACTCCGAACATGTGTATGATTAATGAGGCAATTGTCCAAAACTCCCTATCAAATTTGGACAGGGAAGAAGCCAAATGTTGGATATTTTTGAATCTTTTGATGTAAGCGCTTCATCCACAACAATGGCAAGGACAACCTAAAAGCTTTTGATACTAAAGTTGATGAAGGTATCTTTTTGGGATAAGTGAGAGAAAACTTCTATCCATGTGGTTTTTGATGAGCCAAGTGTTAATGGAGAAGATATAAATGAGTTAGTTGAGAAGAAGAATCAACCTCCTATTCGAAAGAGTCCCTATGTTGAAGCGGATGTAAGAGCACTCAACTCGATGAAGATGAGATAGTTGAATCTCGAGACAACGGAAGGTTTGCAAATGAATGATGATGAAGAAGATGTTCAAGACAACTTAGCTACAAGACGATCGAACCCAACATACTTACTCCAACGGATGTGAGATGGGCCGAGAGACCATCCATCTAGTTAATTATTCAAACTGTTAGAGATGGAGTAAGAACCAGATCCGAGCCCAACATGAAGCCATGTTTACTTGTTTCATTTCTCAAATAGAGCCTAAAGATGTGTCTCAAGCATTGGATGACACACATTAGATTCAAGGCTATGCATGAAGAGTGAATCCATTTGAAAGAAATAAAGTTTGGGAATTGGTTCAAAGGCCTATCCACCAAAATGTTATTTGTACTAAGTGGTTATTCGAGAAACAAGATGAATGAGGAAGGATACATTTGTTGTAAAAACAAAGCAAGATTGGTAGCCAAAGGATATTGCCAAGAGGAAGGTATAGATTTTGACGAAACCTTTGCTCCTGTTGCTAGATTGGAAGAAATTAGGATGTTTCTTGCTTATACTTCACACAAGAACTTCAATGTGTATCAAATGGATGTGAAGAGTACATTTTTAAATGGACTTTTGGAAGAAAGAAGTATATGCGGAGCAACCTTCAAGTTTTGAGTAGAAAACTATTGGAGATAAAGTCTACAAGCTCAAGAAAGCTTTGTGTGGATTGAAACAAGCACCAAGAGCCTGGTATGACACATTGTTTGATTTCTCATTGACAATGGATTCACCAAAGGTAAGGTTGATTGAACACTCTTGTAATTCAAGATGAAAGAGTATATTGCTTGTTCAAATTTTTGTGGATGACATCATATTTGGATCTACAAAATAAAAAGCTATGTGATAAGTTTTCAAACCTCATGCAAGGGAAATTTGAAATGAGTATCATGGGAGAGATGGCTTTCTTTCTAGGTCTTCAAGTCAAACAAATGAAGGATGGAACCTTCATAAGCCAAACCAAATGTACCGAGATTTGATGAAGAAATTTGGTAAGGAAGAGAAGTCATCGTGAAGATTTCCATGAATACTTCAATCAAGATGGATATGGATGCGGATGGCAAAGATGTTGATCAAACCAGGTATAGAGCCCTTATTGGATCATTGCTCTATTTGTGATAAGTAGGCCGGACATCACCTTTCTTTGTAAGTGTATGTGTGCTAGGTTTCAATCCGCACCAAAGGAGAGTCACTGACAGTAACCAAGAGAATCTACGGTATTTGAAGGGATGCCAGGAAGTTGGCTTATGGTATCCAAAGGATGGAGGATTCAAGCTAGTTGGCTACTCGGACTTAGACTATCTTTGGATGTAGAGTAGATAGGAAAAGTACATCCCAGACCTATCAAATGCTTGGAAATAGATTAGTTTATTGGTTCATCAAGAAAGAAAATTCGATAGCTACATCCACAATCGAAGAAGAGTACATACATAGCAGGGCGAGTTGTTGTTCCCAAGTTCTATGGATGAGGCAACAAGTGAGAGACTACGATGTAGAAAAAAGGTAGATTCCAATTATGTGTGACAACACAAGTGCTATTACAATAACTCAAAATCTGTATTGCATTCAAGAACCAAGCACATTGATGTCAAATTGAAATAAGAGTTCATGTTGGAAAGAAAGACATCACATTGAAATACATCTCAATTGATAAGTAGTTAGGTGATATATTCACTAAGCCATTATATGAATCAAAGTTTGAAGAGCTTAAAAATGAGCTAAGATTGATTGAGCTAAGTTAGGAGACTCAGAAGACTCAATCAGCAGAGTCAAAGAAGAGAGAAATGAAAATCAACAAAGTTACATTTTCCAAACCCAAGTGAAGCGATCAAGACGGATAGTGAGTCAGATCGAGTTAGTGGCAACCGAGTGACCATCATGTGAAGTGAGAAGCGAGTTAAGTCACCTTTGGAAGATAGCCGAGTTATTTATGAGCTAAGTGACGAAACGCAATCGTTTTTCGCGAGCGAAATGTTGTTGAGCATTATGTCATCGTAATTATGGTGTCGAATAAAGCCTATACACGTTTAGCCTATGATTGGATATAAATGCGGTTGCATTTAATGTGGGGAAATTAATGCGATCTAAGATTTTAATGTGGGAAATTCTAAAAACCGTCCCCTCACATCCCATATATACCCAAAATCAAATGTCTCTCTCCTCAAATACACTCCTCTGTCTCAAGCAAAGACAAAGTTTTTCTCTCGCAACCAAGCAAAAACCCCTAGTTCGTACATCATTCAAAGTTCGAGTTTCAAAGTTCATTTTTAAAATGACCCCAAGTTATGACTTTGTGAAGATGGTGAGAAGATCAACTCGATTCGACGGTGGATTTTGATGGTGCGGTGAAGTAAGGGTGAGAAAGCCCTTGCTAAAAAGATAGTGACAAACTAGAGAAATATGGCCTAAAGGGATTTCTACCATGGAGTTCTCTCACACGTACCTTGAAGATCTCCATGTTCTACATGAACACTAAGGTTCACAATGGAGAAATAGCATCTTTGTCCATGGCAAGAAGATTAAGATTACTACTGCGGATTTGGCTACTCATTGCCACCTTCCTTCGAGTGGGCTGAAGGAAATTGTTGAAAAAGACGTCAATCTGGCTGCAGCATGGAAGGAGATCGTCAAGCCGAGTGTCGATTCTAAAAGTTTACATCAGTAAGAAGTCGCTCATTAAGAACGAGTATCATAAGTTGATGGATGTTGTGTCCAAGTGTGTGGACATGAAGTTTTGCAGCTTCAATCAGTTGTCTCGGCGAAGCTGACTGTCATGGCTACTTTCATGGAAGAAAAGAAGGTGAACTGGGCTGAGTTCATCTTCAGCCAAATTTGTCAGAACGTAATAAACAAGACAATTTCCGATGATGGATTGTTCGTTAGTTCACTGGGGTATGGTCTTGTGATTGGCCATTTGATGGAGGTGAAGGGCATTCCTCTTAGGAATGGAAAACCCTTCCATGTCAACAAAAAGATGTTCAAGGCAAACCTCTCTGCTGCACAGAGGCAAGCCCATGCAAGAAAGGCTGACACCAGCAAAGGTGAGTCAACTGACCCTATCCCCAAGGACGATCTGCAACTGCAAAGGCTACCTCTCCAAAGCCTGCACAGAAGAAGAAGAAGAAAGTTGTTGCAGCAAAGCCTGTCCTTGTCCCTGTAGCCGTCCAAGAACCAGCACCTACCCCAGCAGCCGAGACTGAGAAGGATGCCCCTGGACCTTCTCCAGTCATGAAGATAAAGCGCTCAGCTGTGCCTGGCAAACTAGCTGCAGCCAAGAAGATAAAGATGGTGGAGCAAGCTACCATCGAAGAAGCTGAAGAGGAAGAGATCCTCTTGTCAAAACCAAGAGAAGGCGATTAGTAAGAAGATATGCCTTGGAAAATCCAACTAAGTCCGGCACTCAAGTTGAAAAGGAGACTATTGATGTAGAGGAACATCAGTCTAAGCAAGCCAAAAGTCAGGGAACCACCACTATAGTCGAGAAGACTATTGATGAAGGTCAACAGACTGAAGAAGAGACAGTTGCTCGCGATACAGCTGAAGAAAGAGAAGTGGACAAAACTGACCAGTATGAAGAGTTAGATGTCAACTCCTCTCAAACCAATGCTAGAACCATTTGAGGAGGATAGTGCTCCTCTTTAGCCCATCTTGGAGGAGGACGATGATCTTTTGATCTGTCCCCCGCCTACCCTAACATTCAAGAGAGACTAAGGATTTGGAGGCATTAGAACTTAAGTTATGCCAGATATCAATCCCAGAGTCCTGATTTCATTGAAGAGGAAAAAGCACTTCTAAGCTTTCTGGGGAACGTCTCTGTTAGCTCTGCGCTCGACCCAAATTTTTGTTCTGCTACCCTTATGGATAAGAAGGAAGAAGAGAAAGCTAAGGAGAAGGCTAACGCAAAAGTTGTTAAGGAATCTCTAAAACCTCACACCTGTTTCCTAACGAGAATGTCTAGAACATACCCAACAGACAAACCAGCTTGATGTGTGACATTGAGGATATTGACCATCTACCGATGCGGTGGAAAGTGAGTTAATGCAAGCTTTGAAAGAATCCAAAGAGCTGCAGTAAAGTAAAGTATGACAAAGGGACAAGGAGAATCTTCTTCTATAATGATTACTCCTAGCCCGGATATAATGGAGATGGTAAGAACAATTGATGCCACCACATCTCAAAGTACACTCCGAGGATGAAATAACCGGGAAGATTGGAGATGAAGCTAGGTAAGGTGATGAAGAAGGAACCTTAGCTAAGCCACTCCCGACGAAGGCGTTGAGTCACCTTCCCAAACGACTAATAACTCAAAAGGAATCACAATCGTGTCCTAGGTTTCGAGTGACTCCACTTGCTCGAGACTCACTCGGTGGTGCCACCGGTGGGAAAACTCAAACCACCATAATAGGGTCGGAGGAGGCTATGGGAGACCAAACTAAAGAGAAGTTTGGAGGCGAAGGCGAGATAAGCGAAGAACAACAAATTGAGGTTAATGAAGCTCGAGACGATTCCAATTATTTTAGTGAAACTTCACCGCCATGCATGCCAATGAGGCTGGCGTGCAGCCAAGGCAAATGATGGTGTTGAGGCCATGGGAGTTGAGACTCTTGGCCATGAAAGGTGCAATCTAAGGAGTTGAGACTCGATGGATGCCACCAAAGACCCCAAAATAGCTCCATCTCTTTGAAGGGATTTTGTTGAAGACCATGTTGTGGTTGTGATCGCTAGAGGGAATTTGAAGGCCCATCGACGGTTGAGGCTGGCGAGGGTAATGAAGGCCTAGAGGAGGTTGATACTTCCCTAGGTAAGATGGTCAATGAACAAGTGCCACCCCTCGGGAAGAAATCATTGAAGACGATTAAATAAGTCTCTTCATGATTCCCAAAAGAATGTTGATGTTGAATTCTTGGGAACCGATGATGAAGCCGAGTCGATCAATTGAAAATTCATCCGAGGACAAAGTTGTTGAGGAGGAACTAGCAAAACGGAGGCAAGCAAGTGACAAAGTCGCTCCGATCAATTTTACAATGGTTGATGGCCCACCTCCCATGGTGCCATCACCTTCCAATGACACTTGATGAGTCCGAGGATAAGCCAACCCAAAAGGAAGCTACCATCGATGCCGACGAAGGCCGTTAAGACAAGCGAGGATTAGTCACTCGAGAAGGCTAACACATCGCACAAGATGTCGATGACGCCGAGACGGTCGAGGTACAAAAAGAGTCAAGAAATTTTGAAGGAAAAGAAAAATACTCCATAGGTTGATGATGTGGAAATTCCTATTTTTCCGGAGGATTTATTCACCGACTACTTTCCTTTCGAGGCTCATGTACCCTTGGAAGAAGACTCAATCTTGCTGAAAGTGCGAGGTATACAGGGTATACCTTCCATGTTCCGGTGAAGAACTTGGAACTCTTCTTCGATACAACAATGGTGCCGATTGGGTTTGATTTTGATGCTATGTGGCTAGAAGAGCAGTCCATCGATGCATCCAACTTTCGCAAAGCCTTCAAGGCCATTTGTACAAAAATTGGAAATATGGAACATGGGTTCGCAACACTCAACCAATGGCTTGACAATCGAGATGAAAACATCACAGGAGATATCCAGGAACTGTTTTGAATATAAGGGAATGGATAGGCGGAGACTAAAGCACTCGGGCGTGAGCATGTCACATACTTTAAATCTCTCTTTGCAAAAATGGTGATCGGAGCTCGAGAGAATGCCAAGTTCAAAGCGGCGTCAAAGGGACCATATCTTTAGGATGGATCAATCTCACAAGAGCAATATGGAGTTGCTCAAGGCTCAACATAAGTCAGAACTTCAGAAATGGAGGCCAACATGCATAAGGAGATCATGGTGCTCCAAATTGAGATGAAGCTGATGGCAGCAGAGACGAAGGCTCTGAGATCTGAATTTTGAGTAGCATACTCCAAAAGTCATGACAAGAAGGACATAACCAACATCAAGATTGATCTACTCCTTAGTGGAATGTTCCCTCAATTGGATCTACCCCTTGGTGTTGATGCCAAAAACAGGAAAGATTAAAATAAGCAGCAGAGGAGTTATATGGATTGAAGTAAGGTGGAAGCATGCGCAAGGGGAAGGCATTGATGTGAAGAATCGCCCTTGAAAATTATTCTTGCTAAAACCCCTCAACAAGGCAAAGTGACAGCCTCCATTCTCAGCCAACTACCTAAAGATATGCCTATTGAAGAAAAAACTGATTTGGCCTACAAAAAGTCAAGACAAGATTGAAGCTGAATTTGAGAAGGTAGCTGAGAAAGATTCTGGAAGAATTGAAGATTTGAAAGCAAAGTATGAAAGCCCCCCAACTGGACTGTAAAAGGACTCCCAGCTGTGAGACCCCCTCGTGAGATTACTTTGCCTAATGCAAGATCTGAGCCGAGATCCCTAGAGGAGTTCCAAACTCTAACTGCAGAAGGATACTTCAAGAACACGACTCTACCCCAGGCGCGGAATATGTATTAGGAGAAAGGACTTGACTTATGTAAATCGGTGATAGGCGGTGAGTTTGAGCGAGCAAATAGATTGGTAAAGCACCAGACAAGACACTCCTAAAGGAGGAGCCGAGTCGCGAGGAAGGGGAATGTTTGGCAGTGGTGGAAGAGGCAGAGATACTCCATCACAGCTGAAATCAAAGGATGTTAGATATGTTGATCCGCAGAAAAAGGAATCAACTACTGCGCTGGGTCTGATACTCTTGCAAACATAGAAGTTGAGAGGAAGAATAAAGAGGCAAGGAGGATGCAAAAAGCTGAAAATGAACGGCTCAATCGTGAATGGGAAGAAAGACAGAGAAGGAGGACCCTTACGCCCAAACGAGCCTACGAAAAGAAGAAGAGGGAGGGAGGAAGAAGACATAAAGAGGAGAAGAGCTAAAGAAGACGGGAGGAGAGCCGAGGATGAAGAGAGAAGAAGGAAAAAGCTGAGGCATTGAAGACGGCTGGACCCCTTTAGTGTATTTTACTTAGCTGTAAATACAAAATTGTAAGTACTTGCTCGTATACCTGTTGTAAACTTTTAAAGGCTCTGATACATTTCTATAAGATTCCATAGCTCTGACACATCAGCATACATATGTATAGCTCTGATATAGTGTATAAGGTATACGTTGTAAAAGCTTTGTAAAGTGCGTTTGTAAAGTACAAGAATGATATGTTCAAATAAAATTGACATATTCTACACATACATTCTTTGTTACTGCACAATTTACTTTATTGTATTTATTTAAGTTTTGGCATCATCAAAAAAGGGGAAATTGTTGGAAAAATTTATGTTTAGATTTTGATGATACCATGTAAAACTTAGATTAGGAAGTTGGCACCCCATTTTATATGTAATTCAACTTGTAATAGATAGGGTTGTATAAGGTGAGTTGAAGTCAGCTAAGTTGAAGATTACAAGACTCACTTGAAGATCGAAGAGAAGACCTAGCTGTGTGGCAGCTGAGTGAAGTGAAGAGAAGTCTCAGTCAAGTGACAGAAAAGATGTCTCAGTCAACTGATTGACAGCTAAGTCATTCTAAAATGATTGGAATCGAAGGTCAAAGGGGTATGTAGCAGACAATACTTGAAGAAAGATGAAAGAGATCTGTTGTCAAGACAAGTCAAGGTTTTCTTGGAAATAAGCATGTGTCGGTGCCAAAGAATAATGTTGTTTTCTTTGAGAGAGTGCAAAAAGCAAGGAACCAAAGGAGATGTACACGAAAACCTGCATAGATTAAGAAAAGATGTAGAGCATTTAATTCATGATATGTTCCACATAAATGCTACAAGACAAGACAAGCCAACAACCTATGAGTGTGATTTGAAATTTGTGTCTATCTCTTCAACGAACATAATTTCAATGTGCAAATATAAATGGTTGAGGAAACAAGTGAGGGAAGGGTACGAAATTCATAAGACTATCAAGCATTCAAGCAAGCAATAACCTACAAATTCTCTCAAGCTTTTCAAAGAATCGTCAAGCCTAATTTTAAAGGAATTCAATCCAACACATTCAGTGAAGGAACGATTACTTCATCAGTTGAAGAGAAAAACCTATTTAAAGAACAAAGGAGTCTACTCTCCAAGGTTGAAGGTGAAGTAGGAAGGTTCAAGTCCGAACCAGAAGCTTTAGACTCCTTGGAGGGCTGTGTGAACAAATCCAAAAGTTTGAAGGAGCTGAAGTAGCAAGATAACTATTTTGTGAAGAAGCTGAGTACCAGGAGCAGCAGACTGTGTGATCGAAGCTGACTCGAACTGTTGACTGCGTTGTAACAAAGATCAAGTTACTTAGTGGATTCCTCCAGGAGTTGCAGAAGAGTGGATTAGAGGAATTACCCTATCCTCGAATCACTATAAATTGCTTGTGTTTTATTAACCTTACAACACATTTATTTCTTGCGTTTATATCATATCTGCTTCCATGTTAAAATCTCTAATCTGCTGATAATAACTATTGCTAAAAAAGTGTTGTAAAATATGTTTAAAAATCATAAGGGCGAAAAGTCTTCCGCTGACAAAACCAAATCATCAGAATCTAAGTGTTAGGCTGTGAGCGACTAAGTTATCCTATCAACAAACTCTGTCAGTCATTTGAATGGGTAACTTTTTTATGTAAGCCAACCTAGTTGTCCCCCGAGGACTTAGGCGATTTATGTAAAACTCGAAAATATTTTAAAAGGACTAATTCAAAAAGTTGGTAAGGTTTGTTCAACCCCCTTCTAAACCTTACACATCACCCTTGGGACCTACAATATGTTTTGATGCATCTGTGAAGGCACAAGAATGGGGCTTCTTTTCTACAATGGCCTTAGCCTTCTCAATTTCTTTAAGCCTCTCATTCTCCTTCCTATCAATCATAATGTTGTTGCAGTTGTCTTTATCCAGAGCCGTGCGTACACCAACGTCCCCCAAAAACTCTAGGAGGTATTCTTCCTCCTCAATGAATTTCGGGCTTTTAAATTGGTGCCTAGCCAAATTCAACTTCCAGGCCCTCCAAATTTTAAGCCTTTCCTGTATGTCCGGATATGCAGGGGACAACATCATAAGATCATCGTCATCCTCCTGCAAGGGCTCAAAAGGAGCCCTCTCCACCTCAGCTGTTCTAACATCCTTCTAAGGGGAGCGTACAACGAATTCCTCTTCTTGGTCAGCTGGTCCAACTTTTGTTTCTTCAGCTGTCTTCCTAACAACTGTCTCCTCCAAACTCTGCTGATCTCCACTAGCAGTCTCTTCTACCCTCTGCTATTCACTGACATCAATTTCTTTCTCAGTGGTCTCATCACCACTCTTTTCCTTCGAACTTTGCTGCTCATCACTAGTAGCTACCTTCTCAACATTCGTGGCAGACTCAGCTGGCTTGACCAAAGCGGATTATTTCACCAATCGCCTTCTCTGTGTTCAGAGTAGAAGAATCTCTTCATCTTCTTGTTCCTCTTCTATGGCTGTGGGCTCTACCATCTTTATCTTCTTTTCTACAACTGGCTTTCTCGGCACAACTGAGCATTTATTCTTCACGATAGGAGAAGGTGCGGGGTATTTCTTCTCTGTCTCGCCTCTTGGGGCGGGTGCAAGGTGTTGCGGCTGCGCAGGGGCATGTGCCGACTTTTTCTGGAAGGGCTTTCTTTTTCTTTTGCACGGGCTTAGGAGATGGAGCCTTAATAGTTGCAGATTGTGTCCTCTAGGACAGGTCGATTGACTCCCCTTTACTTGTATCGACTTTTCTTGCATGGGCTTGTCTGGGCGGTGATAGGTTGGCCCTAAACATCTTCTTGTTAACATGGAAGGGTTTCCCATTCGAGAGGAATGCCCTTCACCTTCATCATGTGGACGAGCTCTCGAATAATCCAACATCATTAATGCTCTTATTCATCATGTTCGGCAAATCTTCCCAAAGATGAACTCGGCCTTTGATTCACCTTTTTCTCCTCCATTATAACATCCATCTTTGTTAGCTTAGTCTTTGGCGGTGATTAAAAATGCCAAATTTCATGTCGATGCATTTGGCTACCACGTCCATGAGTTAATGGTAGTCCTCCTTGATTAGAGACTTCTTCGTTGTATAGACAACCTTCACAACAGAATCTGGCTTCGCAATGTCCTTCCATGCAACAGCCAGGTTTATGTCTTTTTTAGTAATCTCCTTCAATCTAGATGAATGCACATGGCATTTATCGATTAATCTGCATCGATTATCTTTATGTCCATCTTGTGGACAGAAAAGAGGATTTCACCGCTGTGAACCTCAGGGTTTTCCTTCTCGTTGCATAGAAAAAGCTTTTGCTTGCTTGAGACGAATGAAAGTAGTGTGAGGAGAGAGAAATAAAAATTCCTCTATATATGGGATGTGAGGGGACAGTTTTTGGAATTCAAAAAGTTCGAAAATGATCAACGGTTGAGATCAAGTCTTGAAACCATATTAATTTCCCCGCACTAAATGCATCATCATTTATATCCAATCATAGGTAAAATGGGTATAGTCTTTTTATCGACACCATAATTGCTGCGATGTCATGCCCAAAACATTCTCGCTTATAGAAAATGACTGCATTTTGTCACTTAGCTCTTCATAACTTAGCTATCTTCTATAAGTGACTTGACTCTGCTTCTCTCTTCACATAATAAGCACTCGGTTGTCCAGCTAACTCGATACAGCTGACTAGCCATCTTGGCTGTTTCACTTTGCTAAAAAATAAAACTTTATTGGTTTTTAATACTCTCTTCTTTGACTCTGCTGATTGAGTCTTCTGAGCCTCCTAACTCAACTCAATCAATCCAAGTTCATTTTTAAGCTCTTCAAATCTTGATTCAGATAATGGCTTAGTGAATATATCAACTAACTGCTTATCAGTTGGTATGTCTTCCAATGTGATGTCCTTCTTTTCAATATGATCTCTTATAGATTGATATCTGACACCAATGTGCTTGGTTCTTGAATGCAATACTGGGTCTGAGTAATTGCAATAGCACTTTTGTTATCATACATAATTGGAATCTCTTTTTCTTTTATATCATAGTCTCTCAATTGTTGCCTCATCCATAACACTTGGGCACAATATCTGCCTGCGACTATGTACTCTACTTCAGCTGTGGATGTAGCTATTGAATTTTGTTTCTTGCTGAACCAAGAAACTAATCTATTTCCAAGAATTTGACAAGTACCTGATGTTCTATTCCTTTCCACTCCATATCCATTATAGTCTGAGTTTGAGTATCCAACTAGCTTGAATCCTCCATCCTTTGGATACATAGGCCAACTTCTTGGCATCCCTTCAAATACCTTAGGATTCTCTTGGTTACAGTCATGTGACTCTCTTTTAGTGCAGATTAAAATCTTGCACATACACCTACAACAAAGGTGATGTCTGGCCTACTTGCTATTAAATAGACCAAACATCTAATAAGGGCTCTATATCTGGTTTTATCAACAACTTTGCCATCTGCATCCATATACAGATGACTTCTCTTCCATACCAAATTTCTTCATTAAATATCTGGAATATTTGGTATGACTTATGAAGGTTCCATCCTTCATTTGCATGACCTGAAGACCTAGGGAGAAAGTCAGCTCTCCCATCATACACATTTCAAATTTTCCTTGCATGAGTTTTGAAAATTTGTCAACAGCTCTTTGTTTGTGTGTCCAAAGATAATATCATCCACATAAATTTGAATAAGCAATATACTCTCCCCATCTTGAATCCTCAAGAGTGTTCTATCAACTTTGCCTTTGGTGAATCCATTGTCAATAAGAAACCGAGATAATGTGTCTTACCAGGCTCTTGGTGCTTGTTTCAATCCACACAAAGCTTTCTTGAGCTTGTAGACTTTATCTCCAATAGTTTTCTACTCAAAACTTGGAGGTTGCTCCACACAGACTTCTTCTTCCAAAAGTCCATTTAAAAATTCACTCTGCACATCCATTTGATAAACAATGAAGTTCTTGTGTGCAGCATAAACAAGAAACATCCTAATTTCTTCCAATCTATCGATAGGTGCAAAGGTTTCATCAAAATCTATACATTCCTCTTGGCAATACCCTTTGGCTACCAATCTTGCTTTGTTTCTTACTACAGATCCCTCTTCATTCATCTTATTTCTAAATATCCACTTAGTACCAATAACATTCTGGTGGGTAGGCCTTTGATCTAATTCCCAAACCTTATTTCTTTCAATCTGATTCAGCTCTTTCTGCATAGCTAGAATCCAATGTGTGTCGTTCAATGCTTGTGACACATATTTAGGCTGTATCTGGGAAATGAAACAAGTGAACATAGCTTCATGTTGAATCCTGGATCTGGTTCTTACTCTATCTCTAACATCTCCAATGATAAGCTACGGTGGATGGTCTCTCGGCCATCTTACATCCGGCGGGGAGTAAGTCTGCTTTGGATTGGTCATCATCTCGACTAAGTTATCTTGAACAGATTCCTCATCATCATTCAGCTGCAGATCTTTCAGTTGTCTCTGAGATTCAGCTATCTTATCTTTATCATGGTTGAGTCTTCTTATATCCGCCTCAACATAAGGACTCTTCTGAACAATTGGCTGACTCCTCTTGTCAGCTAACTTATCTATGTCTTCTCCATTAACATTAGGTTCATCAAAAACCACGTGGATAGACTCTTATGTGACAATTGTCCTCTTGTCCAAAGACTCTAAAAGCTTTACTCTCGGTGAGCATACCAAAAAGATACCTTCATCAGCTTTAGCATCAAAAGCTTTTAAGTTGTCATTGCCATTGTTGTGAATGAAGCACTTACATCCAAAGATATGAAAATATCCAACATTTGGCTTTCTTCCTGTCCAAATTTCATAAGGAGTTTTGGACAACTGCTTGTTGATCATACACCTATTCTGAGTGTAGCAAGTAGAATTGTAGCTTCAGCCCAAAATTTCTTAGGCAAACCAGCTTCAGCTTATATGGTCCTCGCAGGTTCCTTGAGAGTTCTATTCCTTCTTTCAGTCATTCCATTCCACTGTGGAGTTCTTGTAGCTGATAACTCATGAGCAATACCATTTTCAATGCAATACTGAGTTATAATCCCATTGACAAACTCAGTTCCTCTATCAGACCTTATCTTTATAATGGTTTGACTCTTCTCATTTTGAACTCTTTTCATTAACTGTGGGAGTTTCTGCAAGGTTTCCTTCTTTTTACACATAAAGATTGTCCATGTGTATCTTGAATAATTATCTACCACCACTAAGGTGTATTTTTTTCCACTGATGCTCACTGCTTCAACAGGACCAAACAAATGCATGTGCGATAAGCGCAATATCCTTGTTGAAGAAGGACTTGGCTTGTCCTTGAAAGAAGACTTTATTTGTTTTCCCATTTGTCATGCATCACAAATCCTTCCACTAGATGACTCGTTGCAAGCTTGTTGATTGTCTTGAAATTCAGGTGACTCGGCTTCTTGTGCCACAACCAACTTGATTCGGTTGTACTCTTTGCTAGCAGACATATGCTTGGTGTAGCAGATGACCAATCCATTACATACATGTTTTTTAGCCTTGATCCTTGTAGCACAATCTCATTTGATTCATCATCCTTGATTTAGCATACACCCATGTTGAATCCCACATTATAGCCCTTGTCACATAGTTGGCTGATGCTCAGCAGATTGAAGTTGAGGCCTTCAACATATGCTTCATCTGTGATCCCTGGTCTAATCTTCCTGAGGGATCCAGTGCCTTTGATCTCCCTTGGAGCTTCATTTCCTCCAAATATGACCTTAGCACCTTTGATTTCCTTGAACTTTGAAATATTTTTCTTGTTTCCTGTCATGTGTCTGGAACAACCACTATCCATGTACCAGGTTCCTTGGCACTCAGTTGTTCCTTGAACCTACAATCAAGGAAATTAGTTTTTAGGTACCCATACTTGCCTGGGTCTTGAGGGGTTAGTACTTTAAGGTGATCCAACCAACCTATAGCCAAATGATCTAACTCTAAGAGATTGCCACCTATCAGTTCCATAATCATAATAAACATTTGCAAATTGCTTGGGGACTTTAGGCTCATACAACTGTCTCTTTTGTCTGTATGCCTGTGTGTGTGTTTGAGTATTTGCTTTCTTGAGGTAATAGTTGATCTTTTGTGCATTTTGGGCTTTGTGCTTGGGTGCATATGTGTGCTGATTATAGCTCTTTTGCCGTGGGAATGACCTATGTTGAGTCTGAGGTCTTTGCCACTTAGGCTTGTATCCCATTGGTCTTGGCTGATTCTCATTTGATTATGCCAATCACCTGGTGGGGTAATTTATACAATTTCCATCATATGATTTTCTTTGATGATATCTCTGGGGCTTTTGGTAGCTCTCCTTGTATTTTTCTGAGTATTTCCTATTTGGAGTCATTGATAGACTCTTGAATTTAGTTTCACCTGTCTGTTAGCATACTCGGTGGCTTTTTGCCTTTTCCTCGTATATCCAAGGCCAGCATGGTTGTGTAGGTCCCAAGGGTGTGAGTGTAAGGTTTAGAAGGGGGGGGGTTGAATAAACCTTACCAACTTTTCGATTTAGTCCTTTTAAAACATTAAGAGTTAATACTTCAAATTTGAGTCCTAGATGGATAGCTAAGTTAGTTAATCGCAGAGTTAGCCACTCACAGACTCGGATTGAGTTGTTGATAGAATAACTCATTTTGTTTTGACTAGAACTTAACTTGATTGTGATATGTTTTCAAGGAAGACTTAACACCCTTGAATTTGGTTTTAGCACCTTTTTGATTATCAATTGGACAACAAATTTATCAGCAAATATTGAAATAATGTGCAGAAATTAAAGTGCTGAAATGTAAATGACACAATAAATTTTTATAGAGGTTCGAAGATGGGGTAATTATTCTAATCCTCTCTTCTCCAACTCCTGGAGGAATCCACTAAGTATTGATCAGTATACAAAGTGGTAATCAGTCCAGATGCAAGTCTTGATCACACAGCTGACTTGATCCTTTGGGACTCAGTCTGGAGATGCCTTGGTCACACAGCTGGCTTCTCGTATGACTCAGCTTCTTCACAGGCATTGTGCCTTGCTACTACAGACTCACTTGCTCAATCTTCTTGGATTTGATCACGAAGCCCTCCAAAAACTTGAGACTGGTTCGACCTTGAACCTTTCTACAATCCTCCTTGGAATGTAGACCCCTTGATTCTTCAAATGTTTCCTCTTCAACTGATTGAAGTCGTCTTTCCTTCACATGTAAGTGTTGGATTGATTTCCTTCGTAGTGTAGGCTTGAGGATTGAACTTGAATGATTTGAGAATAGTTCAGGTTACAGATATTGCTTTTCTTGCTCGTATTTGTTTTCTGATTGTCAAGGTTAACCTTTTCTCAAAGTGATTCCTCAGCCTTTTATAGTGTTCTTTTGAAAATTTGCCCGTTGAAGAGATAGGTTAATTTTCAAAAGACACTTGTGGTCGTTGGCTTGTCTTGTTGCAGTTCTTGGAATTGACGTTTCCTCGTATGAATGATTCTTGACTTTTTGAGTTCGACACAGTGCAAGTGCTACCCATTGGTTTATTCCTTTTGCACGCTCCGGGATTGAGCACTTTAAGAAAGGCGATATGGAAGTAATTCTCTTGACTTACGTGCAACGAATCTCTTTCGATTGTCTCGACTGATCGCATTTACTTGACTTCCCAGGTGACTTGAGTCGACTTCCAATCATTGGATGACTCATCGTCACTTCATCTTGAGACTTGGCTATCTTGAGTTGACTTGGTGACACTTCACTCAGTGCATCTCATTTGCACCTTGATCGAGTTCTGTCTTCTCTTCTTGCCATACTCACCGCCTCACAATGAGTCTTACTTTTAGTCTCCAGTTGTCTTCTTTCATGTTCGGGCATAGCCGACTTAACTCGGCTCGACCAACCTATCTATTATAATGCAATTTACAACAAAAATGAGGTGCCAACTTTCTATTCTAAGTTTTACATGGCATTCATCAAAATCTAAAAATTAATTTCCCAACTATTTCCCCCTTTTTGATGATGCCAAAACTTAAAACATTCATACAATAATTAAATAGCAAAGATACATACGACAATATAGAATCACGGAATGTATGTGTAGAATCAATCTTTTATTGATCATAACATTCTTGTTCTTTACATGCCTATTTACATAGTGTATCGAGCTTAATGAGAACTTAATGTAGCCATGCTATTCTATATCTACGCAAGTATAGAAATTATACAAGTTTATTCAATGTACGGAAGACTTACATAAAGATGTATTTACATAGTAAAATACATGAAGGTGTGGACAAACAACACTTCATCTCCTTCGTTTGCTTCCTTTTCCTCTTCTTGACTCTGTCTTTTCGATCTATTCCTCTTCTTCTCTTCTTCGATGCTTTCTTTTTCTCATATGCTTTCTGGCGGCTTCATCTCTTCTTTTTCTTTCTTGCCTTTCTTCCCACAAGTGAGTTTGTCTTCTATTTTCTTCCTCGATCCTCTTCACATACTCAACATTGTTCTTAGCTACTTGGAGGTTGGCTACTTCATCGAATCCCCAATAGATCCCTCCTTTCTTGCACGGATCTATATATTCAATGTTTTTAGGCGAGAGGTCTAGGTTTGAAACCTCTTCCTCCACCACTGTTTCTTCCTCCGCCTCTGGGTGTGTATTGTCTTGGGGCCTTCTTTTTCCCACTGTGAGTGACTAGCAGAGTGACCAGCCAGAGTGATCGCGATAGTCCGCGCCTGTCGGCCTTCTTCACATAGCTTGAGGCCTTTTTCCCAATAAAAATCCCAGGTTTGAGCCATGGGCATGTTTGCGAAGTAACCTCGGATGCGGGCGTCTTGAATTCATCAACGAGATCTTGGCTCGGTTCGATGTCCGAAATGGCATAGGTGTCTCATCTCTTGGAATGCTTGCCTCCATGTTGTTTTAGTATATCTATAACACGGGCATCCATCTTTCCTTCCACCTCCTTCATCCCGGCTTCGACTATCTTTCTTTTTTTTTCAGCCATGGGTGCTGCAGGATGTTGGAGCGGCAGAGTAACGGGAAGTTTCTTTGATGATATCACCGTGACAAGACCTTGTTGTGGGGTTTTAGCAATCATCAAGGTCATATCTTTCGAACCTTCGAACCTTCCCCTCAACAGATTTTCCCTTCTTCTCTCTTCTTAGTTCCTCAATGTCTTCTCCTTCATCATTTTGCGTCCTTCTTCTCATTTCGGATCCTTTCAACGCCTTTAGGTATTCCTCTTCCCCTTTTTGGCATCATCAAAGGAGAGAGGAACCCCGAAACAAGCTAGCAATCATGAAGTCTAAGCGGCTGATAGTTGAGTTATGCTTTGAATCTGCTGCGGAGTATGATGCACGGAATTCGGAGCGGGTGGCATTGGATTCAGCTATTACCAGCTTCATTTCAGCCATGAGGAGGCTGAATTTCCTCTCCATGTTCTCCTCTACACGCAAGAGCTCTTTCTTATTAAATTCACAGTTTGCATCTCGTGTTGTGAGATTCATGCATTCGATCGATATTCTCTTGCATTTTTGTCTTCATATCAAGCATTCTCGGCCCACGTGACGAGCAATTTATTGAACAATGTCCTAAAATATCGAGCTTGCTCCACGCACATTGTTTTTGTTGTTGCCACCATTCCGGATCGACAATTATTCCTCGCAGATCGGCGGTAAGATTTGCGTCTTTGTTATCGACCTCATGTCCGGTGAGGCCTGGTGCCTCTCCATCTTCTCTATCTCGCAAACATGGCCTTGAAAAACTTCTCGAACCTCATTTGTCACTTTTGTCTCAATGGCGCTCAAGCGGCGTCAAAGTCAAAGTCTGTTGGGACGATGGTGTCTGTTGGAATAACGGGATGAGGTTTATGGAAACGTTCTTGATCTCGAGTTGATGCTTGGGAAGGTCGGTACTTCCGAGAGAAAGGAAACGATTCTTCAAGCGGATCATCAAGGGCAACGGAATCGCTCAATGACAACTTGTGCTCGTGAAGTTCTGGTGGAGTCGATCCTGCTGACTTAGGGAGCACGCCGGTTGACTCTGTTTGTGTGGTGCATTGTGGAGTTGACCCGACTTGCCGAGCCTCATTGTCTTAATGACTTCGTCGGTCTCTCTGGTGATTTTTTCATATGAGTTGGTGGTCCTCGGCCATATAAAAAGCGTCATCGGACGATGATGATATTTGCATGGGTGGGTCATCATCAAAATTAAAGGTTTGCCGAGTAGCCTTAAGGTCGACTTACTCGTGCTTGGGAGAACATCCTCAATCGAGTCTTTTAGATGGGCAATAGGGGATGACTCGGCCGTCTTCACCTTCGGATCCCGGAAAAGGTTACATCAGGATTTTCTTGGGAATCGTGAAGAGCACTTATCTCCTTTTCGGATGGATGAATGATAGTAGGAGGGATGTTCGTGCTTCCGTCTCTTTACCCCGAGAAGTCTCAACCTCCCGTCGGCCTTCATTACCTCCTGTAGTCTCAAGCTGCGGTGCGGGGCTTGGGCGATCCCTTCGGCGGTGTCAATCTGTCTTGGGGTCTTTCTCGAGGTGGCATCCACTGAGTCTCAACTCCATGGATTGCACTTTCATTGCCCAAAGTGTTAACTCTAGGGCGATTCTTTCTTGTGCCTCGACCGCATCGGCGGCGTCATTAGCTGCGGTGCGGTTGGCACTTGATTGAGACGATCTTAAGCGCCTCGAGCCTCGTCATGACAACTTGCTTTGTGTATCCGTTTGTTGTTCCTTCTCCACTTCGCCTCCAAGATTCGTTGTGGAGTCATCTGCGCAGCAACCTCCGACCTAGGCTGCGGTGGAGGGAGTTTCCCCCTCGGTGGCACACCGGTTGAGTGACTTGGATTTGGGTCACTCGTCTCACGGACTCCGGCTATTCCCTTTGAGTATTCGGCCGGTAGATGGGGTAGGTGGTGAGACACCTTCATTAGGGGTAGGCTCGATTTGGGGTCCCCACAATCCCAGTTTCATCGCCAGTTCCTTAACACCTTCTTTCGAGTGAGCGGGGAAGTGGTGGCGGCAACAATCGTGGCAATATTTGCGCACCATTCCCATCGGATCAATCTCGGTGCGATGTGGAAGACTCCCTGGTCCTTCCAATAACCATTGCTCATGTAGGATCCTAGATTCCCGCATGGCTTGCTGCATCTCCAATTCTTTCCGTAGTAGCGGCAGGGTCCAGATCCTCATCACTCCCGAGAGAGAATGTCAAGATGAGGATGTGTATGATCGATGGTTCCCGTAAAGGGACAGATCTCGGCCTTTTCACGAGCTTCAACTTCCTCGCGATCTCCGCTTCTCCTTGTCTTTGAAGATCGCAAGATATCCGTGCGATTTTTCTTCATCCGGTGCTTGGACCAAAGTGGTCAATCCGAGAAAGTTCAACGATTCGTCTTCTTCTTCTTCAATAAATTCCGGTCTTTGGAATCGCTGTTCCCTGGATCAACTCACCTTCCACTTCCTCCACTCTCATGGACTATTTTGGATGTCGGATATGGTGGGGATAGGGTCATTATATCATCATCATCTTTGTCATCTTCTCCTGTTGTCCCTCGTTCTCGGGGATTGAAGGTAGCAAACTTTGGTGCTCCACACCCTCGGCGATTGTACATTGCGGGAGTGGATACAATCCTATCACCAGGAGAGTTTGCTTTCTCGGATGCTTCTTGTGTCTCGGTTGTTCGATGACAGATTGTGTCTTGATTTGCCTCTTGATCGATCGGCCAAAGAGACTTGGTTATTTCATCTACAATTTCGGAGACTCTACTTCTCCCGATCTTGATATCTGTTTTTTGGTGAGTGGCTAACTCGGCCGGTTTCTCAAGCTCGGAACGCTTGAAGATTCTTCTTCTTTTAGTCCTTACCGAGAGGATTTCGGCTCGGATACGGTTTCTTCCGAGTCCTAGGTGGCGGGGGCCGATCTTTGTTGTCTTTTTTAGGAGGAGTGGCCGTCTCGGCTTATCGATCCTCCTTTTCTTGATAACTTAGGAGAAGGTATTTGAGGCTCCTTCTCCCGCGGCCGCAGGGGCAGTGCATCTTTTGTTTTTTCTTCTTCTTTGTTGCGGGGCGTGATCTTCTTTGTAGCTACGGGGCAACCTTCTTCCACGGGGAGAGGAGGAGACAATTTGTTTCTTCTTGGTGGTGATTCCCCCTCACTCGATCGCTCTCTTGGCATATGCTCGTTTACGTGCTCAGGAAAGGTTAGACAGGAACATTTTCTTGTTGACATGGAACGCCTTTCCATGTCGAAGAGGGACTCCTTTCACTTCCATCATCGGCCAATCACCAGGCCGTACCCGAGATCCTCCAAATGAACCATCCTTCTTGAAGGATTTATTCCCAACATTTTGGCGAGTCTCTTTGTACACAAACTCAGCCAGTTCACCTTCTTTTCTTCTATGATCGCGGCCATCACGATCAACTTAGTTTTGGACAGTTGATTAAAGCTTCCAAATTTGATATCAACACACTTGGCAACAATATCCAAAGAACTTGTGGTAGTCTTCCTTGGCAGACTTCTTCTAAGTTTGTGTAGACAACCTTCGCAAAGACATAGTCGAGGTTTGGCTACTTCCTTCTAAGCGGCCGGCCAGGTTAACATCGGCTTCATAAATCTCGGCCTCCTTCCGCCGGCAGCGAAGCGGTGTTGCGGATCCTTAGCGGTGATGGTGAACTCTTTTCCGTGAGCGAGAGGACTTGATGCCCTCATCGTGAACTCCAACGTTCACGTAGAAGCGCGCGACCTCTTCCACGTAGGTCATCGGAAACTCCATCGTCAAAAATGGTTTGATCCGGACTTTTCGATTTCTCGCTATCGTCTTCACAAGGGTGTTGTCGGACCCTGTTTGATCATGCCGTCGAAATCCACGGTAGACCCGGTGTGGATTTGCTTTCCCAATTTGACAAAATCGTGAGTAGATGTTGTTTTCGATGTTTTACCGAATGAAACTTTGAAAATGAACTTTGAAGATTTGTAGGGTTTTGAGAGAAACTTTCTTTCTTTGCTTTCGAGAGAGATGAGCAGTTTTGGTAAAGTGAGGGAAAATTAGGCGAAACGGTATATGTATGGGTTATGAAAGGACGTGCGGGTGGTTTTGAAATTTGATCAAGATCAACGGCTTAGATTTTGCACGCCGATTAACATTTTATTTTCGCATTTAATGCGGCATCATTTATATCCAATCATAAGCTTGGTATGCGACTTTTGACTGTACACATCATAATTATGTTGACGTCATTCTTAAAAACATTCCCGCTTAGTAAAACATTGCGTTTTTGCCACTTTGCTCATAAATGACTCACTTATTCCTTAGTTGATTTAACTCTTCTCTCTTTGCACATAGGTACTCGGTACATCCAATTAACTTGTCGCGCGGTGATTGACCGATATGGATGATTCACTTAGTTGATTCAAAGTTCAGCCCTTTTTCATCTTTTTCGTGTTTTATCTCTTTTCTTTGACTCTTTTGAGTGTCAATTCAGCTCAATTGACCCTAATTCATGCTTGAGTTCTTCAAATCTTGATTCACATAATGGCTTTGTGAATATATCGCCTCTTCGCTTATCGGTTGAGATATATTCCAAGGTGATGTCCTTCTTTTCAACATGATCTCTTATGAAGTGATATCGACATCCATGTGCTTTGTTCTTGAGTGCAACACAGGATTTTGAGTGATTGCAATCGCACTTGTGTTATCAAACATAATTGGAATTTCTTTTTCTTCAACTTCATAGTCTCTCGGTTGTTGTCTCATCCATAAGACTTGGGCTGTTTGCCCATGACTATGTATTCTCGCTTCGTTTGTGGAGGTAGCTATTGAATTTTTGCTTCTTGCTAAACCAGGAAATTAGCCTATTTCAAGCATTTCACATGTACGAGGTACTCTTCTGTCAACTCTACATCCAAAGATAGTCGAGTCCGAGTAACCAATTAGCTTGAATCCACATTCCTTAGGATACCATAAGCCAACTTCTTGGCTTCCTTTCAAATATCTCAAGATTCTTTTGGTTTGTAGTCATGTGGCTTTCTTTTGGAGCAGATTGAAATCTTGCACATACACCTACCGCAAAGGTGATGTCCGGCACCTTGCTTTGTGAGATAGAGCAATGATCCAATAAGTGCTCAGTATCTTGTTTGATCCACAGGCTTGCCATCTGCATCCATATCTATTTTTGTGATGTATTCATTGGTATTTTCGAAGACTTCTCTTCCATGCCAAATTTCTTCATTAAATCTCTGGTGTATTTTGTCTGACTTATGAAGGTTCCATCCTTCAGCTGTTTTACTTGGAGTCCAAGGAAGAATGTCAGCTCTCCCATCATGCTCATTTCAAATTTGCTTTGCATAAGATTTGATAATTTATCACACAGCTCTTTGTTTGTGGATCCAAAGATGATGTCATCCACATATATTTGAACAAGCAGTATACTCTTCCCATCTTGAATTCTGAAGAGTGTTCTATCCACTTTGCTTTTTGTAAATCCGTTCTCAATCAGGAATTGTGATAATGTATCATACCATGCTCTTGGTGCCTGTTTCAATCCATATAAAGCTTTCTTGAGTTTGTATACTTTATCTCCAAGAGTCTTCTGCTCAAATCCTGGAGGTTGTTCAACATATACTTCTTCCTCCAATAACCCATTAAGGAATGCACTCTTTACATCCATTTGATATACAGTGAAGTTCTTGTGAGCAGCATAGGCAAGAAACATCCTTATGGCTTCCAATCTTGCCACAGGAGCAAAAGTTTCATCAAAATCTATTCCTTCTTCTTGGCAATACCCTTTGGCTACCAATTTGCTTTTTTTCTTACCACCAGAACCTTCCTCATTCATCTTGTTTGAACACCCATTTAGTGCCAATAACATTTTGATGTGTAGGTCTTTGAACCAATTCCCACACTTTGTTTCTTTCAAATTGATTGACTCTTCTTGCATGGCTTGAATCCAATGCGTGTCATCCAATGCTTGTGACACATCTTTTGGCTCTATTTGTGAGATGAAACAAGTGAACATAGCTTCTTGTTGGGTTCGGATCTGGTTTTACACTTTCTTACATCTCCAGATGATTAGTTAAGTGGATGGTCTTTCGGCCATCTTACATCTGGTTGGAGTAAGTTAGTGGATTGATCAACTTGCAATTTGTGTTATTTTGATCAGCTCTCTCATCATCACTTAGCTACATATTTCCCATTTGTCTTTGAGACTCAAATTTGTCTCATCTTTATCGGGTTTGTAATTCCAACTCCGACTTCAACATAGGGACTCTTACGCATGGTTGGCTGATTGACTTATCTGCTTACTCTTCAACGTCTTCTCCATTTACATTGGGTTCATCAAACACCACATGAATGGATTCTTCTGTAACCATTGTCCTCTTTTGAGCACTCAGGCTTTGCTTTGGTGAGTATCCTAAGAAGATACCTTCATCGACTTTAGCATCAAAAGCCTTTAAATTATCTTTGCCATTATTGTGTATGAAGCATTTGCATCCAAATATTCTAAAGTATGCAACATTTGGCTTTCTCATTGTCCAAATCTCATAGGGAGTCTTTGCGGTTTCTGTTTTATCATGCATCTATTTTGAGTATAGCATGTTGTGTTTATTGCTTGACCCAGAAATCTTTTAGGCAATCCCACCTTGACTAACATGGTCCTTGTTGCTTCTTTGAGAGTCCTATTCCTTCTTTTCGCAACTCCATTTTCTTTGTGGAGTCCTTCTTTTGATAATTCATGACCAATACCATTTTCAACACAATCGAGTTATTGTACCATTGACAAACTCCGTTCCTCTGTCGGATCTTATTTTGATAATGGTTTGACTCTTCTCATTTTGGATTCTCTTCATCACAATTTTGTGGTAGTTTCTTGAGTTTCTTTCTTCTTACACATGAATATTGTCCATGTGTATCTTGAGAGTAGTCTTCTACTATCACCAAGGTATATTTCTTCCCACTTATACTATTTGGTTCAACTGGACCAAATAGATTCATATGTAGCAAGTGTAATATTCTTGTTGAGGATGGACATGTCTTTTCTTTGAATGATGATTTGATCTATTTTCCCATCGGCATGCATCACATACACTTTCCTTCTTGTATCTTGAGTCGGAAGTTATTCCACAAGATTGCTCCTTGCAAGCTTGTTAATTGTTTTGAAGTTTAGGTGATTGACTTCTTGTGCCAACCCAACTTGATTCTCTTTGTGCTTTTTGCTAGCAGACAAGTGCTTGGTGTTGCTGATTGACCAATCTACCACATACATGTTCTTTTGTCCGCATCCTTGCAACACTACTTCATTAGATTCGGTGTTCTTGATTTAGCACACTCCCATATTGAATTCAACATTATAGCCCTTGTCACGAGTTGACTTATGCTTAGTAAGTTGAAATTGAGGCCTTCAACAAATGCAACATCGTAATTTCTAATCCATTTTCTTGATGGATCAATGCCTCTTATTTCTCTTGGAGCTTCATTTCCTCCAAATATGACTTTTGCACCTCTAACCTCCTTGAATTTTGACAGATTTTTCTTGTTTCTGCCATGTGTATGCGGGCGACCACTATCCATGTACCAGGTGCCTTGGCACTCGGTACATTCATTGAACCGCAATCAAGGAAATTAAGTTTTAGGTACCCATATTTGTGCGGGTCTGAGGGGTTAGTATTGTAAGATGATCCAACCAACCTATAGCCAAATGATTTGACTCTAAGAGGTTGCCATCTATCGATGCCATAATCATAATTAATTTTAGCAAATTACTTGGGGGTTTAGGTTCATACAATTTTGTCTCTTTTGTCGTATGCTGTGTATGTATTTTAGCAATTTCTTTGTTTGGGTAGTTGTGATATCTTTGAGGATAGTGCCTGAGTGCATATGTGTCTTTGATGATAGCTCTTTTGCCTTTGGAATGGCCTTTCTTGAGTCTTAGGCTTTTGCCATTTAGGCTTATATTCCATAGATCTTTCTTTGATAGTTCACATTACTCCAATCGGCTTAGCTTGGGTACTTTCTACCATTCCCATCATATGTGTTCCTTTTATAGAAGCTTCTGGGGCTTTTGGTAGCTCTGTTTCTTCTTTTCTGAGTATTTCTGTTTGGAGTTTGCTAAGGAACTCATTTGGATTTCTTCTCATTTGTCCTCTCAAAGACACTCAACTTGATGTTTTCCTTTTCCTTTATAACCAAGGCCAATTTGCTTGTGATTGTGCTTTGGAATAAATGTGTGTGCACCATTTGGAGTTTTGGATTTTGAGATGCTTCATTACTTGAAGATCCTTTTTCCAAAATCACTTTTGAGCTTGACATAGCACGAGAGGAATTAAATCCTAAGCTGTCTTATCTCCACATTCTCTTTGACTCATAATAAGATCATCCAAGGATTTAGATGCCTTAGTGAATGAGGCAATCATATTTTTAGGTCATTCTCCCTCTTTTCTATAGACTATATCTGCTATTAACTTAGCATTTTCAGCCCTTAGACTTTTATTCTCATCAGCTATGTGACTTAGAGTACTCAGCTCCTTAGTCAGCTGTGAGTTTTGGCTTTTGAGTAGGCTGTTCTCCGAGTCTGCTGTGTCTTTTGACTTGACTGTCTCTGTCTCTGATCTCTGACCAACATTGTTTTTTCTCTCGAACACTTTTCTTTCCTCTTCATTCCTGTATTTGTTGACTACTAGGATATGGGCATTCAATGGCATAGTGACCGGGTTGCCTGCAGTTCCAGCATAAATTTTCAACCTTTTGATCAGTTCTTTCCATCCTTGGATTATCAGCTCTTTGATACTCAATCCTTTGATGCTCTGTTCTTTTGGGTGGCCTATCTTCCCTTGACTTGGAGGGAGCTGAGTGTCTTATGGAGGATTCACCTTTGCCTCTTTTGTAATTCTTGTTGAAGAATTTGTTAAACCTTTTAACCATCAGGGCAATCTCCTCTTGGTCAATGACTTCCTTGACCTCAGCTCTTTTACCATCCTTAACTATTAGAGCAGTTGTTTTGGGCACAACTGTCTCCTCTTGGTCTTTTCTTCTCAGCTCAAATTCGTAGGCTTTGAGATCTGAGAATAGCTCATGGTTGGATGTCTTTGATAGGTCCATGGAGTGTCTCAGGGCCATGACTTTCATTTCCCACTCGGATGGGGACTTCTTAGAATCTTCATACACATTTTCTTCTCGTGTATATTCTTTTCCAAGTGCATATAGCTCATTGGTAATTTCGTGAACCGAGCATCCGGTTGATCCAAGGTTTCTCCGCAAGCATCTTGAAATTTTCAAATTTACAAAGAATGAGATAGTTTATTTTCCTTGATTTGCTCACGAGCCTTCACGGATCAAGGTTAGCTTGTCCCGATTTCTTTTGCCGTTTTGCATGATTTGACTTTGTTGAACATGGCTTTGTCAAGGTTTTGTAAAGAATGTTCTTGGCCACGTTGTCCATGTTATATCATTTCTGTCATCATTTGTCCATTCCAACTCTTGGTTTTCAACCATAGGTCCGTGCAGGAGCTTGACATCCTCTTCTCTTCTCACTGTGACTCTCCTTGTAGTTGTGTTCACTTTTAAGATTTGGAGTGGCCCATCTTCTATCACTATCCACATTTCATCGTGTAATGATAAATGAGTCTACATACGAATTTTCGGTCATCAAATTCCTCAATAGTGAACATAGGGATGCGTGTCAAATTTGCTTCCATGATAATAACTTTCTTGAATAAAAAAGTTTTGAAAGATCAAGTGCTAAAGCAAACTTTGAAAAATTTGGTGATCTAGTTCGATGGAACCGGTGCGGAAGGCTCAATGAACCAACCGCTCACGATACCACTTGTAGGTCCCAAGGGGTGTGAGTGTAAGCTTTAGAAGGGGGTTGAATAAACCTTACCAACTTTTGATTTAGTCCTTTCAAAACGTTCGAGTTAATACTTCACAACCGAGTCCTAGATGGACAATTAAGTTAGTTAATCAACAGAGTTAGCCACTCAAGCAGACTAACTAAGCGGTTGATAGAATAACTCATTTGTTTTGACTAGAACTTAACTTGACGTGATATATTTTCATCGGAAGACTTAACACCCGGAATTTGGTTTAAGATTGTTTTAATACTTGGTTTTAGCACCTTTTTGATTATCAATTGGATAGCAAATTTATCAGCAAATATTGAAATAATGTGCGAAATTAAAGTCTTTGAAATGTAAATGACACAATAAATTTTTATAGAGGTTCGAAGATGGGGTAATTCTTCTAATCCTCTCTTCTCCAACTCTGGAGGAATCCACTAAGTATTGATAAGTATACAAAGTGGTAATCAGTCCGGATGCAAGTCTTGATCACACACGGTGACTTGATCCTTTGGGACTCGGTCACGGAGATGCCTTGGTCACACGGTGGCTTCTCGTGCGACTCGTTCTTCTTCACAGTAGGCATTTGCCTTTGCTACTACTGACTCACTTGCTCAAGCTTCTTGGATTTGATCATGAAGCTCTCCAAAAAACTTGAGGCCTGGTTCGACCTTGAACCTTTCTACAATCCTCCTTGGAATGTAGACCCCTTGATTCTTCAAATGTTTCCTCTTCAACTGATTGAAGTCGTATTTGCTTCACGAGGTAAGTGTCCGATTGATTCCCTTCGTAGTGTAGGCTTGAGGATTGAACTTGAATGATTTGAGAATAGTTCGGGTTACGAGATATTGCTTTTCTTGCTCGTATTTGTTTTCGATTGTCAAGGTTAACTTTTTCTCAAAGTTATTCCTCGGCCTTTTATAGTGCTACTTTGAAAATTTGCCCGTTGAAGAGATAGGTTAATTTTCAAAAGACACTTGTGGTCGTTGGCTTGTCTTGTTGCGTTCTTGGAATTGACATTTCCTCGTATGAATGATTCTTGACTTTTGAGTTCGACACGAGTGCGGTGCTTCCCATTGCTTTATTCCTTTTACACGCTTAAGGATTGAGCACTTTAAGAAAGGCAGTATGGAAGTATTACTTGTTTAAGTAATTCTCTTGACTTTTGTGCAACGGATCTCTTTCAGTTGTCTCGACTTGATTGCATTTACTTGACTTCCCAGGTGACTTCGAGTCAACTTCCAATCATTGGATGACTCATCTGTCACTTCATCTTGAGACTTGGCTATCTTGAGTTGACTTGACTGACACTTCACTCTTTTGCACCTTGATCGAGTTCTGTCTTCTCTTCTTGCCATACTCAGTTGCCTCACAGCGGAGTCTTACTTTTAGTCTCCAGTTGTCTTCTTGCATGTTCAGGCATAGCTGACTTAACTCAGCTCGACCAGCCCTATCTATTACAATGCAATTTACAACAAAAATGGGGTGCCAACTTTCTATTCTAAGTTTTACATGGCATTCATCAAAATCTAAAAATTAATTTCCCAACAGGTTGCGATTGTATTTTCGAGTGGGTGTGGGTGCAACATATGGTGCTTTGAATTTTTGGACTACCTCATTACTTGAGGATCCTTTCTCCATAACCACTTTTGAGACTTGGGCATGGACAAAGGAATTAAATCCAATGCCTCTTTTATCTCCACTTTCTTTTTGAATCATTATAAGTTCATCCAATGATTTAGATGCCTTAGGAAATGATGCAATCACATTTTTAAGATATTTTTCCCTCTTTTATGTTCTGACAAAGTTTGCTTGGATCTTAGCTATTTCGGCCTTCAACTTTGTATTCTCGTCACTATGTGACTTAGAGTACTTAGCTCCTTAGTCAATGTATGTTTTGGCATTTGAGATGCATTTGTTTTTGTCATTTAAAAGTGTGTGCTAGGTTGTTATGTGCTCAAAATCCTTCATCATTTTGCCAATAGAATCATAAAGATCTGTGGGTGATGAAGTGTTTGTGTCACTATCACTATCACTTGAATGAGAATGAGATGAGTTAGAATGTATCTCATCTTCTTGATCTTTGGACTCTTGTTCTTTGGCCTCGAGACATATCAAAGCCTCTTCATATGTGTCATTTGTAGTAGTTAGATTCACTTTGCTACCTAACTCTGATTGGTTCTTTGCACTTTAGTGTCAAGCATTCTCCGACCAACATGGCTTTCTTCTTTTCTTGTCTTCTTTTTTAAGAAGACCTTTCTTTATTCTTCGTTCAAGATTTGTTGACTAGTGGATAGGGACGATTAACAACAAAGTATCTGGTTGTCTACAATTCCAACATAGATTCTTAGCTCTCTGCAAGTCGGCTCTCATAGCTCTCTTATTATCATCTCTTTAATACTCAGTTCTTTGATGATCAACTCTCTTTGGTGGTTTGTCCTCCCTTGCTTTGAAAGGTCTTTGAGTGTCTCTGGATGATTCACCCGTGTTTCTCTTGTAGTTCTTATTGTAGAACTTGTTGAATCTTTTAACCATCGGAAATCTCCTCTTGGTCTATGGATTCTTGGATGCGACTCTCTTTGCTTCACCGGCTATGAGTGCAACTGTCTTGGGTACAACTGTCTCTTCTTGTTCTTTCCTTCTCGGCTCAAACACATAGGCTTTGGATCGAGAGAACAATTCATGGTTGGATGTTTCGGTAAGGTCCATGGAGTGTCTTAGAGCCATAACCTTTATTTCCCACTCACCGGGAGAGGCCTTAGAATCTTCATACACATTTCCTTTTGTGTGTATTCTTTCCCTCGAGCTGAGAGCTCATTGGTTATCTCTGTGAATCTGGTATCCAGCTGATCCAGACTTTCACCTGCAATAATTTTCAAATTTTCAGATTTTTGAACAACAACCATTAACTTATTTTCCTTCACTTGATCAGTCCCTTCACAAATTAAGGTTAGTTTTTCCCAAATCTCTTTGGCTGTTTTACGAGATTTAACTTTATAAAACATGGCCTTATCAAGAGTTTTATAAAGTATATCCTTGGCAACATTATCCAAGTTATATCTCTTTCGATCTTCATTTGTCCACTTGCGGCGTGGTTGCTCCACCATGGTATGTCTAGACTCTGCGGTGCTTCATCTTCTCCTTTAGCAGAGCAACCCTTCTTACATCTCATCTTGTAACGCTTGATAGATGAGCCCGCACGCGTATTTTCCAATCATCAAATTCTTCAACAAAGTGAACATTGGAATGCGAGTTAGCTTTGCTTCCATGATAATAATTTTGCTTTTGAAATAAAAGCTTTAAAAACTCAAGTGTTGATTCTTTGAGAAAGAATGAGATCTAGTCCAGTAACCAGTGCGGAAGACTCAATGAACCAACCGCTCTGATACCACTTATAGGTCCCAAGGGGTGATGTGTAAAGTATAGGGGTTTGAATAAACTTTTGCAGTTTTCGATTTTAGTCCTTTTAAACAATTTCAGAGTTGACTCAAGTCAGCTAAGTCCTTGAGGGACAGCTAGGTTGGCTTACACAACAAAGTTACCTACTTAACAGACTTGACTGAGCTATTGATAGTATAATTTAGTTATTTTCAGATAACACTTAGAAATGCAGTTGACTTGGTTTTACCAGCAGAAGACTTTCACCCTTAGAGTTTTAAGCACGCTTTTCAATACTTTTTTTAGCAATGTTATTATCAGCAGAATTAGGCAATTTAACTTATCAGCAGATATGAAAGTACCACGAGAAATTAAGTGCGCTGAAAGTAAATGACATAAGCAATTATAGTGGTTCGAGGATGGGGTAATTCCTCTAGCCCACTCTTCTCCAACTCCTGGAGGAATCCACTAGGTAACTTGACTTGGTTACAAAGTAGTTAATAGTCCGAGTTAGCTTTGATCACACGACCCTGCTGCTCCTAGGACTCAACTTCTTCACAAGACGGTCGTCCTACTACTTAAGCTTCCGTCAAACCTTTGGACTTGATCACGTAGCCCTCCAACAGGTTCAAAGCTCTGGTTCGATCTGGAACCTTACTTCAACTCCTTCAACCTTGGAGAGTAGACCCGTTGTTCTTGAAAATAATTTTTCCTCTTCAACTAATGAAGTTGTCTTTCCTTCCCTAAGTGTGTTGGATCGATTTCCTTCGAGTTTAGGCTTGAGGATTTCTTTATAAGCTTGAGAGATATTTTTGCAGGTAATCTTCTCTCAAATGACTCCTCAGCCTTTTATAGTGCACATTTGAAAATATGTCCGTTGAAGAGATATACACATTTTCAAACAGCACTTCGTAGGTTGTTGACTTGTCTTGTTTTGCAGCATTGATGGAGACCGTACCTTGAATTTAATGCTCTGCAGCCTTTCCTTAGCCACTGCAGAATTTTAGGTACATCCCATTGGTTCCTTGCTTTTTGCACTCTTTTAGCAAAACAACTTTATTGCTGGCAGCCTGACACATGCCTATTTCCAGCAAAACCTTGACTTGTCTTGACAACGGATCTCTTACAGATTTCTTGAGTCATGTCTGCTTCATACCCCTTTGACTTTTGATTCCAATCATTTTTGAATGACTTAGCTGTCAGTCAGCTGACTGAGATAACTTTTCTATCACTTGTCTGATTCTTCACTTCACTTCACTCAGCTGTTACACAGCTGGGTCTTCTCTTCAATCTTCAGTCAAGTCTTTTAATCTGCAACTTGGCTGTCTTCAACGCAACTCACAGAACCCTATCTATTACAAGTTGAATTACATTTGAAATGAAGTGCCAACTTCCTAATCTAAGATTTACATGGTATCATCAAAATCTATACATAAATTTTCCCAACACCGGAGTCATGGGTTGGGCGAACCAAACGGGGGGCGGTACTCACAAAGGCAGTCGAAATTGCCATCCCTATTCCCAAAAAGGCAAGTCTTGTGGGGACTCATCGCATGCAAGAAACTCCAATGTTGGGCTCCCGCGCACTGAGAACCTCATCACTCGGGCGCGAATCCGACTCAAGCTCTACTTTCCCTCACCATCATAACACAACTCTGGAGCCAGAGGGGGAATAACGAAATCGAAGAGCAAATATGGAAATGGAATAACAGATCAGAAACTAAACGACCCGTGACGCCCGTCCCCGAGTGGAAATGAAGAAGGACCGAGTACGAAATGTGGCCCAAAATATGGGAAAATGGTGGGAAGGATGAAGAAAAACACCGAGAAAAAGGACGACCGGGGTTTTAAGCCACCCAAGGAATGCGCTCTCCCGACTGGAGGGTGGCGGGGGCGCCTTTCCCTGCTGGCACTTGGGGAAAATATGGGTGCTCTGAATCCTAACTTACACGATATTCATGGGAAAAGGCATGATTTGAATTTTAAAATGGTTAACTGCATGTATAAGCTTCAGAATGTGGAAGTTGGATATTTGACTTAGTCAACCCATTTTTTCGGTCGCGATGACGTGAATCCATCAACACTTTTTCCCAAATCCATTTCTATATGGCCCACCTCTCATCTCACTCACCAGATGATTCGGATTGCCAACAAACATTGGCCTAACTATTCGCTAATCTGGCCTAACAGGATCAAGCTCATCTTCCTTTGGCCTTCCATTCGAATAAGGGCGCGCAAGGGCACCTAGAGGGCGCCCTTGCCTACTCCAGGGAGGGCCCCAGAGCAACCTCGCTCCTCTCTTGGGCTCTCGTCTTTCCTCTCACTACTTGATGCACTCCACTCCTCACTCCAACTCTCCATGGGCACTCTCCTCAAATTTAAGGAAATTTCACTAAGTGTTCTACCAAGCAAGAGAATGGAAGACATGGTCAAAGTGGGCTCCCTCATCCTCGTAAATTTCCGGGGAATCTCAAGACAAGTCAAACACAATATCATTTTAGCTCCTGCACTGCTCCGTTCCTCCACAACATCGGAGCTGGCAGCTTATGTTGGGGGCAAAAACGATATTTAATAATTAATATATAATTTAGTCTATATGTTGAAACAATATTAATTGCCCAATAGACTACTAATAGAATAACCTAGCCCAAAGAAGTCCAGGACTGGCCCAAAATCCAATTTCTCCTACACGGCCCACAATGCCCATCACCCAGGCATAAAAAGGTCCCTCCTCTTCATTTGTAAGTTACTAGATTCATAACTCTATTATTCAGTATTCAGTTACTGTCTTATACTCTCTCTCGTTCACCGTGCTAACTTGAGCGTTGGAGGGCCTCCCTGGGCAACCTCTAGGGACCCCCTAACATTTGCTTGTGTGCTGACAAGTTTCCACTAGAAGACTTCTCCCTTGGGAAGAAGAACTTATTCAGAAATCTTGACTTGGAGTGATCTGCCCTAAAAAGAAGCACATTAACTAAAACAAAAATCAAGAATTCAATTAAAAGGTCGAAGTACCGAAACAAATGTATGTAAGTTGTCAAATTTCTAAATGTATGTATGTTGTCAATTTTCTATTTTTGTTTTAATGCAAGGTCTTTGAGGGGTGGGATTGGTAGGATTTCTGAAGTAAATAACATGGGTTAAAAATGCTCAACAAATTGAGCTACAATCAATTCCCGTCAAATTTCCATTTCACATATATATATATATATATATATATATATATTTCAAAATGAATTTGAGTGGACTAACCCCAAAATATTTGTCCGAATTGTGGAATTCTCTCTTTGGGGCAACAATGTTTAAACTTGGTATAAATTTTTCACATATTTAAAAACTTGGTAATTTTGATAAATAGTTTGCCAAGAAGTGGCCTCACTCTTCGATCTTTGCAATAAAGTGCAAATCACTTCATGTCAAGGTAGTTGAGTCTAACCATCCAAATTCCACTCCAAGAGGGAAATCTCTACGTGGGAGCTAGCAGCCGCAACACTCGGACGAGTTAGAACCCTTTGAAGGGCCCCGAGTTGTCCAGAAAGGCCCCTTGATGCTTAATTCTTTAAGTGTAGTAGAATTATTCGAGCAAATGACAACAATAACTAATTGTGAAACTTACAAATAATTAATTAGAGACTTTTTATACGAGATGATGAGCTTTATGGGTCTATACAATATAGTGGATCACTTGGTACAGAATGAGCCTTGTGGGCCAATTAATAATATACATGACTCGGTGATAATTAATAATTTTCACATAATAATTAATTTAATAAATTCATAAGTAATAAATTAGGAAAACAATCGAATTTATCCCAACTTTGTGATAATTTAGACAAATCTAAGTTGAAATTTTGAGAGAAATTCTTTGGAAATACCTCTACTTTTGGAAAAAAGACACTGTCTACACTCACATCACTTTCGTACTATTTTTTTGGCTTTTTTATGCTCATGCATATTTTTTGGTTATTTTTACGTCTTTTTCGTTTTTGTTGTTCCTGTATTGCTTCATATGTTATATCTCTTATTTCAATATTGTTTATATTTGTTTCTTGATTGTTTCTATGTTCTTTCGTTATTATTTCAATGTTTTAATACAACTTTTACGTATTTTTACGTTCTTTTCTGTTCATGCGTTGTTTTATATATTATTTCTGTTATTTTTGGGTTGTTTTTTATAATGTTTTTAATGTGGTTCTGATGTTTCTTTGTTGTTTCCATGTATCTTTTAATGTCTCATTGCAGTTTTTACTTATTTTTAAACTCATTTTATTGATGTGGTGTTTCTATATTGTTTATGTTGTTTTTGAGTTGTTTTTATAATTGTTTTTAATGTTGTTATGATGTTTTTCTATCGTTTCAATGTAGTTTTCGACATTTTAATACGATTTTACCTTTTTTAAGCTATTTTTGTTCATGTGTTTTCTACATTATGTCCATTTGTTTCTAGGTTGTTCGTATATAGTGTTTAACGTTGTTCTTGCTTTTTCTTAGTTGTTCCCATGGTTTCGATGTTTTCAATGCATGAGAAGAAAAATTTAATTGTGTTTCTCTATTCATGTCTTTGCTTCTATATTATTTTCAATATATTTTTTTCCAATATGTATTGTTTTAGTGTATATTTCTTGATTGTTAAGAGTTCGAGTATAAAACTAATTATTTTATGGGAGACACCATTGTTTTTTCACTTAAATTTAATAGATAAAACATATTTGAAACAATCATGAAACAACAACGTAAAAAATTTGGAAAAATTGGCGGAAGAGTAAAAATTCACGGAAAAAGCCCGGGAGCATAAAAAGGTGTCCTTTTTCCGAATGTTGGGAAATTGTGTCCAAAGCCCAAATTATGAGTGCACCACTTAATTTTGAACGTCTAAAAGAAAAAGGGGAGTGCTAATAATACCCCTAAACCTTATCAATACACCCTCATTTTTTAAAACACCTCCGAGTTTGATGGAATTTCCCGTAAATGAGCTCATTCGACAAGATCAAGATCGAAAGATTCATTGCTACCAACCGGTTCGCATCATATTAGTACTTGTGGAGATGGTAAAGCAACTTTAGTGTCCAACAATTGTTGGCTACTTTGTCAATATAGAAGAAATTTTGAAGCAATCCATTTTTGACAAATGAGTGTGAAAGATTTAGATATGCAACCAACTCCTGAAATTATTAGGCGAAATAGTGTAGAAATTTTGCCTATAAATTGGGTTCTTTATCCCCAAGCAAATATTATAGTTCTAACCTCTCAATTTGCTAAGTATTTTTCCTTATTTAAGAGTGTGTTCGTTTCTTCTATTTCAAGAGAGAAAGAGAGAGATATTGTTCTCTTCTTGTATTCGTAGAGAAGGTGTTGTAATCTCTATTTTTATAGTGAATTGTTCCTACACTTGCCCCCAGTTTTTATCTCAAATTTATTTGGGAGTTTTCCACGTAAAAATATTAGTGTAATTTTACATTTATTTTTCTCACATCACTATTGTCATGGGTTTGTTTGGTCATAATTTCCTAACAGTGGTATCGAGCCATTGGTTTAGGGTTTATTTGTTCACGGTGGTTACTATTCGGCTATTCACTCACTATTCACGTGAATAGTGAAATCCGATTCAAGTAAAACAAATCGGTTGTGAACAAAATGACGAAAAAGTTCAACGTAGAGAAGTTCAATGGGAATAATTTCTCATTTTGGAAAAAGAAGATTAAGGTAATTTTGAGGAAAGACAATTTCTTCGGCAATTGGAGATAGGCCCCATGAGATATCACTTTGAGATGCTAAGTGGAACGAGATGGATGGCAATGCAATTGCGGATCCGCACTTAGCACTAGCCGAGGGAGTATTATTTAGTGTGGTGATTGCTAAAATCTTTTAAGCTAAACAACAAGTGTACGGCGTAGTTAATAGATAGTGGCAAGTAAGGTCGTGTGTTAGATAAATGTTTTTCACCAAAACAATGTCCCTAAATGTTGTCCAAATACTCCAAATCAATTTGAATTATTTTCACTAATTTTTTGGAGTATTTCTTGAAGTTTATTTTAGACATAAATTGGGCAACACTTCATTTGAGGCCAACCGGTCGCCTACAGAGGGCAACTGTGCTCGAAAGTTTGATTTACAAACAGAAAAGAGAGAGAAGAAAATACTTGGAGGTCGATTGGTCGACCTTGAAGTCGATCGGCCTGATTGAAACATTTTGTTAAAATTTGTTTCTGCTCTCACAAATGTGCTTGGTCAATCGGTCCAAGGGGTGGTTGATCGATCGAAGGTCTGTCGCTGGTCCACCCCTATTGGACCAATCTAAGTCATGATTATTAAGCTATAATTTGAATTTCCTTATTTGAGGTCAACCGATCGACCTAAAATTTTATCAGCAATCTATCTGTTGCACAACAGACAACTTTTCATGATTTTAAGGGATTGATTTCTAACAATTTGTATTCTCCATTTGATTTTCAATTTTTATAGATTTCAATCTCCAAAGAGGAGCCTATGGTGGAAATCAAATTCAAGACCTCTCCTATAAATAGATGAAAGATTGAAGCAATATATATATATATATATAAAGCAATACAAACACAAGCAAACTTCTTGTTCCTCACTTTCATATTCTTATTGTAATTAGCCTAGGTTATTCACTTGCACATCTTGAGTACTAGGCTTGAATCTTGATTGCACTTGCACTTCAAAGTTGTATACTTCATTTAAGTTGTAATCTTGAATTGTTTTCAATCATCCAAACAAGACATCCTTGTTAGTGTTCTTAGGGAAAATTGCAATATTTGTCCCATAACTTTGGGGGTGTCAAAACTAGTCCCACTCGATTTTACTTTTTCAAAAACACCTGTAATTTACAAATTTTATCAAAACTAGTCCCACTCGATTTTACTTTTTCAAAAACACCCTGCAATTTACAAATTGTATCAATTTGAGGATAAATCCTACCACCGATTGGGATTTTCATCGGGATTCGTCACGTGATAAGCACGTGACCTGAAATTTTGGGGATTTCTCACCCTCTTTGACACGGTGGAAATAAAATGCCAGCGTGGAAAGAAATTTGGGGGAAAAAGAACTCACACCGAGATTTGGAGGGGAAAAAAACTCGTCAACACCCTATAATTTGGCATGTTTTGCGGGGGAAAATAGTGGTGACGAGTTTCCCCCAAATCTCTTTCCACGCTGGCATTTTATTTCCACCATATCAAAGAGGGTGAGAAATCCCCAAAGTTTCAGGTCACATGCTTATCACGTGATTTAATCCCGCGAAAATTCCAATCGGCGATGGGATTTGTGCTCAAATTGATACAATTTGTAAATTAAGGTGGTATTTTTGAAAAATAAAATCGGGTGGGACTAGTTTTGATACAATTTGTAAATTGCAGTGGTGTTTTTGAAAAAGTAAAATCGAGTGGGACTAGTATTGACACCCCCAAAGTTATGGGACCAAAATTGCAATTTTCCGTGTTCTGTGGTAAGAGCACACTTGGGTGATTTTAGGTATTGAAGATTGTGGTACTCTTCATTGGTGTAAAAAGATTGTGGTAATATTCATAAGTGATGTTATAAGAAGAGTGATGTGCTCTTCAAGGTAAATGTTGTAATAGTTTGGTATCTACTAATAAATCTTTTTCTTTTTTGGAAATTCATTCAGACATACCAGGGGTAGTAAAAGATTACGCCCTAGGTAGGATGAACTTCTATAAATCATCGTGTGTTGTTTATATTTCCGAACTTTTATTTTTGTCATCATTCTCATATTCGAAAAAGAGTGCGAAAATCGGAAAATCGGGATAATCTATTCATCCCTCCTTCTAGATTATCGTAGCCACTTGGACTAACAAGTGGTATCAAAGCTAAACTCTTTAGAAAGCTCGTTCTTCATTGCGAGTAAAGAGGAAAATCCATGGCTAAGAACAAAAGCTACCTCACCATTTGGTGCCTCCACGAACAAGCCACCACTATTCGACGCCAACAACTAAGCTTTTTGGAAAGACCGAATGGAGTGCTTTCTACAAGGGTGCCGGTTCGATATTTGGAATGTGGTTATTGAAAGGATAGATCAACCAACCAAGAAATTGTTGGATGGAACCACAACCCTCAAGAGCCTCAAAGAATTTGATGATAATGATAAGAAGTCATTTTCTCTAAACGGTAAGGCCTTAAATATTTTGCATTGCTCTCTTATCGCCACCGAGTATAATCATATTAGAAGCATAATGTCCGCCCATGAAGTATGGGAAAAATTGGAAACTATCTATGAAGGAACAAAGAAAGTAAAACAAGCAAGAAAAACCATGCTTGTTAAAGACTTTGAAAAATTCATCATGCTTGAGGGTGAAAATATTTCAAAAATGGTGGAAAGACTTGACAACATAGTTAATCCTCTTGTGGCACTTGGAAAACTTATCTTGAAGAAGACAAGGTAACTAAAGTCTTAAATTCTCTCCCTGGTTCTTCGTCCAAAAAAGGTAATGGCGATTATGGAAGCCCAAAATCTCGAAACTCTCAAGTTTGACGAGCTCATTGGAAATCTTCTCATCTATGAAGTATATCTCAAAGAGAGGAAAAATTCCAAACCATCCACCTCTCATTCGGGTATGTAATCTATTCCTAAAGGCTTAGCATCTTCTTCTAATAATACATATTATTCTAGCGATGAAGATGATGAGGAGACGGCCGCTTTTGTTCGGATATTTGCCAAATTTGTGAGTACAAATAAGGCAAGAAAGTCTAGAGACAACTCGTGTTTTAAATGCAGAAAACCCAGGCACTACATAGCCGATTGCCCGAAATTATCTGAGGAGGAGCAAAAGAAGAAAAAGCCTTTTCCCAAGAAGAAAGCTCTAAATGCGGAAGCAAATTAAAAACATGGGATGAGCTCCTTACCATATCCGATGAAGAAGAAGAAGTCGGACATGGTTTCATGGCCATAGACGATGAAAACAACAAGGTATGCTCTAACTCTTCTTCTTGTTCTTTAATTGATGAATTACAATGTGATTATGATGAGTTGCAAAATGAATTTAGAGATATGATTTGCAAGTACAAACTTTTGAAAAAGCAAAGATAAAGAGCTTAAATTAGAAAATGATAAATTATTTACTTCTTATGATCTTTATCATGCTCATGCTATTGCTCTTGCTAAAGTTCATAATCTTGATTCGAAAAACAAATGCCCACAAAAGAAATTGAAATTTTGAAAAAGGATGTGCAACGTTTTAATTTCAATATAGATAAAGTTACAAAAATTCTTGGTGCACAAAGAAGTGAGCATTCAAAACTGGGACTTGGTTACAAACCTTTTCAAAATGTTTCTAAGAAAAATGACCAAGCTCCAACATTCATACGTGCTAGTAGTCCTAACATTAATTGTGGTAACAATGGACACTATGAAAATGATTGTAAATTGAAAAATAGCTTTAGTCATTTTTGGAGACCCAAAGGTCTCAAGACTAACCCCCATGGACCCCAAATTTATATTGTATCTGAAAATGATTTATTTGTAGGTGCTAGGGGCTATCACAATTCCGGAAGTTTCAAAATGGCTCGTAGACAGCGGGTGTTCACGCCATATGACCGGAAGGAGATAACTTTTTACCAACATCAAGCTCCAAGAAGAAGGCATGGTTCTGTTCAGGAATGACATGGGAATAATTCTTGGAAATGAAGAAATTGGTAACTCTTCTTTCTCTCTTAGTAATTTTTTATCGGTTGAAGGGCTTAAGTTCAATTTGATAAGTGTTAACCAACTTTGTGAATCAAATTATGATGTTATTTTTAATAAAGAAAAATGCCTTATTCTAAAAAATGATAAAATTATTTGTGAAGCAAGTATAAAAGACAATCTTTACAAAATTTGCACAAGTGATTTGGTTAGTCAAAATGTTTCTTGTCTTGTCGTTAGTCAAAATGTTTCTTGTCTTGTCGCTAATAATGATTTAACAAGTTTGTGGCATAGGCGACTTGGATATGTTGGATACAAATATTTACGAAAGATTTACAAAACCAACATGTAAAAGGACTACCCAAATTGAATTTTAAGAATCTTGGCTTATGTGACACTTGTCAAAAGAACAAATTAGTTAAAAGTAGTTTTAAGCCCAAAAAAGAAATTTCCACAACCAAGCCTCTAATATTACTTCATCTTGATTTGTATGGGGATATTGGTACGACTAGTCTTAGTGGAAAACATTACACTTTTGTTATAGTTGATGATTTTTCTAGATATACTTGGGCTATTTTTCTTGCAAATAAAAGCGATGCCGTTAATGAGTTTGCTAAGTTGTGTACACTTATTGAGAATGAAAAGGAAGATATTGTTAAGTCTATACGAAGTGATCGAGGTGGTGAATTTAGAGTCTTATGTGAAACCAAAGGATATGCTCACAATTTCTCGGCTCCAAGAACACCACAATAAAATAGAGTAGCCGAAAGGAAGACTCAGACTCTTCAATAAATGAGTTGGTCCATGCTCAATGAATTCTCACTTCCAAAATATTTTTGGGCCGAAGCCGTAAGTACCGCATGTCACTTGCACATCTTGAGTACTAGTCATGATTCTTGATTATACTTGCACTTCAAAGTTGTATACTTCATTTGAGTTGTAATCATGAAATGTTTTCAATCATCCAAAACAAGACATCCTTGTTAGTGTTCTCGTGGTAAGAGAACACTTGGGTGATTTTAGGTGTTAAAGAGTGTGGTACTCTTCATTGGTGCAAGAAGATTGTGGTAATCTATATAAGTGGGTGTTATAAAAAGAGTGAGGTTCTCTTCAAGGTGCAGGTTATAATAGTATGGTATCTATTAATAAATCTTTTTATTTTTGAAATCCATTCTCGGACATACATGGGTGGTAAAAGATTAGGCCTTAGGTGGGTTGAATTTCTATAAATCATCGTATTCGTTTATATTTCCGCACTTTTATTTTGGCCATCATTCTCATATTCAAAAAAGAGGGCAAAAATTAGAAAATCGGGATAATCTATTTACCCCCTCTCTAGATTACCGTAGCCACTTGGACTAACATCGTGTTCCACAAGAATTAATTAAAACATAAACTACGAGAATTATAATAGTTCTAATTTTATTGAAACAGCTTGATTGAAAATATGAGAATCAATTATCTTTTTTTTTTTTTTTTTTGACGATGAGAGTCAATTATCTAACAAATCAAAATAAAATAAAACAAAACAAAGAAACAACTAACAAGCTCGCACGTAGAGAATTAATCAAGGAATAAAAGCGATCCTAGGACTATGTGTAAGTCCAAGCGCTACGATAATCTAGAGGGGGTGAATAGATTATCTCCATCTTTTCGATTTCGCCCTCTTTTTACAATCGAATGCTCAAGCAAAATAATAAAGGTGCGGAATGTAAACAACACACCTAGGGCCTAATCCTCTACCACCCCAAAGATATCAGGGATGGATTTCGAAAAGAAAAAGAATTTTATTAATTACCAAAATTAATACAAATTCAACTTACAACACCTTGAAGAGCACCACACTCTTCTTCAACACCACCTTTGGAGAGTACCACAATCTCCCTTTGAAGATTACCACAATCTTCCTTCAACGGCACCTTGTGAAGATTACCACAATCTTCAACCTTGAAGAATACCAAATTCTTCAACACCTCAATAAGAAGATTACCACAAACTTCTTGCACCTATCACCTAGATCATCCAAGTGTGCTCTTACCGCAAGAACACTCACAAGGATATCTTGTGTTTGAATGATAACCAAAAATCAAGATTACAACTCAATAATGAATATTACAATTTGAGTGCAAAGTGTAATCAAGAATAGCCTAGACCTCAAAGATGTGAAAGTGATAAGCTAGGCAATTTTACAACAAGAATAATAACAATGAAAGACCAAGTGTTTGCTTGAAGTGTATCTTGTTGTGTTGTGTCTCAATTGTTGTATTGGTTGCTCCAAAACTTCCTCTATTTATAGGAGATGATTGATCAAGCATAGGCTCCTCTTGGGGATTGAAAATCTACAGAAAAATACAATTAAAATCAAGAATATAGTGTTAGAAATCAATCCCACAATTTAAGGAAATGTGTCTCATTTGTCAAACGGTCATATTTTTTTGTCAATACACGGGGCGACCGGTCGCATTACGAAATAAGAGAAAATAAGAACACTTTGAAAATTACAACAGGCGCACGGTCGACGTAGGCTTCGACCGGTCGGCCGACTGCCTCAACCGGTCCCCTAATCAAAAAGCGAAGGGGTTAAGTCTGTTTCAAAAATGAAACTTGCAGTGCCGGTCGACCGTTGGGCGACCGGTCGGCCGACCGATCGACGCCGAGCGGCCGGTCGACCGCTTGTTTTTTACTCCGTCTCATTTTTGCATTTACGAAAACATCTTCAGGTGCGGGTTGCCCTATAGGGGCGACCGTCGACACGAGACAGTAAATGTTGTCCAATATTTGTCGAAAATAAAACTCAAGAAATACTCCGAAAATTTAATAAAAACATTTTAAACCAATCGGGAGTATTTAGACAACATTTAGAAAACTGTTTTTAGGAGTAAAAACCATTGACATAAAATCATTAAAAATGTTGTCCATTATTAAAAATAAACTTGAGGTAATACTCAGGAAAATATTAAAACCATTTTAAATCATTTAGGAGTATTTGGACAACCTTTAAAAACATTGTTTTGGTGACAAAATAAAATCATCAAAATTAAGATAAAAACATGTATCAAATAATCTCCCCTTTTTGATGATTACAAACCAAAACAATTTTTACACAAACTAAGAGAGCAATTTTAGAAATGATTTTCCGGTAAAAACATTTGACCGTTTGGAAGCAACCAAAATTTCCAAAAATATTAAAGCAACCAAGTAGGGAGTAAATATTTTCAATAATAAGCACAAGCTCCCCTATCAACAAGCATATCAAGAATAATGTAAAAGCAATTTTCCATAAGCTAAAAGCTTTAGCTTTTACAATTGTTTAAGAGCTTTTAAGCTCCCCTGTCACAAAACATCATTAAACAATAATATAAGTCCATCAAGCAACAATTAGACTAAGAACAAATCACGACTTATGGCTTTTGTGAGCCATAGCTTATAGCTTTTATGACAAGCTTTTATTAGCTTCTTTGAGCTAATGAGCCACAATATCCTGTTTCTCCCCCTTTGGAATCATCAAAAAGAATGTTAGAATGGTGGAAACACCATACAATAATATCAAAGCATGCCAAAGGGACGGTTTAATAACCGTTTGAGCAATTAAAGCATAATAATCCAAGGAAAATGGAAGAATTGTAACATAGGAGATCCATGAGCTCATTAGTAGGCTAAAAACATGATTTCAAAAAATTCTAAGACATTTTGAAGCAAGAGAATCATGTAGAAGTTCAAAGTTTCATTGCGACATTTCAACAAACACCTTGTGTGCATAAAAATAAAAGAGGTTGCATGTAGTCCTTGTAAAGGTTTCAAGCCAAAAATTTTCATATCATCAATCAACCTCATTCCAAAACTCAAAAAGATCATATGCAATATATGCAACATGTGTTCATCAAATAAAAAGCTCAAAGTCTCAAGGGTTCAACCCAATTGAGATAAGCTAAAAAAGATCAAGGCATTACAAATGCCAAAAATTTGAACATCTATCAAGTAATAAGTCATGCCTTAAACAATACATGTATCAAATGTCAAATGTCCCAACATATCTAACTAAGCATAATAATCAAAGCAATAAGAGAAGCACTTTTACCATCAAGTACTTCATACCAATTATCAAACAATGCTTAAATTTGAGTATTTTTACCATCAAATACTCCATCAAAGTCATGATCATTCACAAGTCATTATAAACTTGCAATTTTAACCCTTTAAGAAAACAAGCAAATATCATTAGTACAAATGAGTTTTACAAAAGTTTATCAAAATACAAAGCAACATTAATGAAAATGCTAGAAAGTAAAGGGGGTGGGGACATCATTCCTCATCCGAGGAGAAGCAAGATCCGGGAATAAAATCCTTGATAAATTTCTTCAATTTGCCGATAGACTTTTGCATTTTGGAGGTCTTTTGCTCCAAAGCCTCATATCTCGTCTCATGAAAAGTCCTCATCTCATCAAATTCGGCTTGAGTATACCTCCTAGGCGGTTGAGCACCGGTATTACCCTCCGGATTGCTCGGTTCACCCTCTTCCGCCAATCTTGCGGCCTCGGCGTCATCAAAGTAGTCATTAGGATCGGGGGACTCTTGGCCTCTTCCTCTAGCCATTTTGGTTGGTCGGATGTCCATATTCTTGCGCATCGTGACCATTTGGGAGATATTGTCAATGTCGAAATCATTTTGAAATACTTCCGAGTTACACTCCGATGAAGGAAGTCCCGATTGAATAAGAAGTTTACAAATCCAATTTCCCATAACTAACTTCTTATTACCTTGAGTGATGGACTCGATTAGACATTGAATAAGTATGGCACCAAAGTTAAGTGGTTCCCTCCTAGCAATCTTATACGTCAAAAAGTAATCCATGTTGCTAGGCATCTTTCCCGACTTACCACAAATGCAATATGCGACAATGACCGACAAAATACGATGCTCAAGTGTCATTGCCAACAAAGAGTACTTTGGTCATACTCCCAACACGTCTTCACTTCTTTCATTGACACCCCCAACATTTCATCATTCCAAGTCCCAAACGAGAAATAATCCCAACCACCTTCTCTAACACGTAAAAGCCGGCAAATATCATTGGGAGTCCATCTAAAATGACGACCCTTTATAAGCTAATTAATGGCAATCGGCTTTCTTTCATTATCATATTGTACCCACATATTAGCATAAAAATGTTGGATAATATCATCATCATACAAAACATACGCATGCTCCCATAGATACATCCAACCTTGCTCCTCAAAAATCCTCTAATCGTAGGATACTCATTTGTAAATGAATCGAAACGACACATTTTAGTCCGAGCAATAGACTTTCCTCCCATTCCCGAATCCTCATAATACCATTCCGCATATTTATTGATGAAATTAAGAACATTGTGGGAATTAGGGGCTTGAGTAACAAAGGATTTTTACCTTTCGCCCAATGGCAATTTTAGAGCGAAATCATTCTGCGTAGCTCGGAAATTTGGGCCCGAGAGAGAATGGGATTTTGAACATCATCACCTTCTTGAGCCACGTTTCTTTGAGCGGCTCGAATATCCCTTTGTTCGGCTTCCTCTTGCCGATTTCTTGACGAACCCTCTCCGTCCCTTCTACGCTTGGAGATGGGATTTCGACCGGTGGAATTCTTTGGGGGAGCCATATATGTAAGATTCTTGTGAAAATAAGACGATTAGCAACAAGAATCGTGAAAAATGATGAAGAATTGAAGATTTTGAAGAAAAGGGAAAACAATCGTTGCTATAAGGGTTGAGGAAAAACTTGCGTCTGTTTTGGAAAGAAGACAGAATGTTTTAAACTAGCAAAAATGGCCTGGGCGACCGGTCGAGGTAGGGGGCGACCGGTCGCCCCTGCTTTGACCGTCCCAGGTGATTTTTCTTTTTCCCAGAGTTTTCCAAAATTCGATTTTTCACCCCAAAAGTTTTAAAACTTTGCAAAAATATAAGTTTGGACTATATCCAACAAATATGGGTTTCGGGAAAACATATAAACGATAAAATCGAGACTAAACACGTAGTGCCTTTTAAAAAAAAATTTGCAAGATCAATTAGGGGCACTTAAGGGGTCAAAATGAAATATCTTGAAAGATATGTGCATAAGCATAAAATCGAGTTTAAAGAAAAATACGAGTAAACATACCTCGATGGTTTAAGAAACTTGATGAAGTAATAGCCAATGAGTATGAAATATGTATCCTACACAATTCTTAGACAACATTTGTATAGAAAATATAAGTGTAGGCAAGTAATATGAGATATCAAAAAAAACTTATGCTATAAGATTTCATAGGAGATAATAAGCCACATAAGTCTAATTAAAATGCACAAAAAAACATCATATAAGGTCTTCTTTTTCAAAAAATATTTTAAAAGCACAAATATATATAAAAGACCTTTTTAAAAAAATTTGAAAACTCATTTTGCAAAAAAAAATAAAATGCATATATAAATGGAGAGATACGGTTTACCAATTGCGCCGTTTCCATGGGTTGTGTCTTTCCCATTCTTGATGATATCTTCCCATTGAGAAGTCACTTTGTTGATGATGACTTCTTTGATTACTCCATTTCCAAGGTTGGTTACCTTCCCATTGTTGGTGGTTTCTTCTTCTTTGAAAATCATCTTGTTGATGATGTCTTTGCCATTTCCAAGGATTGTGTTCTTCCCATTTTTGATTATACGCTCTTCTTGGAAATTGGCTTTGTTGAGAGTAGTTTCTCCTTCTTTGATCAAATGAAACGTTCATTTGATGTTTTCTTGGTGGCATGAATTTTCTCCGATTATTGCTTCGCCGGGTACCTAATAACACATTATTTTGTGGTACCCTCATGTGTTTGGGTCCTTTAGGATTAGCTTTGAGACTTTTAGGTCTCCAACAATATTTAGAGCTATTTCTAGCCCGACAAGAATTAGCCGTATGACCCTTTTTGCCACAATAAAAACAAGTAATAATTCTAGGAGCATAATGACCAATATGCATAGTGACTTGATCCTTTTTTATATGATTAACACCATTAGGCTTATGATCAAGTCCTTTATCACAATTATGAATATCAACAATATTGGACATTTTATTGGTACTCAAGTTGGATTTTAATAAATCCTTTTTCATGCAATCAATATTCTCAACAAGAGTACTATTTTCTTTTTCAAGGTTTCTAACCTTGTCAAGAGTGGTGGTGTGAGCACATGATAGTGTTTCATAGGAAGTGAATAAACTATCCTTATCATTTTTCAAAATATTGAATTCCTTTTTCAAATTTTTGTATCTAACAAGTAAGCTTTGGAATTCATTTTGAAGTTCATCATAATCATTTTGCAAATCACTATAATCATTTTGAATGGCAATATCATAGGAAGTAGAGGGTTTAAGACATACCTTGTTTTCTTCATTTATGCCCATAAAACAATATTCAACTTCTTCATAGTTGGAAGTTGTAGGAGGCTTGTTCCTTAGATTTGAGCTTGTATGACCTTGAGAAGTAGATGCCTTTTTTTGACTCCTTTCATTTGCAAATACTCCATAGATGGCTTCTAATTTTTGCCATACTTCATGTGCCGACTTTATTCCTACAATATGTTCATGTTCTAAATTAGTAAATGAACAATACAAGATATTGAGAGCTTTACCGTTTAGGGAGATGATTTTCTTCTCTTCATCATTGAACTTTTTGAAGCCTTTTGAGGTGTGTGGTGTATCTTTCATCGGAGTGGATTCTCCATTAATGACGGTGTTCCAAACGTCGAACCCGCAACCTTGTAGATAGCATTCCATTCTTTCTTTCCAGAAATTAAAATTCTTGGAATCAAATAGTGGTGGTTTGGTGGTGGAGGTGCCGGATAGATGAGCTTCGTTCGTAGCCGATGATCGTTTCTCTTCACTCGCGATGTGAAACGAGCTTGCCAAAGAGTTTGGCTCTGATACCACTTGTAAGTCCAAGCGGCTACGATAATCTAGAGGGGGGGTGAATAGATTATCTCCATCTTTTCGATTTCGCCCTCTTTTTACAATTGAATGCTCAAGCAAAATAATAAAGGTGCGGAATGTAAACAACACACGTCGATTTAAAAGGTTCAACCCACCTAGGGCCTAATCCTCTACCACCCCAGTATATCGGGGTGGATTTCGAAAAAGAAAAAGAATTTTGTTAATTACCCAAAATTAATACAAATTCAACTTACAACACCTTGAAGAGCACCACACTCTTCTTCAACACCACCTTTGGAGATTACCACAATCTCCCTTTGAAGATTACCACAATCTTCCTTCAACGGCACCTTGTGAAGATTACCACAATCTTCAACCTTGAAGAATACCAAATTCTTCAACACCTCAATAAGAAGATTACCACAATCTTCTTGCACCTATCACCTAGATCATCCAAGTGTGTTCTTACCGCAAGAACACTCACAAGGATATCTTGTGTTTGAATGATAACCAAAAATCAAGATTACAACTCAATAATGAATATTACAATTTGAGTGCAAAGTGTAATCAAGAATAGCCTAGACCTCAAAGATGTGAAAGTGATAAGCTAGGCAATTTTACAACAAGAATAATAACAATGAAAGACCAAGTGTTTGCTTGAAGTGTATCTTGTTGTGTTGTGTCTCAATTGTTGTATTGGTTGCTCCAAAACTTCCTCTATTTATAGGAGATGATTGATCAAGCATAGGCTCCTCTTGGGGATTGAAAATCTACAGAAAAATACAATTAAAATCAAGAATATAGCTGTTAGAAATCAATCCCACAATTTAAGGAAATGTGTCTGCTGTCAAAAGGTCAAAATTTTGCTGTCAATACACAGGGCGACCGGTCGCACAGAAATAAGAGAAAATAAGAACACTTTGAAAATTACAACAGGCGGCGGTCGACGTAGGCCCGACCGGTCGACCCCTGTCTCAACCGGTCCCCTAATCAAAAAGCGAAGGGGTTAAGTCTGTTTCAAAAATGAAACTTGCAGTACCGATCGGCCGGGCGGCCGTCGGCCGGCCGTCGACGCCCGGGTCGCCGGTCGACCGCTTGTTTTTTACTCCGTCTCATTTTTGCATTTGAAAACATCTTCAGTACGGTTGCCCTACGGGGTGACCGTCGACCGCAGACAGTAAATGTTGTCCAATATTTGTCGAAAATAAAACTCAAGAAATACTCCGAAAATTTAATAAAAACATTTTAAACCAATCGGGAGTATTTAGACAACATTTAGAAAACTGCTTTTAGGAGTAAAAACCATTGACATAAAATCATTAAAAATGTTGTCCATTATTAAAAATAAACTTGAGGAAATACTCCAGGAAAATATTAAAACCATTTTAAATCATTTAGGAGTATTTGGACAACCTTTAAAAATATTGTTTTGGTGACAAAATAAAATCATCAAAATTAAGATAAAAACATGTATCAAATACTATGATCTCAACATGCATCTCTAAATTATTCTAAATTTGTATTTCGCAAAGCCAATTGCATCTTATCTATGGACTTGATTCCTATCCTAGTTCATTCCGCTCCCGAAGCAAACAAACCGTAGATCAATAATGAATTGCTAGCATCTATACTCCACAATTAATATCGACTCCCTAAAGCATAATGAATCAAGTATCAAATCCCATAAACATCATAAGCCTCCCGACTCTACAATTATTTATGTTGTGACTTCTTTAATTTGTTGTTGGAACCCATCTCCGAATTATGAACCATCATATCAAACATGCAAATTATTGATCGGGTAATCCACAAAAATTAAGCACACGAGACCACAAATGGATAGGCAAAATAAGCTAATACTAAATAAACAAATCGAATATAAAATTGATCCCATGATCTACATCTTGTCCTATAATCAAAATAAAATTAGCTAGACATGGTCGTTTGTGAACTCATAGACAAATCCATGAATGACATGTTTAACATGAAAAGAATGGAATAAAGAGAGAGAAATTCTAAACTATGATGATGAATTCCCTAGCTTGGATGAATCCGTCTTCAAAAAACGGAATCTTGGTGTCTTCCTCTATAATCCCCTTGTGTGGCTCTCAAAGATATCACTTTTCTCCTCCCAAGACAACCCTCTTCTCTCCAATATATGTTGTTTTCTCTCCCTAGATGCGTTATCCCCGCTAGGTCTTATTCCCTATTTATGGATGCCCTTTTAGACCCCTTTTTTAGTTCTCGCGTAATAAACAAAACTTGCAAAATGTCGCATTTCGCACGGGCGTGCGCTTGCACATGAACTAGTCACGTGCTTGGGCACACTCGTGTGATTGCACATGACCTGGTCACGTGCTTGGGCACACTGTGTGATTGCACATGACCTGGTCGTGTGAATTGCTCCCCGAGAAAACATTCTCTGTTGCGCCCACAGGGATCGTGCGTACAAACACAACCTAGTCATGTGGCACAAATGTCCAAATTAGCTCCTGGGGTCTTAAAAGTTTTATCCCTATATCTTTCCTTTCCACATCAACTTGAATCGGTTCAACATCAATTTTGTAGGGAACGTTATGGCCCGGATACTAAACCTTACCGAGTGCTAAAAAATGTTGACGCGTTTGAATGTTTTCGAAAGTAAACCCCTGTTGTTCAATCGTCCATGCTTCTTTCCTTTGCGTCTTTATTCATCCTTTGGGTATTGACATACCCTTTGGAACGTGTTATCACCTTTTATCCAATTTAGCTCCATTTTCTTGCAAAAATACCCAAACAACCGCAGTATCACGCCCAACAAGGAAAACCAACCTAAACACACTCGATCTATATGCAATTGTGTCAATTATATAACAAAATACACCTCGAAATGCAGGCATAGTATCCCTTTATCAATTGCCCCAAAACTTAATACATTGTTAGTCCTCGAGCAATATGAATAAGAATATAAGCACGTATTGGGGTCGATATTATCGAAATTAATTCCAGAAAACACGTCATATATGCAGTTGCATCAAGTTTCAAACTCTAATTCACGTCATGATATTCATTCTCAAAAGCTCTTAGTTGCTTAAATTTGACATCAATCAATACTAATTCAGGTGTTCGACATCGCAATCCCTCACCGGATAAGTGTATCACTCAAACCCTCAAAGTGTATCAATAAGATAATGAACGCTCACGTCTATTCGATGAAATTGATTTACTATAGGCTTGCAATTTATCTATCCTTCTTTGGTACTTGGTAGGTGTGCAAAATACAAATCAAACAGACTTTCATTTGGTTGTAATGTCGGTTCTTTGGTTAGGGTAGGAAAATATGAGTAAAGTGACCTAAAGTTGAGTATCTAGAATCATAAGCATTGTCTAAGTCACATTCCATATACGAATGGCCGCAATAAATGCACTCAATAACAACTTAAGCTTCTCAAACCTCCTTTTCCACATCTGCTCTCTATAGCTTCCTTTTTTTCATACCATGAACTCTCATAAATTTTAATTATGGCCTCCCGGATCCATCATCCTCGAGGAGGAGGATCAAACCTACGAGTTTGCACATATCAATCATAATTTTTTTTTTGACTCTTTTTCGCAAGTACTCATCTCTTTGATAATTTTTTTCATTTCCAAACCAACTTTTGTAACCTCATCCACTTTCAATTTCATCCTAGAACAACTTACTCAATTCAATAAGCTCAAGTTTCTGGACAAAAGATATATCAAATTGAGGCTCGTAATGTGGCTATCGAAAAAAAGGCAACATGCTCAAATTGGTTAACTAGGGAATTTTATATTTGCGGTAGGCTTTTGCCTAGAACGGCTAAAAATCAATAATAGCCTTTATCATTTTCATATTTTTACACTCCTTATGTAGCCTTAAGACAGAACCAAAGCAAGTTCTAGAAATCACAATATACGAACGACAATCACACACAAGAAAATAAGACTGTGCATAATTAACAGTCAAGGATCGAACGTTCACAAGCTTATTTTCGAAACATGTCAAACACCAAATTTTCTCAATCACCACCAACTTATGCAACCAATATCCTTTCTCTAATTTCATGCCATGTGCAAACATTATTTTCAACCCAACAATCATCACATAGATGAAGTCAAAAGTTCATTTATCATCAAAATCTTTTGTTCTTTTTCCATTCTTCTCCATAATCCCTAATAAAGCGATAAACGTGCTAAAGAAATAAACGTGCAAACAAATAACAACAATATCCGAATGCAATACAATAATTATATGCTCTATATTGCAACAATGGTCATATCATTTTTCAAGATAAACTAACAACCCCCCAAACTTATTTGACACTTTGTCACAAAATATATGAAGATACTATCAATTAAACCAAAGAAAGCACAATAACCACTTACAATGAGCTCATTGGTGTGGAAGAGGTGAAGGGTAGTTGCCTTTACCGCTTTGCCATTGCTCCACTTTTCATTAGCTTTAGTATTTGCGCTAACTTTTGCTCGATATTATCAAGTTGAAATCGACTTTCAGCTTGACAAGTTTCAAAATCTTTACATATTTTTGCACCTTCATCCATCAAAAAGTGTGGTGGTTCAAATGACGATGATGTGTATTTATAAACCTCTACACTCAATAAACAACAATCAATAACCAATGAAAATAACTAAAATCAAAACTAAAATAAACCAAATAAAGTGTTTATATTAAGATCGAAACTATTTATCACTGTATTTATGTTGATTAATTCACTCCCCAACAACGACGCCAAAAACTTGATCGCTAAAACTTTTAAGCTAAACTGCAAGTGTACGACATAGTTAATTGATAATGGCAAGCAAGGTCGTATTCCACATGGATTGATTAAAACATAAACTATGGCAATTATAATAGTTCCAATTTTATTGAAACGGTTGAAAATATGATAGTTGATTATCTAACAATCCAAATAAAATAAAAGAAAACAAACAAACAACTATCGAGCTCACACATAGAGAATTACTCAAGGAATAAAAGCGATCATAGGACTATGATCTCGACATGCATCTCTATATTATATCAAATTGGTATTTTGCAAAGCCAATTTCACCTTATCTATGGACTTGATTCCTATCCTTGTTCATTTACTCTCCCAAAGCAAACAAACCATAGATAAATAATGAATTTCTAACATTCCTACTCAACAATTAATATCGACTCTCAAAAGCATATTGAATCAAGTATCAAAACCCCATAAACATCATAAGCATCCTGACTCTACAATTATTTATGTTGTGACTTCTTTAATCTGTTGTTGGAACTCATCTCCCGAATTATGAACAAACATATCAAACATGCGAATTATTGATTAGGTAATCCATAATAATTAAGCACAAGAAACCACAAATAGTTAGGCAAAACAAGCTTATACGAAATAAACAAACCGAATATAAAATAGATCCGCAGTCTACATCATGTCCTTGAATCAGAAGAAAATTAGCTAGATATTTCGTTTGTGAATTTATAGACAAATCCATAAACGACATATTTAACATGAAAAGAAAGAAAGAGATATAAATTCTTTACTACGATGATGAATTCCCCTTGTGCGGCTCTCCAAGATCTCACTTTTCTCCTCCCAAGACGACCCTCTACTCTCTAATATATGTTGTTTTCTTTCCCTATATATGTTATTCCAGCTGTGAGGTCTAATTCTCCTTTTTATAGATGTCTTTTTGGACCCCTCTTTCAGTTCTCGCGTAATAAGGAAACAAACCAACAAAATGTCGTATTTTGCATGGGTCGTGCACTTGAAACGTCGGTGCGTCGCGCGAGCACAACTTTGTCTGCGCCGCGCACGACCTGGTCGTGTCAATTGCTCCCAGAAAACTATCTCTGCTACAACCACACATGACCATGCGCACAAACACGAACTGGTAGTGTGGCCCAAACGTCTGAATTAGCTCCTGAGGTCTTAATTAAAGTTCTATCCCTATCTCTTAGCTTTCCATAGCAAATTGAATAAGTTTAGTATCAATTTTGTAGCGAAAGTTATGGCCCAAATACTAAACCCTGCCGGTGCTAAAAACTGTTGATGCGTTTGGACGTTTTCGAAAACAATCCCCTGTTATTTGATCGTCCATGCTTCTTTCCTTTGCGTCCTTATTCGTCCTATGGGTCTTGACCTACCATTTGGAACGTGCCATCGCCTTTTGTCCAATTTAGCTCCATTCTCTGCCAAAATACCCAGACAACATCATTATCACGCCCAACAAGGAAAGACAACCTAAAAATGCTAGATCTACATGAAATTGTGTCAATTATATAACAAAATACACCTCGAAATGCATGCATAATATCCCTTTATCAAATCCCCCCAAACTTAAGATATTGCTAGTCCTCGAGCAAAAAGAAAAAGAATATAAGCATGTATTGGGGTAAATTTTATCAAAAACTATTCGAGAAAACACGTCATATACGTAATTGCATCAAGTTTCAAACTCTAATTCATGTCATGATATTCATTCTCAAAAGATCTTAATCGCTCAAAATTGACGCCAATCAATACTAATACAGGTGTCCTACATCACGATCCCTCACCAGATAAGTGTATCGCTCAAACCCTCATAGTGTATAGATATGATAATCAACGCTCGCATCAATTTGAAGAAAGTGATTTACCATAGGCTTGCAATTTATTCTTGTCGCTACTAGGTAGGTGTGAAAAATACAAATCAAAAGGACTTTCATTTGGTTGTAATGTCAGTTCATTGGTTAGAGTAGGAAAATATGGATAAAGTAACTCAAATTGAGCATCTAGAATCGTAAGTATCACCTAATTCACATTCGATATAATGGCCGCAATAAATGCACTCAATAACAACTTAAGCTTCTCAAACCACCCTTTCCACATCCACTCTCCATAGCTTCCCTTTTTTTTCGGCATAAAATAAACTCTCATAAATTCTCATTATGAATAAAGTCTACAAGTTCGTACTTATCAATCAGAATTTTCATTTTTTTTTCTTTTTGACCATTTTTCGCGAGTGCTCATCTTTTGATTTTTTTTTCATTTCCCTAAACCAACTCTTGTAACTCTCATCCACTTTCCATTTAGTCCTACACCAACTTACTCAATTCTACAAGCTCAAGTTTTAGGACAAAAGATATATCAATTGAGGCTCGTAATGTGGCTATCAAAAATAAGGCAACAGACTCAAATTGGTTAACTAGGGAATTTTATATTCGCACGTAGCCTTTTGGTTAGAACGACTAAAAATCAATGATGGCCTTTATAATTTTCATATTTTGCACTCCTTCTATAACATTGAGATAGAATCAAGCAAGTTCTAGATACACGAATGACAATCACACACAAGAAAGTAAAAGATCGCATAATTTACGATCAAGGATCAAACGCTCACACGATCTTTTTTTCACAACATGTGAACCACCAAATTTTCTCAATCACCACCAAATTATGCAACCAATATCCTTTCTAAAATTTCATGTCATGTGCAAATAGTGTTTTCAACTCAACAATCATCACTATATGAAGTCAAAAGTTCATTCGTCATTGAAATCTTTTGTTCTTTTTTCCATTCTTCTCCATGATCCCTAAGAAAGCGATAAACGTGCTAAAGCAATAAACGTACAAACAGAAGACAACAAAATTTTAATGCAATGCAATAATTATAGGCTCTATATGCAATTCCTAAATGACATGCAACAATGCTTTCACAATTTTCAAGGATAAATTAACAATTCCCCCAAACTTGTTTGACACTCTATCACAAAATATACGAATAGACTATCAATTAAATCAAAGAAAGCACAATAACCATTGCTCCATTCTTCTCATCAGCTCTAGTATTTGGGCAAACCCTTACTCGATATTATCAAATTGAAATCGACATTCAGCTTGGCAGTTTTCAAAATCTTCACACATTCTTGCACTTTAATCTATCAAAAAGTGTGGTGGTTCAAATGACGACTAATGCGTGTTTATAAACCACTACACTCAATAAGCAACAATCAATAATTAATTAAAATAACTAAAATCAAAACTAAAATAAAGCAAATAAAGTGTTTCAATTAAGATCAAAACTATTTATCACTTTGTATTTATGTTGATTAATTCAATCCCTAGCCACAACACCAAAAACTTGATTGCTATAAAGTTTTAATCTAAACCGCAAGTATACGGCGTTGTTAATAGATCCGCACTCTACATCATGTCCTAAAATCAAAAGAAAATTAGCTAGACATGTTCGTTTGTGAACTCATAGAAAAAACCATAAACGACATGTCTAACATGAAAAGAAAGAAAAGAAAGAGATAGAAGTTCTATACTATGACGATGAATCGTTTTCAAAAAACGGAATCTTGGTGTCTTCCTTGATAATTCCCTTGTGTGGCTCTCCAACATCTCACTTTTCTACTTCCAAGACGTCCCTCTTCTCTCCAAAATGTGTTTTTTCTCTCTCTAGATGGTTATCCCAAGCTGTTAGGTATAATTCTTCCTTTTATAGATGCCTATTTGGACCTTTTTTCAGTTCTCATGTAATAATGAAATAAAACCCGCAAAACATTGCATTCCGCATGGGTCGTGCACTTGCACACAACAAAAACATGTTCTTCGGCACGACGTTTGTGTGCTTGCGCATGACCTGGTCATGTTAATTGCTCCCATAAAACTCTTTTCTGCGCCGCACATGACCATGCTCATATACACGACCATGCCCACAAACACGACCTGGTCGTGTGGCCCAAACGTCCGAATTAGCTCTTGGAGTCCGAATGAAAGTTGTAACCCTATCTCTTAGATTTTCATAGCAACTTGAATCAACTCAATATCAATTTTGTAGAGAAAATTATTGCGTAAATAGTAAACCCCTGCTAGTGCTAAAGAATTACGGCGTGTTTGGATGTTTTTGAAAGCAATCCTCTATTGTTCGATTGTCCATGCATCTTTCCTTTGAGTCTTTATTTGTCCTTTGGGTGTTGACCTACCTTTTGGACGTGATATCGCCTTTTATCAAATTTTGCTCCATTTCTGCAAAAACACCCGGACAACCGATATCATGCTCAACAAGGAAAACCAACCTAAACACGCTCGATCTACATGAAATTATGTCAATTATATAGCAAAATACACCTATAAATGCATGCATAATTGTTAGTCCAAGTGGCGATACGATAATCTAGAGGGGGTGAATAGATTATGCCGATTTTTCGCAAATCACCCTCTTTTTCGAATCAACAAGTAAATGACAAGAATGTAAATACGGAAATTAAACAACACTCGTTGATTTAAAGAGGTTCAACCCACCTAGGACCTAATCCTCTACCACCCCAAAGTATCTCAGGGATGGATTTCAAAAAGAAAAAGATTGTATTAATTACCACAATTAATACAACACCTTGAGGATCACCACAATCCTCTTACAACACCTTCAAGGAGATTACCACAATCTTCCTTCACCACCTTTGAAGAGTACCACACTCTTCAAACACCTATCACCTAAATCACCCAAGTGTATTCTTACCACAAGAATACTCACAAGGATGTCTTGTGTTGAATGATGGACAAAATTCAAGATTACAACTCTATGAAACCAATACAAAGATTGAGTGCAAGTGTAATCAAGAATCAAAAGCCTAGACCTCAAAGATGTGCAAGTGAAAGTACTTAGGCTATTACAACAAGAATGTAAAAATGAAAGCTTGAACAATTTGCAGATTTCTTGTTGTGTATTTTGCTTGTATGTGTTATATCTTGTGCCTTCAATTCATCCTCTATTTATAGGGAAGCTTCACCAAAGCATAGGCTCCCAACATAGGCTCCTCTATCTTCACTTTTGTCTACAAAAAGAAGATCACAAGATGTAGAAATATTGTACAAAATTGAAAAGCAAATCTTTGTCACAGTTACAACGGTTGGAATTTTCTTTGTCAAAAAATAACATAGGCGACCGGTTGCCCTATTGAAGATTTCGACCGTTTTAAAAAATAGTGCGATCCAGGTAGGGGTTGCGGGAGGGTGCGGCCGGTCGGAGGGTTCGACCGGTCGCCAGGGTGCGACCGGTCGGCCCTCTCTGGACCGGTCCCCCCGCTCCATTTTCAAGTCCGTAAGTTACATTTCGTGTTTTCTTATCTTGGTCAGTCGACCATTTGGGCGGCGACGGTCGACTCGCCTTTGAAATGTTGTCCGATTTTTTTCAAAAATAAACTTCAAGAAATACTCCAAAAAATTAGTAAAAACATTTTAAATCATTTGGGAGTATTTAGACAACATTTATAAACATAGTTTTGGTGTAAACACCAATTTAAACAAAACCATCAAAAGTGTTGTCCATTTTTTATCAAATTAAAAACTCTAAGAAATACTCCAAAAATTAGTAAAAACATTTTAAATCACTTAGGAGTATTTGGACAACATATAAAAACATTGTTTTGGTATAAAATCTTATTAAAACAAAATCATCAAAATCTTGATAAAAACATTTATCTAACAAACTCCCCCTTTTTGATGATTACAAACCAAAACAATTTTAGAAGGTCGATTTTAAAACAAACCAAATTTTCCGGTCTTAAAATAACAATCAATTACAAACAAGATACATCATAAGTACAAGCACACAAGGATAGGAGCAAAGATTTTTCAAAATCATTTTTGCACAAGCTCCCCCTATCAACATGCATATAAAGAACAAGTATACAAGCAACAACTAAAAGCTAAAAGCTTAGCTTTCACAACTTAAGCTTGAATTCCATGAGCTTATAAGCTCCCCCTGTCACAAAACATCATTAGTCAAGCATAAAAGTCCACAATACATCAAATGGACTAAGCATTTGTTCACTGACTTATGGCTTTCAAGAGCCCTAGCTTATAGCTTTTCTTGCAAGCTTTTTCCTGTTTCTCCCCTTTGGAATCATCAAAAAAATGTTAGCACGATAAAAACATCATATATTCATATCAAAGTGCGCAAATTTATCGATTTATCGAGCTTATTGAAAGTTGAAGCTTAAATTCTAAGTAAAAGGGAAAAGTTGATCAATTGACTTGCAAAAGCTCATTTGATTGATAAAACATGATCTCTATAAACTTATATGACTTTTCAAATCGAGAGAATCACGTAGGTGATGAATTTTTCATTGAAACATTTTGTCGAACACTTGGCGTCGTCGAATAAAACTAGAAGTATATAACACCTTTGAAATTCATTTAAGCCAAAAATTTCATCACCAATTCAGTTCAAACAATATTCAATACATCATAAATATTAAGCGCATCACATTCATATGAAACTAGCATCAAGAATTTTGCAAATAAGTCAAAATCTCAAGGGTTCAACCCAATTGAGCAAATGGAGTAGAATTCTTACCATTTATTCGGTAAAGATGAGCAATGATGATGATAATCGAGCTTAATGAAGTCCAAAAATGAAACATATACAAGAAAATACATTTGAAGTGAAATTTTAGTCTATTTGGCGAAGGGGACGAAAAATAGACAAAATAAGCCACAATGGGCGAAATCAAGACATGAACCGAATTTAACCAAAATTTGTTGACGGGCGACGGTCATTGTTGAGGGCGACGGTCGGCGTTGAGGGCGACGGTTGCCTCAACCTCTTGACCATTGTTTTGATAAAATTTCCAAAATCCGAATTTTCAACCAAAAATCCGATTTTTCGCCCTAAGTTTTAAAAACGTGCAAAATACAATCATAGACCTCATTCAATATGCATTATGCCTAACCGAGCTCGTATTGATGCAAAAGTCTCGGAAGTTAGCGGTTTAGTAAAAATGTCCGCTAATTGATCTTGAGATGGTACAAAAGATATCTCAATTTTTCGTTTTGAGACACAAACCCTTAGAAAATGATGTCGAATCTCAATATGTTTATCTTGTTATGTTGAACCGGGTTTTGAGCAATATTTATAGCGGATATGTTATCACAAAAGATAGGAACATTTTCAAAAGAACATTTATAATCCGCTAAAGTTTGTTTCATCCAAAGAAGTTGAGTACAACAAAATGTTGCGGAAATATATTCGGCCGGCCGTTGAAAGTGAAACACAATTTTGCTTCTTTGAAAACCAAGATACTAGGCAATCGCCTAAAAATTGACATGATCCGGAAGTACTTTTCCGATCATCAATATTTCCTCATAGTCCGAATCACTATAACCTTTAAGAGAAAAATTTTCATTCTTTGGATAAAATAAACCATATTGAATAGTGCCTTTCAAATATCGAAAAAACCTTTTAACGACACTTAAATTAGATTCTTTGGGATTGCTTTGAAAACGAGCGCATAGGCATACGGCATGAAGAATGTCCGGTCTACTTGCGGTTAAATAAAGTAAACTACCAATCATACCTCTATATTTGGATTCATCAACCGACTTGCCTTTTTCATCTTTGTCAATACGGACGCGTTTGTTGCCATTGGAGTAGAGCGGTTCTTCCTTCTTCAATGCCAAATTTCTTCAAAAGTTCCTTTGTATATTTTGATTGAGAAATATAAATTCCTTCTTAGCACTTTGCTTAATTTGAAGTCAAGGAAGAAGTTGAGCTCCCCATCATGCTCATTTCAAATTCACCTTGCATTAACTTAGAAAATTTCTTGCACAAGGATTCATTAGTAGCACCAAAAATAATATCATCAACATAAATTTGCACTAATAAGCAATCTTGCCCTTTTTCGAAAACAAAGAGAGTAGTGTCAACTTTACCTCTTGTAAAACCATTTTGCAAAAGAAAAGAGCTAAGTCTATCATACCATGCACGGGGTGCTTGTTTCAAACCATACAAGGCCTTTTAAGTCTATAAACATCATTAGGTCTAGAAAAATTTTCAAACCCGGAGGTTGTTTTACATAGACTTCTTCTTGAATAATACCATTTAAAAATGCGGATTTTACATCCATTCGGTAAAGCTTGAAATTTTAAAACAAGAATAGGCAAGTAAAATACGAATAGCTTCTTAACGTGCTACGGGTGCAAATGTTTCATCATAATCAATACCTTCTTCTTGACAATAACCTTGAGCTACTAACCTTGCTTTGTTTGAACAATATTGCCTTGGTCATCGAGCTTGTTCGAAATACCCATTTTGTACCAATAATGGTTTGAGATGGAGGACAAGGTACTAATTCCCATACATCATTCCTTTCAAATTGATTCAACTCCTCTTGCATTTCTAAAAACCAATCCTCATCTTCAATGGCTTCCTTAGCATTTTTAGGCTCTTTTTGAGATATAAGAGCTTTCTCGGCAAATTTTCCTCGAGTCATTACTTTATCAAGGGGATCACCAATAATAAGATCTTTTGGGTGATCTCCTTAAATTTCAATGCTACGGGAAGATTCAAGTATCACCTTTATCTTCTTGAGGAACACTTGAGCTTGAAAGTTGATCATTTTGAGTTTCATCTTGAACAATGGTTTCAATGATATCCTCTTCATCACTTTCATCATTGGGTATCGTTTCAACACCCGAAGCTTCATTGAATTTGACCTGGATAGATTCTTCAACCACCCCACTAGTCTTATTATAAACCCGATATGCTTTGCTCTTGATTGAATACCCCATAAATATTCCTTCATCGGCCTTAGGATCAAGTTTGTCTAATTGATCCTTAGTATTCAAAATAAAACATTTACATCCAAATATTTTGAAATAACTAATATTTGGAGTTCTTCCTCTCCGAAGCTCATATGGAGTTTTATTCATTTTAGGACGAATATAAACTCGATTAATGACATAGCAAAGCGGTACTTACGCCGGCCCAAAAATATTTTGGAAGTGAAAATTCATTGAGCATGGACCGACTCATTTCTTGAAGTGTCCGATTCTTCCTTTCGGCTACTCCATTTTGTTGAGGTGTCCTTGGAGCCGAAAAATTATGACTATATCCCTTGGTTTCACAAAAGACTCTAAATTCGCCGTCAAATTCTCCACCTCGATCACTTGAATGGACTTAATAGTATCTTCCTTTTCATTTTCAATGAGTCTACACAACTTAACAAACTCATTAACGGCATCGGTTTTATTTGTAAGAAATAGAGCCCAAGTATATCTAGAAAAATCATCAACTATAACAAAAGTGTAATGTTTTCCACTTAGACTTGACGTACCAATATCCCCATACAAATCAAGATGAAGCATTTGTAGGGGGTTTGGTAGTGGAAATTTCATTTTGGGCTTAAAACTACTCTTAACTAATTTGTTGTTTTGACAAGTGTCACATAAGCCAAGATTTTCAAAATTCAATTTGGGTAGTCCTTTTACATGTTGGTTTTTGTAAATAGTTTGCAAATTTTTGTATCCAACATGTCCAAGTCGCCTATGCCATAAGCTAGTTAAATCATTATTGGCGACAAGACAAGAAACATTTTGACTAACCAAATCACTTGTACAAATTTTGTAAAGATTGCCTTTTCTAATAGCTTCACAAATAATTTTATCATTTTTGGAAATAAGGCATTTTTCTTTATTAAAAACAACATTATAATTTGGGTCACAAAGTTGGCTAACACTTATCAAATTGAACTTAAGCCCTTCTACTAAAAGAACATTACTAAGAGAGAAAGAAGAGTTACCAATTTCTCCATTTCCAAGAATTCTTCCTTTGCCATTGCCGAACATGACCATACCCTCTTCTTGGAGCTTGATGTTGGTAAAAAGTTCTCTCTTTCAGTCATATGGCGTGAACATCCGCTGTCCACGAGCCATTTTGAATCTTCCATTGTTGTTATAGCCCCTATAACCTACAAAGGAATTATTTTTAGGTACCCTATAATTTTGGGGTCCATGGGGTTAGCCTTGAGACCTTTAGGTCTCCAATAATAGCTAAAATTATTCTTCAATTTACAATTGCTAGCATAGTGTCCATTCTTACCACAATAAAAACAAGTAATAATACGAGGACTACTAGCACGTACAAAGGTTGGACCTTGGTCTTTTTCTTAAAAGCATTTTGAAAAGGTTTATAACCAAGTCCTAATTTAGAATGCTCACCTCTTTGTGCATCTAAAATTTTTGTGACTTTATCCGTACTTAAATTGAATCGATGCACATCCTTTTTCAAATTTTCAATATCATTTGTGAGCGTTTGTTTTTCGGTTTCAAGAGTACGGACCATAGTAAGAGTAATAGCATGAGCTTATCAAGAGAGTCATAAGAAGTAAATAATTTATCCTTTTCTAGTTTAAGCTCTTTATGCTCCTTTTTCAAATTCTTGTATTTAACAATCAAATTTTGAAACTCATTTTGCAATTCATCAAAATCACATTGTAATTCATCAACTAGGGAAGAAGATGAAGCATTAGAGCGTACCTCGGTATTTTCATCGTCTATGGCCATAATACCATGTTCGGATTCTCCTTCCTCGTCGGTTGTTTCAAGTAATTCATCCCAAGTTTGACGTCCGCATTTAATGCCTTATTTTTCGGAAAAGGCTTTTTCTTCTTTTGTTCCTCTTCCGCTAATTTTGGGCAATCGGCTATGTAGTGCCCGCATTTTCCGCATTTGAAGCAAGAATTGTCTCTTGGCTTTCTTGCTTTATTTTTGTTTACAAATTTTGCAAATTTTCTAACAAGAGCGCCGTTTCTTCATCATCCTCATCACTAGCATAATAAACATTATTAGAAGAAGATGCTAAGCCTTTAATAATATTTTGCGTACCCGATTTAGAGGTGGATGGTTGAGAATTTTTCATCTCCTTGAGATATACTTCTTAAATGAGGAGATTCCCAATGAGCTCATCAAACTTGAGTGTCTCAAGATTTTGAGCTTCCGTGATTGTCGTCACCTTTTCGGACCATGAGCGGGAAGGCGTTTAATACCTTGGTCACCTTGTCTTCTTCGAAGATGACCTTTCCAAGAGCCACGAGAGGATTGACAATGTTGCAAGCCTTTCCACCATTTTTGATATGCTTTCAAAGATCATGCATATTGAAATTTTCAAAGTCTTTCACAAGCATTGTTTTTCTTGCTTGCTTTACTTTCTTTGTGCCCTCATAAATGGTTTCTAATTTTTCCCAAACTTCATGTGCCGACCGTATGCCTCTTATGCGATTATATTCGGTGGCGGTAAGAGAGCAATGTAAAATATTTAAGGCCTTACCATTTAGAGAGAAAATCTTCTTGTCATTTTCATCGTACTCCTTGAATGGCTTGGGAGTAGTGGTACCATCCTCCAATTTTTTGTTGGTTGAGCAACTCCTTCAATGACCACATTCCAAATATCAAATCCGCATCCTTGTAGAAAGCACTCCATGCGGTCTTTCCAAAATGCGTAGTTGTTGGCGTCGAATAGTGGTGGCTTGTTGGTGGAGGCGCGGTGGTGAGATAAGCTTCATTCGTAGCCATGGATCTTTCCTCTTTACTCGGGCGTGCTTAGCCAAAGAGTTTGGCTTTGATACCACTTGTTAGTCCAAGTGGCTACGATAATCTAGAGGGGGTGAATAGATTATGCCGATTTTTGCAAATCACCCTCTTTTTCGAATGAACAAGTAAATGACAAGAATGTAAATACGGAAATTAAACAACACTCGTTGATTTATAGAGGTTCAACCCACCTAGGGCCTAATCCTCTACCACCCCAAAGATATCTCAGGGATGGATTTCAAAAAGAAAAAGATTTTATTAATTACCACAATTAATACAACACCATGAGGATCACCACAATCCTCTTACAACACCTTCAAGGAGATTACCACAATCTTCCTTCACCACCTTTGAAGAGTACCACACTCTTCAAACACCTATCACCTAAATCACCCAAGTGTATTCTTACCACAAGAATACTCACAAGGATGTCTTGTGTTGAATGATGGACAAAATTCAAGATTACAACTCTATGAAACCAATACAAAGATTGAGTGCAAGTGTAATCAAGAATCAAAAAGCCTAGACCTCAAAGATGTGCAAGTGAAAGTACTTAGGCTATTACAACAAGAATGTAAAAATGAAAGCTTGAACAATTTGCGATTTCTTGTTGTGTATTTTGCTTGTATGTGTTATATCTTGTGCCTTCAATTCATCATCTATTTATAGGAAGCTTCACCAACATAGGCTCCTCTATCTTCACTTTTGTCTACAAAAAGAAGATCACAAGATGTAGAAATATTGTACAAAATTGAAAAGCAAATCTTGTTGTCACAGATTGCACGGTTGGAATTTTTTTTGTCAAAAAATAACATAGAGGCGACCAGTTGCCTGTTGAAGATTTCGACCGTTTTTAAAAAATAGTGCGATCCAGGTAGGGGTTGCGGGGGTGCGACCGGTCGGAGGGGTTCGGCCGGTCGCCCTGGGGTGCGACCGTCGGCCCTCCCCCGGACCGGTCCCCTGCTCCATTTGAAATGTTGTCCGATTTTTTTCAAAAATAAACTTCAAGAAATACACCAAAAAATTAGTAAAAACATTTTAAATCATTTGGGAGTATTTAGACAACATTTATAAACATAGTTTTGGTGTAAACACCAATTTAAACAAAACCATCAAAAGTGTTGTCCAATTTTTATCAAATTAAAAACTCTAAGAAATACTCCAAAAATTAGTAAAAACATTTTAAATCACTTAGGAGTATTTGGACAACATATAAAAACATTGTTTTGGTATAAAATCTTATTAAAACAAAATCATCAAAATCTTGATAAAAACATTTATCTAACAATAATATCCTCTTATCATGGGGCAGAAAAGAAAACGACAAATGAGATATAGGACACTCTGACGAAATTGTACGAGACCAAGTCACATCATAATAATTTTTTCTTAAAAAGAAAAATTGTATACTCTTCGTATGGAGGAAACTACTTTGGTGACTGACTATATCAACACCTTAAATACTCTATTTTCACAACTCACCTCAATAGGTTACAAAATAGAAGTTGTTTAATGTGTGGAGCTTTTAATTCAAAGTTTACCAGATTTGTACGATCAACTCATGATCAACTTGATGAACAATGTCTTTCGGACTATCTAGGCTTCGATGAAATTGTAGCCACTATACTAGAAGAAGAAAGCAAGCGCAAAATAAGGAGGACATACCAGCAAGTATGCATCAGCAGAAGCTTCGGCGATGATGAGAGGAAGATCCACGAAACGTGGCTCCAATGGTAGTCAAAATCATGGTAGATCAAAATCCAAGAGTAAAAAGAACATCAAGTGCTACAATTGTGGCAAAAGAGGGTACTTCAAGAAAGATTATTGGAGTAAGAAGTATGGCGACCCTGAGACATCAAATGCTCAAGGGAAGATTGCAAGTACCTCTGAATATGGAGAAGTTTTATACGGCGAAGCAACAACCAATGCTGAAGGCAGAAAACTATTTTCTGTTGTCTGGCTTTTAGACTCAGGAATAACCTGGCATATTGCCTCCCGGCGGGAATGGCTTCATAAATACGAACCAATTGCTGGAGGATCTGTATTTATGGGGGATGATCTTACCTTGGATATTGATAGTATTGGTACTATCAAAATAAAAATATTTGACGATATTGTTTGCCTTTGTTGAGGAGGTACGACACGTAAATGACATACAAAAGAATCTATTGTCCTTAGGGCGGTTTGATGATGTTGGATGTAAGACCCGTATTGATGGTGGAATCATGAAGCTAGTGAAAGCAAGGATTGTAGTAATGAAGGCGGAGAAATTTGCTACGAATTTGTATATGCTTATAAGTGAGACAATGTAAGGAGGAGAAGCATATGTTGCGGTAGTAGGTTTAGTAAAATAATCAAAGATAATGTGGCATCGCAAACTTAACCACGTGTCGGAACAAGGGTTGCAGTTATCTCTAAACGAAGCTACTACCCGATCTTAGAAAGTTATCTTTACCATTTTGTGAGCATTGTGTTACAAGTAATTAACACAAATTACGATTCGGAAGATCAACATCTACGAGTAAGGGCATCTTGTAGTTGATTCACTCGATGTTTGGCAATCTTTGTTATCATCCCTCGAAGGGCGATATATTTTGTATCTTTCATTAATGATTGCTCCAGGAGATGTTGGGTGAATCCTATCAAAAAGGACGACCGATGTATTTCTAGCCTTTAAAGTTTACAAAGCTTAGATAGAAATTGAATCTGGGAAAAATATCAAGTGTCTAAGGATTGATAATGGAGGAGAATATACAATTGATGAATTTGATCCTTTCTGTCAACAAGAAGGCATCAAAAGATACTTCATGGTGGCGTACACACCTCAACAAAATTGAGTGGCGAGTGAATGAACAGAACCTTGTTAGAAAGGACAAGAGCAATGTTGAGAGTTGCAAGTCTACCCAAAACATTCTGGACTAAGGCAGTCAAAACTTATGTGATCAATCGATCTCCATCAACTGGATTGATCGGAAAATTCCTATGGAGATATGGACTAGTAAGCACACTGATTATTCTCATCCACATACATTTTGATGTTTTGTGTACGTGATGTAAAATGACCAAGAACGAATGAAGTTGGACACAAAGTCCAGAAAATGTATCTTCTTGGGGTATGCTGATGGAATCAAAGGGGTATCTCCTGTGGTATCCCACTACCCACAAGGTTGTCATCATCAGAGATGTGATTTTTGCAGAAGATAAACTGCAAGAGAAGGGAGATAATAACACTTTAAAGGAGAACTTGGAGACTATTACAGTGCCAGTGGAAAATAATGATTCAAGATCTTCTGAAGCAATCTAGAGCACGAGGTACAAGAACAAGTCGAGGTTGATGTTCAAGAAGTACGCTAGTCAACTCGTGAGAGAAAGTCGCCATCTTGGCAATCAGAGTATGTTATGGAGAGCAATGTTGCATACTGTATTTTAGCGGACGATGGAGAGCCGTCAACTTTCCATTAAGCTACAAAAATCTCAGATGTATCTCAGTGGATTACATCAATACATGAAGAAATTGAAGCTCTCCACAATAATTAGACTTAGAAGCTATTATCGTTACCACATGGCAGAAAAGCCTTTAGTAATAAATGGGTCTACAAGATCAGGCATGATATCAATGATCAAGTAGATCTGTATCGTGCAAGATCTGTTGTGAAAGGATATGCTCAAATTAGATGTAAAATTTGCGTTTGTTCATGGAGAGCTTGAAGAAGAAATTTATATGCTTCAATGAAAGGTTTTTTGAAACAAACAAAGAGGACTTGGTTTGCGGGTTGAACAAGTCTATGCACGGTCTCAATAGGCACCGAGATGTTGTTATAAAAGATTTGATTCCTTAATAATGAGCCTTGGATACAACAAATTCATTGGACCATTGTACATACTACAAAAGATTTGGTGATATTGATTTTATTATTTTGATGTTGTATGTGGATGATATATTAGTGGCGGCCTCAACAAAGATCCAACCCAAGAAATAAAGGCACGATTGGTTAGGGAGATTGACATGAAGGACTTAGGACCGAGCAAACAAGATTCTAGGGATGCGATTCACCGAGACATAAATAATAGGAAGATTTAGCTTTCTCGGAAAAACTACTTCAAGAAAATTTTGTGATGCTTCAACATGTAAGATTGTAAGCTAGTTTCTACCCCTCATCGTATTAATTTCAAGTTATCCTCAAGTATGGGTCCTAGCAATGCAGAGAGATTAAGGAGATGTCTCTAGATATAAAAGTTATTAGATGAGCTCGGGCACAAACAAGAAAAGATTTTTCTGTTTTGTAATGATCAAAGTACTTTGCATATTTCAAAGAATCGACTTCACATTCAAGGACAAAGTACATAGGAGTTTAGTATCACTTTGTTCAAGAAGTAGTGGAAAATGAAAGTGTGGATATGTGAAAGATCCATACCGATGACAATCTAGCAGATTGCATATCAAACCAATCAACACTGGCAAGTTTCAATGGTGTAGATCCTCGTGTGGCCTAGCAGAGACGTAAACAACATGAGTGGCAGGTGTAGAGGGTGATTAAAGAATTATAAAAGTGTCTTTAAGTGGGAGAATGTATAAATAGTAAAGCAACTTTTGTGCTCAACAATCGTTGGCTACTTTGTCAAAATGGAAGAAATTTCTAAACAATCCATTTTTGACAAATAAGTCCGAAATGTTTAAATATGCAACCAACTTGAAATTATTAGGTGAAATAGTGAAGTAACATTGCCTATAAATTGGGTTCTTTGGGCATAGCCAAAAATCATTATAGCAAGCAAATATTAGAGTTCTAATATCTCAATTCGCAAAGAATTTTTTCCATTCAATAGTGTGTTAGTTTCTTCTATTTCAGAGAGAGAGAGTGCTAATGTTCTCTTCTTGTATTTAGAGAGAAGGTGTTGTAATCTTTTTTTTTTTATAGGAAATTGCTCTCGAGAGCTATCCTTGAGGCGGTCGAGGTAGCGCGCGCAAGCAGGGCTCCCCCTCGGCAAGGCCCCGCCCCCCAGGATTATTTTTAAAAAATAAATTAATATTTTGGAACATGAATATGTAAAGTAAAGACTAAAAGATAGTATAAAATAACCCGGTAGGCGGTTGGCGCTCTTCTCCTACTGTTTAGGCGTCAAGGCTTCAATTCTATTACGCAACAAATCTTCTATTTTCTTACCTTTCCCAAATTTTAAAAAAAGGGCTTGCCCCAAATTGGTGCCCAACTTTCAAGCAAATAATTTTTTTTTGTAAGAATTCTTTTTTTAAGTTCTCATATTTTCCAAATTAACATTAATTGTATCAATATCTATTCTATTTTGCATAGAGGATTTTATATTTTCAATGTTTATTTTATTCTCTCGAGTTTCATTATTTTCTCAATGTCCATTTTATTTTACTTAAAATTATTTTATTGGTAAAGTTGAACATATATAATGGAGGACTTTCATTTAATACTTTATACTAAATTATTTTTTAATTTTCAATAGAAAATTACAAATGCCTCCTACTCGAAAAATATCCATCCGGGCATGAAAAACGTAAGAAAAGAAAACAAGTTTAAGAGTTCGTTGAGTTTCAAAGAGGACATTAAATGTCTCATTTGTAGCACTAATTTTATGATATTGGAAACGTTGAAATTGAAATATATTGTTTCATTATTTTATTGTTTCGATTAATGAGATTATTTTTCGTAACAATGGTTAATTAGATAATTTTAATTTTTATTTATATGAGTAAAAAGGGCCCCATTCTTTTCCCACACCGGACCCTTTAAAGTATAGGATCGGAACAACCCTGATTGCTCGTACTTGCCTGTGGTTTTTACCTCAAATTTATTAGGGGGTTTTCTACGTAAAAACTTAGGGTCATTTTACCTTTATTTTTCTCAAGTCACTATTGTCATGGGTTTGTTTCGATCCATAATTTCCTAACAATACTTCCTTCAATAATGACTGGCTCAGAAACTTTTTGGAGAAACACATATTTTTATTCTCCTTGAAATTTAACAAATGACATTTGATGCCAAAAAAATGGAAAGGCCCATTTGCTACTTTGTTACTCTGCCAAAAAAATATCTACTTAAAGAGAAGGGTACATCATCACAATTCATCTGATAAGATTATAAGATTTAGAAAATGAGGGAAGAGAAGAAAAAAGTGGGTGGGTGATAAGGTTTAAAAAAGATGAGGTGAATTTAGAAATTTGGTTGGTACATTTAGAAATTTTACTGAGGATATTTTAGTCTTTTAAATTGATGTAATTTTTATAAAAAAATGTGTTGTGCACTTTATGGAAATATTTACTAGGGGTGGCAATTTGAGGCACGACACGATCGATCGATCCGAACACGATACGAAATTATAGGGCTTGAACTGGGGCTTATCGGGTCCGGCCCGTTAATAGGCTGTCACGAAAAGGCACGATAAAAATCGGGCCGGCACCATAAAAACAATAAGGCACAATTATTGTTAATTGATTATTTATATGGGTAATGTACTATTTGTATTTGACTATTTTTATTTATAATTTATTAGAATATATGTTTTAAATATCAAATATAAAGAATATAAAAAAAATCATAAATTTTATTTGTTAATGAAAATTTGACAATTTTACTTATCATGCTTATCGTGTCGTGCCGTGTTTTTTGTATTTTTCACGTGTCGTGTTTAGGCTTAAATTTCAGGCTCGTTAAACTTATCGTGTCGTATTTGTGTTTGGGCTTATCGTGCCGTGTCATTATGGTGCCGGCCATCCACCCTAATATTTACTCTCCAAAAACCCACCGACAATTGTGATCTTACTCGTGATTCATAGAATGAAATGGTGATGTCAATTGCTGTCAAAAATCTTATGTTACTTGATTATGTCATGATTTTTTGCCCAGATCTTTCTCACTTGTCTGATTTTGACCGGGGCAGGATGCTTACTCCAATTCAAAATGGATAGTATATGATGCTGCGGTTGTTAGTTGTCTAGATTTGGAGCAGAAACTGTTGAAAGTAATGGTTGTACAAGAAAACACGTATGATGAATCAAATATTTAGCAATTACCAATGTGATTAACGTGTATTGGTTGGTTAGTTCCGTCAATGAGTTAACTTCTAATTTTAGAGCATACTTGTTATAAATATGAGTGATGTTTCTGTTCGATAAATTGCCAAAGAGAGTAGTGATTTTCTTGTCCATCAGAAACAAGAAAGAAATATGAAAGTGAAATCAATTAAAGAAGTAGATAATGAAATGCAGGCACAAGTTGATATATGGGATTATGCGTTTGCTTTCATTCCAATGGCACTAGTGAAATGTGCTATTGAACTCCAAATAGCTGACGTTTTGGAAATCCATGGCGGAGGCATGACATTACCTGAACTATCATCTGCTCTTGGCTGCTCACCTTCCATCCTCCACCGCATAATGAGGTACTTGAATCACCGTGGTATCTTTAAACAGACACAAACAGGCCAAGAATCCTCAATTTGTTACAGCCAAACGCCTCTTTTGCGAATTCTAATGAAAAATGGAGAAAATAGCATGTCTGCTTTAGTTCTGCTTGAAAGCAGCCCTGTGATGCTTGCCCCATGGCATAAACTTAGCTCACGCGCTTTAGCAAATGGCGCTTCGGCATTTGAGGCTGCACATGGTGAGGACATATGGGAGTATGCATCGGCAAATCCTGCCCACAGCAAGCTGATTAATGATGCAATGGCGTGCCGGGCTAGGGTGGACATGTCTGAAATCATCAATCATTATCCAGAGGCGTTTATGGGCATCGGCTCTTTGGTGGATGTTGGTGGTGGTGATGGGACTACTCTTCGCACTCTGGTCAAGGCTTGTCCATGGATTCGTGGGATTAACTTTGATCTCCCTCATGTAGTGTGTGTTGCCCCACATTGTGATGGTATTGAGCATGTTGGTGGCGACATGTTCGAAATTGTCCCAAAGGCTGATGTTGCCTTCCTCCAGGTATGTATTTTCTTTATTTATGATTGGAGCTGTCAAAAAAGCTGGGCCAGGCTAGGCGGCACCGCCCACGAGACCAAAAAAAAAAAAAACGGGTCAAGCCAGATAGTGAGTGTACAACTATTTTTGGAGCCCATTCTATGAAAATACAGTTTAAACTTGGCCCGCCCGACTTTTTTTTGGTTGAATGGGCGAGCCAAAATTGACACTCTATTTATGATCGTTGATACAAAAAACTTGCATAATTCTTGGCATAGTGAAACACTCTATTTACTACTTACTGAATAAAATTTTCTAAAAAACATAATAACGTCACGATCTTATTATTATTATTTTTAATTTATTTACAGTCCGGACCCTCTACTCCCTACAGTATTTCATATGATGTTTCACTACATTAGTGAATTAAAACACCAAATGGAACTTTAAGGAGAATAGGAGATTTGTTATGGTTTATTCAGGTTATAAATTCTATGGTGTTTCATCTTGTGTTTTAATACACCATGTGAATGGCACATTTGTTAAATCACTTTTCATTGCTGTACACGTGGCACATGGTGAATTGAAACACCAGATGGAATAACATAATAAATTTGAGATCTCGAATGCATTTATTCATGTTATAAGCACAACATTAACTCTACTTTTCTGGTAATATAGTCCGTGCTACATGATTGGGGTGACGGTGAGTGTATCGACATATTGAGAAAATGCCGAGATGCTATTCCCAAGGACACAGGAAAAGTTATCATCGCAGAGGCAGTGATCCGCGAAGGAGAAGATGACAAGTATAATGATATTCGTTTGGGATTGGACATGATAATGTTGGCTCACACGGAGAAAGGGAAAGAGAGGACTATTGAAGAATGGGAATATGTAGTGAATGCAGCCGGGTTCACTAGATACACCGTGAAACACATTGATGCCACTATATCAGTAATTGAGGCCTATCCATGAGTGAAACTTGATCAATGGCAGTAATAAGCTTTTTTCATTTTTCAATCTTGTCAAACAGTATGTTTTATTTTGAGTTGTTAATAATTAAGCTGCCATTCCTTGTGTTGTATGTTGAACTCTTATGTTCGTTCAAGTTGATTCTGAAAGTTATTATGTTTTATTGGGCATCTGAAGTGGTTTTAATACGAGCAATTACAGTAGGCCTGGTTTTTCTTTTTTGCTTTCCTTATGCAGATAAGAATACAAAATATATAATAACTAATTTTCCTTGTGAGGCCTGATTGTTAAGTTTCCAAGTATATATTCATGTTCAACTTTACATTTAATGATAGGGATAGTTAGGAAACTCCATAGATTCGGGCTAATTACAAAAAATCTCAAAGGTCCTTGAAAATTACAAAAACACCTTGATTTGAACCGCCAATTTTACAAAAAAACTTGAAGTTCTTGAAAATTACAAAACAATTTTTGAGATTTAATTCCGTCTTACATTTTATTTCCTTCATAAGTAAAATTTATTTTAAAATCTCCTTTATATTTATAGAAATATTACGGTAATCTACTTGAATTTAAAACATAATCAAACCTGAGAAGGGTTTTTGTAATTTTCAACCATCTCTGGATTTTTTTATAATTAGCTCAAATCTCAAATTTTTTTTTTATAATTATCCCTAATGGTATTATAAGCTCACAAACTACTTTAATTTATAATTTTTACAATATATATATATATATATATATATATATAATTTCTCTTTCAATGAAACAATTATTAACTGAATTGTAGGACTTTATATAATTACCCTTTGTTAAAGTGAGCCCTTCCAGAAATTCTCAAGGGCCAGGGTCAAGCCTAGGCCCAAGAGGGGGTTTGGAAATAGTTTTCAACCAAAGAATAGGCGCCGCATCGTTAGGCATCTCCAACCCAACTTCAAATCCCATACTATCACACCAAATATGCAAAAACTTCCTTCAACCCAACACTAAACCTTACACCAAATTTGGTCTAGTGAATAGTATCACACCAAATTTGGTTTAACTATTCATTTACACCAAATTTGGTGTAATGCAATATCCCCTATTTGCCCTCCAATTCTCTTCTACTTCAAATTTAAATCCCAATTGTATCCTCATTTTATATATAATTAATTTATATAACATGGTTTTAACAATTAATTAATATTTTCTATGAATAATAACAAATAACAAATAAGTATATTTAAACTAAAAGAAAGACTAATATCAATTTTAATATTTTTAATTTTGTAATATATTTAATTAATATAATATTAACTAAATGTAAGTTTTTAGTTAATTACATAACAAAGATACAATATAATTAAATGAAATAATTGTATAAATAAATAAATTTGATTACCAGAAAATGAAGAAAAAAGAATAAAATATTGATTTGGTGTAATGGGTTGGAGATGGTTTTGATAAAATTACACAAAAACACCAAATTTGGTGTAATTTTTACAACAAATTTGGTGCAATGGGTCGGAGATGGTATTAGAACCTCACTAGCTGCGTCATTGGCCCAAGCGCAAAGATGAGATACTTCGTTGAAGCTCATTTCCTTTTATTGTCCATCCAGCTGGTCTAGTTCGCTAATTATCCTATGTGGGAAATTTAATTAGTCCAATCCACCTTAATCTAATTACCTGCCTCAATGGTTAACTAATCAGTTGACTAATGATCAATTACAAATGGTTAATTATTAGTTAAAACAGATTCAACCCCTAATAAGTAGCATTTAACTAACCCTTAGTAGCATCCTGTGATGACCATGTAATAATAACCTTTTCCTCACTATGTTTTTTTTAATTTTCTTGAATCTCCAATCGGAGCAACGACCTTTTATATACACTTGGTATGATATGTTTTTTACAAGTTCTCGACCTTGTTAAATTTTATAAATAATTTTCAAAGAAGTTGTTTTATCCTTTGATAATCAAATTTCCGTTAATTGAGGAAAAACATTTCTACACTTTCGATTGTATCATGTTTGTGTTGGTTGATTAAATTTTAGTGGATTATTGTGATATTACTCTAAAATTTGTGTTAATACTACTAAAATTTATATTTGATGAAATAATAATTTGTAAAAGATATTTATTCATTATTTTTCTACCATATTATTTTGAATAACATCTCAATTTAATTGTTTTTATCAACAATGTGAAGTATTCATTTTTCAACAATATAGGTATAATATGCATGGAAATACGTCTCACATATCATATATATAATTAGTTATAGATGTACAGTATGTGTGAGAAAGAGAGGGATATATAGAATCGTAATATAGAGATAAGCATAAAAATTGATATATAATTAAATCGAAATGAGCTGAATTTGACATTTAAATTTATTTTTAAAAATATAAACTTAATAGATATTTTATTTTATTTTATTTATCTTATATAAATATTATTATAAAAATAAAGTAATAAATACCAACTCATGTTACTAGATATTATCATTACAAAATAATAATATTAAAATAAAAATACATGTGCAATGCATGAGCTGATTACTAGTTATTAGTTAAAACAGATTCCTTTAGCCACTACTATAAAACAGGCTTTTTACACGGACCTTTACATCGGTTCACTAACCAACCGATGTAAAAAAATCGATGTGGCAAAATTGTAAATATATTAAGATGATTACGTCGGTTGTTGAGACGAACCAATGTAGGATAATGAGAGTTTTCTTATCTACATTGGTTGTTACGTAACCGATGTAGAAATTAAGTTTCCTTTTTCACCTACATCGTTTGTATACGAACCGATGTAGATATCAGGATATCTACATCGGTTCGTAAACAAACGATGTAGATATTTTTCCGTTAAAACCTTTTCAACTTTTGCCTTAGACTTAACCCTTACGCGGCCCCGACTTCACGACGTCACCTTTTATTCACGTATCATTAATTCACCTTGCCTCGGCCTTTAAAACCTTGTATTCTCTTCGAATCCATCGAAGTCACCGTCTGCCATAGAGTCCATATCTCCGCCCACCACCATAATTCTTCGAAGTCACCATGGAAGTCACCCGTCGAAGCCCCAGCTGACCCTCCTTAACCCGTTTTTGCCGCCCCCTCGGTTTCCACGCGAAACCCTAGCCTAAACCCCATTTCGCCTTCCCACGTGAAACCCTAGCAGTGCCACCTTGCGCCGACGGAATGAAGAAAATGCTTCCATATTAGCGTCCGGTTCGGCTTGCAAAAAAACAGGGGCAATCGGAGGGTTTGTAGAATATGCAAAACAAAGTGGCAAAATCACAAACACCGTGAGTATTTTGTGTCATCGATTATACAATTTCTTGTTTTTCGAGCTTCAATTTGGAATGCTTTCAATTTTTTTGTTCGTGGTTCACTATTGTTATGGTTTGTTGATGTTATATTTAATTTGTTTTCCACGATCTTGGTAGTTTGTGCGATCTTGGAATTTGTTTCGCCTTCATTTTTGCAATTTGAAATGAAAAATTTGCCTGGAGTGCTATATATCTGGAATATCTGAGTTGTGTATGTCTCATTCAGCTTCCCTCTGTTCTTTTAGATTTTGGATAGTTCGTTAGTGAGAGTTTTCTTATTGGTGTTCCTCTGGGGTTCTATCTTAATTGCTATGGTTTTTATTTTGGTGGACAATTATTACTTTTTGAATTGTTATTTTGGAGATTATAAGCGGCTCATCTTGATAAGAGCCCTTAACTAGAATATGCATTTGAATTTGCAAGATAATCGATTTTGGCATAAGCTGCAGGTTTTTTCTTTTCCTGGCTATTTCGTATTTGTTGGAGCTATTTGTGTCATTATTTTACTTATAGTTTCATAAGTTATTTTTGCATTTGGAAAGTTCAGTGATTTTTGCGATGGAACCATTTCACTCTGAAGTTGCTGTTTGCTTAATTTTCAACAGTTTTGTGTTAAAAAACTGCAGGATCTGCTAAAATTGTAGGGAAGTATTCAGCTGTAGTATTACATATGTTTTGGTATTATTTTGGAAACCAAATAATTTAAGTTCGAGATAATGAGCATTAAGCAATAACAGATCTAACAGGTTTTCTATTGTTGATTCTACTGCTCCGTTTTCTTTCTTCTCCTATTGGCTATTAATTTCCTTGGAAAATCTTCTTAGTGCTTAAGAAAGTTTGATGTGATATTCTTTATCCAATTCTTGTTTGGTTTGGGTCTAAACAGGTCTAAATGGTATTGTAAGTGTTGCTTTTCATTTTGTCAAAAGCTTCCTTCAATAATGTCAACCCTCTATTTTTTTTACAGTTTTCACCTAAGAAGAGAAGATAGATAAAAAAAAAAAGAAGAATCTTGATATCATTCATTCACCTAAGGTAATTTTTCTTGATGTTGATATCATTCATTCACCTAAGGTAAGTTTTCTTGCCCTTTTGTGTGTATGATGAGATTTGTCAAAATTTCTATGCTTTCTATCTGTTTGTTTTGTGGTTTGGCTTATACTGTTAAATCAACTAGTAGTTTCCGAAATTTTCCGACATTTGATTTTCACCGTTAAATCCACTAGTAGAAGCCATTTCAAAACATAATGAAAATCTTTGTTCTTTTTGTCTACACATTTCTTCTCCAAAACTTTCATGTTCTTTCTTTAAACTTCCGGGGGACTCGGGTGCAATTTTAAGGTTCTCGGATGACAAATCGAGCAATTATACTTATCCATAGTAAGCTTCTTGAAACGCGAGCCAAGGAATGATGACGTGTATGGATTTCTTGAGCCTCAATCCATACAAAAGTCGGGAAATAAGAAAGAAGAATCCATACGATACATTCTAAGACATATCGAATTCAAGAAAAAGCAGATTTACTTAGGAGCTTACATCAATTAGTAAGTACAACTTATATTTTTGTCTTATAAAATAAAAACACACTAAATTTATTCACGTTATTTATTCTAATGCGAGTCAACATTGGCAACTTTTTCTAATTTGTCCTAAGGACAATGTTGTGGTGTGGTTGTGTTCATTTGCACAAAAAGCCCGATTCGACATCAAATTCATAATCTGAGGTAAGTTTACTTTGGGCTTTTTGTTGTATGTTTTGATCTTACAAATTAATTAATATAATTACTTTTTCTTTTAAATAGTGTTGTGACCCCATCTAATAAGTTGGACGGAAAGTCCACAAGTAAATCGAAGAGCCTTCAATAGATTTTTCCCAAAGTAAGTAATTTACACCTTTTGAATATCCAAAACCATATTTTATTAGTTTCTACAATAATTATGTCATATATGTAACTAAATTTCCTTATTGATTTTGAAGTGTAATAAACAACATGGAGACTATGAATGTGGATATTACAAAATGCATTGAATGTGGACCATAGTCCGGGCGGGTATTAGAGATAATTGGAATGAGGTAATATAGTTTTTATTTTAACAAGTTAGATTACTCGTAGTGTTTATTATTTATTATGTTAATCATGTACTATTTCTATTTGATGCGGATATTTAGTGATCAAGCACCGCCTGAAAGCGACATTAAAGAAGTTCGAGTTAATTGGGCAAAATACTTTTCTAAGTCGAAATCGATCATTGGATACTTAGGGTAGCTACGATTGTGGAAGGTAGAATCTCGAAATACTTTGTTGTTTCTCCTTTTATCCTTTTCACCCTTTCCCTTTTAAGTGTCAAATCTCTCTCTCTCTACCTTTAGATTATATGGATTTCGTTTTGTACACACTTGGATCATATATTATGTGGCATGTAATTGTTGTATTGAAATGGCATTTAATACAGTTATAGTGAAGTTCAGGCCCTGTTGCTTAGATGCTATTATAAGTTTGTGGACTCAAGTGAAAGTAGGAACTCTAATTGAACACCTTTGTTTCTTTTTCAATTGCATTATCACTCTGCATATTGGTCGAAGGGAGTTAAATGCAAGAATCTGGAATTTTATTATGCCTAATTGCCTATTGGCTATTTGTATGAATGTAGCTAAGTTTTTTAAACATTTTGGTGAATATGGTGGTGCGTATGTGATTTTTTTTTAACTTATTGAAAAGACAGTACTCTCTGTTTGGATAAGATTATTGTTTCTCTGGTTGATGCAATTTTGTTGTTAATTCTTGTATGAATCAACGTGTTTAAGTTCTGAATGGCGACTCTTTGCCAGTTTCATGGAAAAATACCTGTTAGTGTGCTCCATTTTGTGATTGCTTCTTTGGAAGCTAGAAATCCTCTTGGACAAATTACTCGTGGATCTTTATTGCAGCAGCAAAGATTCTGGGCAATCCATTCTTGAATGCTAAAATTTCCAACTTGTCTTTGTCTTTTTATGTTACCTAAAATTATCGCATACCGACATAAATCAATCCTTGTTTTAATGCAGCAAATCTGGGATGAAGTTGGTGAAACGATGACGAACAGGACCAAAATGCTCCTTCGAGTTGGAGCAAGAGTGCTTAGATGTATACAAGAGAAAAGTTGACGGTGTGAAATCTAGAGCTCAACTTCTTCCAGGCGTTGGCCAATGCTAGAATTGAACTCACCCACCTCCTATCAACCCTTGGAGAAAAGACTTATGTCGGAATAGTGAGTAATTGTTCTTCAATTATATGGACAGTCATTATGCCATTTTGCAAAAGGAAACGTGCATAACATTGGTTTAAGACTTGCTTATGGTTGTTAGCAAATTTTTTGTATGTAATTGGATCAACGCGGAATATTATTTTTGGGACACTTTTCATGTACTTGGAATGATGCATTAATGGAGAAAACTTATGTAGGTTGTTGAATATGTGGTGGGAAAAACATCTTTTGTTGTGTGTATTTGTTTGGTCGGATTTGTCAGGTTGTTCTTTTGCTTTATGGAATTCCAGGTTTTATTTTGTTGTATGAAATTGCAGATTGGATTTCAGTTTTATAAAGCAGGTTTAAAAAAAATGAAAATATTTACATCGGTTGTAACACTAACCGATGTAACAGACCCCAAATATTTACATCGGTTGATATATAGCCGATGTAATAGGTTGAAATTGTTACATCGATTTCTTTAGTAACCGATGTAAATGGTTACTTTTTTGTTTGGATGTACATCGGTTGTTAAAAATAACCGATGTAAATGACCCACTTGTTTATATTGGTTCCTTTTCTAACCGATGTAAAAAATATTTTCTACATCGGTTTCCTTACCGATGTAAAAAAAGACCCCTTTTCAACTACGCTGGAAATCCAAAAACTATAAACTCCTCCTTTTTGACATGGAATAGGCAAGATCAACTTCTTTCTTCATGGATGTTTTCTTCCCTATATGAGAGTGTGTTGATCTCCACTATTGGTCTGAGCACCTCAAAAGAAATTTGGGAATGCTTACATACTACTTTTTCAAGCAAATATCAAGCTACGATCTTTGTATCTGTATATGCAAACTCTTAAGAAAGGCACTCTACATATGAGTGAGTATCTTAACACGATTAAAAGCTATTGTGACATGTTAGGATCTGTTGGTGAACCTATGAGTCAAAAGGACTAGGTTATGTATGTGTTAAGTGGGTTTGGTCCAGAGTATAATCCAGTTGTGGTTTCAACTACATCCAAATTGGAGCCCTGGAGTTTGAGTGAGCTCCATGCATTATTACTTAGTTTTGAAAACAGACTTGAAACTTTTGAGAATAGAAGTTTTATTGAGGATGGAGTTTTCTCTGTTAATTTTGCCACTCACACACAAAAATCTTGGAAATAGAAGAGGAGGAAATCAACAAAATGCAAGAGACAGAGGTTTTTCCGGTGGATATACTCAAGGATTTGGTCAAATTGGTGTCAATAGAGGCAGAGGCGGGTTTGGTGCCTCTAGAGGCGAGAAGGACGTTTTGGAACCAACATACCTCGTTGCGATTTGTCATTACAATAATCACACTACGAGATAAGTGCTTTTATCAGTGATCTCAATTTCACACCTGTCGAGAACTTTAATAGAAACCTGAGAACCAAAAAAACCAGCGAGAGTTATCAACGAGTTACCCACATAGGTATCAACATAGTTCTTTTGGCGGTTCAATGTCAATATTGCCACAACCTCACCAATGATGATGCCTCTCAGGATCTTAAGCGGTACCCACGACTCGGAGTGCTACTAACCATGTTACATATGACATGGGCAATCTCAACATTGCTTGTGATTATCAAGGAGCCGAGAAGGTTCAAGTTGGAAATTGACAAAGTTTGAATATTTCTTATTTTGATACCTCTGTAGTTGCACCACACGATTCTAATCATCTTTTCTTGTTAAAAAATCTTTTGCATGTTCCACATATTACTAAAAATCTCATTAGTGTTAGTCAATTTTCTCAGGATAATCATGTCTTCTTTGAATTTCACCCTTCTTTTTGCCTTGTGAAGGATCGGTTCACATGGAATGTTCTTCTTCAAGGAGCACTTAAGAAATGTCTCTACAACTTCAATTTCTCGCTATCCCAAGTCTCTTGCCATACGATCTTTTGGTCTGGTCATAAGCATAGTTTAGGTCCTTTGTCTATAAACTTTGCAGTTTTTAAGGATACAATAAATTTAGATGTTTGGCATTTTCGACTTAGGCACCCTTCTTTTCCTATTGTCAAAAGGGCCCTTGACAGTTGTGTTGGGAAATTTATTTTATAGATTTTGATGAATGCCATGTAAAACTTAAACTAGAAAGTTGGCACTCCATTTTCTTTGTAATTTACATTGTAATAGATAAATTTTGGAAAAGCCGAGTCAAGTCAAGTCGCCTACGCTGGAAATACAAGAAGTCAATTGAAGACTAAAGTGAAGACACCGCTGTGGAACAATTGAGTATGGCCAAGATAGAAGATCAAGAACTCGACTGAAGATGTATCAGCTGAGGAACAACTGTGTGAAGAGTCAGTCAAGTCAACTCAAGAAGCCAAGTCTCAAGTTGAAAGTGACGGATGAGTCATCATCCAAGGATTGGAAGTTGACTCAAAGTCACCTGGGGTATAAAAAGATCGATCAAGTCAAGACAATGAATGAGATCCGTTGATGTAAGTCAAGAATGTACCGAGAATGGTAACAAGTTAAAGTTGTCGAGAGATAAAGTGCTAGTTTGATTTGTGTGCAAAAGGAACAAACCAATGAGAAGCACTGCGGCAAGTGTGTCGAAATCTTTGCAACACGCAAGACATTAAATCGGAAATGTCAACATCAAAAGGCGCAACAAGACAACCCAACGAACACAAGTGACTTTTGAAATCGCTTATCTCTTCAACGGGCGAGATTTTGAAAGTTCACTATAAAAGGCCGAGGAAATTCATTGAGAAAAGGTTACCTTGCACACCTGATAAATCAAACATTATTCAAGCTATTAACCCGCAAATACTCTCAAGAATATTCAAGCAAATCCTCAAGCACGAAACTCGAAGGAATCAATCCAACACAAATTTGTGAAGGAAAGACAATTTCAAATCTGTTGAAGAGCAAAATTTGAAGAATCAAAAGGGTCTACTTTCCAAGGAGGATTGTAGGAAGGTTCAAGGTCGAACCGGTTTTAAGTTATTGGAGGGCTTCATGATCAAATCCAAGAGCTTGAGAAATTTGAGTAGTAGCAAGAGTAGCCGCCTGTGAAGAAGTTGAGTCGGGAAGAAGCGGTGTGTGACCAATGTTGTCTCTAGATGTTGACCACTTTGTAAACAGATCTTTTACATAGTGGATTCCACAAGGAGTTGGAGAAGAGAGGATTAGAAGAATTACCCCATCTTGAACCTCTATAAAATCAAGCTGTGTCATTTATTTTTCAAAGCACATTTACATTTTCGCATACTTACATTATATCTGGCGATAAACCTATTTGCTATCCAATTGATTAATAACCAAGTGCTAAAATCAAGTGTTAAAATAAGTTTAAAACAATTCAAAGGGTGTTAAGCCTTCCATTGATAAAACCAACACGGCCAAGTTAAGGTTGAGTTAAGCAGTGAGTTATTCTATCAACAAATGACTCTATCGAGTGCATTGAGTGGCAAAACTTCTATTTGAATAACCCACTTAGCTATCCCTCAAGGGCTTTTGTTTGAGTTAACTCGTAATATTTTAAAAGGACTAAAATCGAAAAGTTGGTAAGGTTTATTCAACCCCCTTTCTAAACCTTACTCACACCCATTGGGACCTACAAGTGGTATTAGAGCGGTTGGTTCATTGAGCTTTTCGCCAGTTTCTTGAACTAGATCTCTTTCTTTTCAAAAAGGTTTCCAACACTTGTATTTTCAAAATCTTTCATTTTTAGCAAAGTTATTATCATGGAAGAAAATTTGACACGCATTCCTATGTTCCTTTGTTGAAGAATTTGATGATTGGAAAATTCGTATGCGTGCTCATCTATCTCGCTCTACACGATGAAATGTGGTCCGTAATAGAGGATGGGCAGCTGCAAATCGAAAGTGAACACGGCATTCAAGAGCTGCTGCGGTGAAGGAGAAGAAGTTGCGGAGGAAAGACCCGGCCATGGTTGAGAAACCAAGGATTGAATGGACTAATGAGGATAGGAGGAGATACAACTTAGAAAATGTGGCCAAGGACATACTCTGCCAGACTTTGGATAAAACAATGTTCAACAAAGTCAAATCTTGCAAAAACAACAAAAGAAATGCGGAATAAAGTGACTTTAATTTGTGAAGGATCGAGCAAATTAAAGAAAATAAATTATCATTCTTTGTTCAAATATTTAAAAATTTAAAATGCTTGCAGGTGAAACCATGGATCACTAGATGCAGATTTTCTTGAGATTACAAATGAGCTTTCACTCTTGGGAAGAATACACACAAAAGGAGATGAGTATGAAGATCTTAAGGAGCCTTCGGTGAATGGGAAATGAAGACTATGGCTCTATGACATTCAATGGACCTCTCAAAAACATACAATCATGAGCTATTCTCGGACCTCAAAGCCTATGAGTTTGGTGAGAAGAAAAGATCCAGAGGAGACATTGTACCCAAGAGGCATTTGACCGATAGTCAAGGATGGAAAGAGAGCTTAACCAAAAGCGGCCATAGACCAGGAGGAAATTGCCCTAATGGTTAAAGATTCAACAAGTTCTTCAATAAGAACTATAAAAGAAACAAGGGTGAAACCTCCAGGAGACATTCAACTTCCTCTAAGTCAAGGGAAGATAGGCCACCCAAGAGAGCTTAGCATTAAAGTGTTGAATATCGAGAGCCGATAACCCAAGGACAGAAAGAGCGAGAACTGTGTTAGAAAGCTGAGACAACCAGGACATTTTGCGATTTGACTGTTCTATCCATCAACCAATAAATGAAGAAGAAAAGAAAAGTCTTGAGAGAAAAAGACATGAAAAGAAGAAAGCCATGTTGGTCTTTGGCCGAGATCACGAGGCTAAGTCTAAAAGAAGCAGGAGACTTAGAGAGTAGTGAAGCCGACTACTCAAGTGATTCGAAGAAGAAGCCATGATGTGTCTTATGGCTAAAGAACAAGATCAACCAGACCAAGAAGATGAGGTACACTCTAACTCATCTCATTGGATTCAGTGATAGTGATTGTGATACACACTTCATCACCCACTCGATCTTTATGATTCATTAGGAAAAATGATGAAAGACTTTGAGCACATTAAATCCTCACACACACTTCTAAATGAGGAAAACAAATGACTCAAAAGCCAAAACTCATAGCCGACTAATGAGTTGAGTACTCTAAGTCACATAGTTGATGAGAACACGAGTTGAAGGCCGAGAATGCTAAACTATTATTTGAGATAGTTCTTTGAGAAAAGAGGGAAAATGATCTTAAAAATGTTGTTAGGAAATTTATTGTTTAGATTTTGATGAATGCCATGTAAAACTTAGTATAGGAAGTTGGCACCCCAATTTTTGTTGTAAAATGCATTGTAATAAATAGGGCTGGCCAAGTGAGTTAAGTCGGCCACGCCTACGCCTAACATGCAAGAAGACAATCAAGAATAGAAGGAAGACTCATTGCGAGACAGTGAGTATAGCAAAGAAGAGTAGACGGGAACTCTTGAAGAAGCAGGCGAGATGCGGTGAGTGGAGCATCGGTCAAGTCAACTCAAGAAAAGCCAAGTCTCAAGTTGAAGTGACATAAGAGTCATCCAATGATTGGAAGTCGACTCTAAGTCACCTGGGGAAAGCAAAGAAATGCGTCAAGTCGAGATAATCGAAAAAGATGCATTGTATGAGAAATTAAGAGAATTACTTAAACAAGTAATATCTCCATACCACCTTTATTGGAGTGCTCGATCCTAGAAGCGTGCAAGAGGAATAAACCAATGGGAAGCATTACACCGTGTCGAACTCGAAAAGGTGAAGAACAATTCATACGAGGAAATGGCAATTCAAGATCGCAACAAGACAAGCCAACGACGCAAGTGACTTTCAAAAATAAGCCTATCTCTTCAACGGGCAAATTTTTGAAAGATCACTATAAAAGGCTGAGAAATGACATTGAGAAAGAGGACGACGAACCAGAACCACAAAAGTTCAAAGCAATTATTAGAAAATCTGAAATATTCTCAATCCTCAAGCCTACACTACGAAGAACATCAATCCAACACTCACGTGTGAAGGAAAGATAACTTCAATCAGTTGAAGAGGAAAATCTTGAAAAATCAAGGGGTCTACATTCCACGAAGGATTGTAGGAAGGTTCAAGTCGAACAAAGTCTTAAGCTTTTGGAGGGCTTCGTGATCAAATCCAAAAAGGTTGAGCAAGTGAGTCTGAGTAGCAAAGCGGTGCCCTGTGAAGAAGGCGAGTCGTCGAGAAGCGGTGAGTGATCAAGGCGTCTCAGGCATCGAGTCCCAAAGGATCAAGTGTTTGTGTGATCAAGACTTGTATCCGGGACTGTTACCACTTTGTATATCGATCAATACCTAGTGGATTCCTCCAGGAGTTGGAGAAGAGAGGAGTAGAAGAATTACCCCATCTTGAACCTCTATAAAAATTTCATTGTGTCATTTACATTTCAAAGACTTTAATTCCTGCATCTTAATTGTTTAAATCATTGATAAATTTGCTATCCACTTGATAATTTCTAAGTACTAAACCAAGCACTAAATCCTTGCTTAACCAAACTTAAGGGTGTTAAGTCTTCCGCTGAAAAACAAACCACGAGTTGAGTTAATTTAGACCCAACAAGTGAGTTATTCCATCAACACTCGGTTGAGTCGTTGAGAGACTAACTCTACTTGATTAACTAAATTGGTCATCCATCAAGGACACGGTGTGTAGTATCAACTCGAATATTTAAAAGGACTAAATCGAAAATTTGGTAAGGTTTATTCAACCCCCTTCTAAACCTTACACTTACACCCCTTGGGACCTACAAGTGGTATCGGAGCGGTTGGTTCATTGAGCTTTCCGCACCAGTTCTTGAACTAGATCTCCAAACTTTTCAAAGTCCGCTTTAGTACTTAAACCTTCAAAACTCTTTTATCATTAAAAGTTATTATCATCGAAGCAAATTTGACACGCATCCCTATGTTCACTATTGAAGAATTTGATGATTGGAAAATTCGTATGCGGGCTCATCTATCGCATTACATGATGAGATGTGGATAGTGATAGAGCATGGGCCACCGCAAATCTTAAAGGTGAACAGTGTAAGAAGAGTGCGGTGAAGGAGAAAAGGATGTTGCTCCCGGACAAGCCATGGTTGAAAAACCAAGAAGCGAATGGACAAATGATGACAGGAAAAGATACAACCTGGACAATGTAGCCAAGGACATCCTTTACAAAACCTTGGACAAACCCATGTTCAATAAAGTCAAATCATGCAAAACGACTAAAGAAATCAGGACAAGCTAACTTTGATTTGTGAAGGCTCGAGCAAATCAAAGAAAACAAATTATCGGTGGCTGTCTGAGAAATTTGAGAACTTCAAAATGATCTCGAGGAGAAAACCTGGATCAACTGGATGCTCGATTCACGAAATCACCAACGAGTAATGCACTTGGAAAGGAATATACACGAAGGAAATGTGTATGAAAATCCTAAAAAGTCTTCCGGTGAAAGGAAATGAAGGTCATAGCATCGAGACATTCCATGGACCTATCAAAGACATCCAACCATGAATTATTCTCGGACCTCGAGCCTACGAGTTTGAGTGAGAAGAAAAAGACCGAGGAAAGAGAGCAGTTGTACCCAAAACAATTTTGCTCTCTAATTGTTAAAGATGGGAAGAGAGCCGAGGTCAAAAAGTCATTGATCCGGAAGAAATAGCCCGATGGTTAAAAGGTTCAACAAGTTCTTCAATAAGAACTACAAGAGAGGAAAGGGTGAATCTTCCGAAGACACTCGGCTCCCTCCAAATCAAGGGAAGATAGGCCAACTAAGAGAACGAGATCATCAAAAAGTTGAGTATCAAAGGGTGACAAACCAAGAATGGAAAGAGTCGATCAAAAGGCTGAATATCTATGTTGGAACCGAGACAACCAGGTCACTATGCCATTGATTGCCCATATCCTGTAGTCAACAAATACGGGAATGAAGAAGAAAGAAAGGTCTTGAGAGAAAGAAGACAAGAAAAGAAAAGGGCAATGATGGCCGCAGAGATGGCCGAGATGACTAAGTCAAGAAGAGAGATTGATTGAGAGCAGTGAAGCCGACTACTCAAGTGACTCGAAGAAGAAGCCCGATCCGCTTGATGGCCAAAGAACAAGATCCGACCAAGAAGATGAGGTACACTCTAACTCATCAAACTCGGACTCGATGATAGTGATCGTGACACACACACTTCATCACCCACTCGATCTTTATGATTCATTAGGCAAAATGATGAAAGATTTTGAACACATTAAATCCTCACACACACTATTGAATGAGGAAAAAACTACTCAAGAGTCAAAACTCAAAGTCGACTAAGGAGCCGAGTACTCTAAGTCAAATAGCGATGAGAATGAAAGTTTAAAATTTTTCGCAAATGCTAAATTAATAGCGAAATTGCTTTGCTATAGAGAAGAGGAGAATGACCTCAAAAATGTTATTGCCTCATTCACTAAGGCATCTAAATCATTGGATGATCTTATTATGAGTCAAAGAGAATGTGGAGACAAGATCTGGCCTAAGTTTTAATTCCTCGTGCTATGTCAAACCTCAAAAGTAATTTTGGAAAAAGGATCTTCAAGCCATGAAGAGTCCGAAAAATCCAAAACTCTAAATGTTGCACACACATTCACTCCAAAACACAATAACAAGCAAATTGGCCTTGGTTATAAAGGAAAAGGAAAAAATGACCGGTGAGTGCTTATTTGAAAGGACGGTGAGAAGAGATTCACCGAGTTCCTCAAAGCAAACTCCAAACAAAAATTACTCAGAAAGAAGAAGCGAGCTACCAAAAACCAAGAGAGAAAGTCTACAAGAGAAATACATATGAATCAAATGAAGTTATCTTTGCAAGGATGTAGCAGGATGAATATGTATGTCGTGGATTGGTCAATCGCAACACCCAAAGACTTTTGTCTACTAGCAAAGAGCACTGACTAAATCAAGTTGGTGTGGCACAAAAAAGCCGAGTCACCTAAATTTCAAACGATTAACAAGCTTGCAAGAAGTAATCTTGTGGAAGGACTTCAGGACTCAAGATTATACAAGAAGGAAAGTATATGTGATGCATGTTAGAAGGGTAAACAAATCAAATCTTCATTCAAAGAAAAGACATGTTCATCTTCAACAAGAATATTGCATCCGCTTCATATGGATCTATTTGGCCCAAGTGGAACCAGCAAAGCATAAGTGGAAAGAAATACACCTTGGTGGTAGTAGATGACCACTCAAGATATACATGGACAATATTCATGTGTAAGAAGAAAGAAACTCTACAAAAACTACCACGGTGATGAAGAGGATTCAAAACGAGAAGAGTCAAACCATTATCAAAATAAGATCGGATAGAGGAACCGAGTTTGTCAATGGAATAATAACTCGATTGTATTGAGAATGGTATTGGTCATGAACTATCAGAAAGAACTCCGCGTGAGAATGGAGTTGCGAAAGAATGAACGAGAACCCTCAAAAAAGAAGCAAGGACCATGTTAGGTGAAGCGGGGTTACCAAAAAGATTTTGGTGAAGCAATCAACACGACTTACTACACTCAAAACGGATGTATGATAAACAGACGGTGACAAAGACTCCCTATGAGATTTGGTGGAAGAAAACCAAATGTTGCATATTTGAGAATATTTGGATGTAAATGCTTCATCCACAACAATGGCAAGGACAATCTAAAGGCTTTTGATGCTAAAGGCGATGAAGGTATCTTCTTAGGATACTGGTGAAAGCAAAGCCTACAGAGTACTCAATAAAAGGACTATGGTTGCGGAAGAATCCATTCAAGTGGTATTCGATGAGCCAAATGTAAATGGAGAAGACATTGAAGAGTCGGTGATAAGTTTGAATCATCCAACCATACGAAGAGTCCCTATCTTTCAAGTCAAGTGGAATTATCAATTCGGAAGAAGATGAGATAGTGAATCTCAAAAAAAGTGGAAAATTTGCGGCTAAGTGATTACGAGAGAGAGCGACCACAACAAACACGGTGCAAGTCGATGAATCCGGCTAACTTACTCCAACCCAATGTAAGATGGCCGAGAGACCATCCACGAACTTGTCATTGGAGATATAAGAGAAGGTGTCAAAACAAGATCCGAGAACTCAACAAGAAGCCATGTTCACATGCTTCATCTATAAATAGAGCCCAAAGACGTGTCACAAGCTTTGGACGACACACATTGGATTCAAGCTATGCAAGAAGAGCTGAATTAGTTTGAAAGAAATAAAGTATGGGAATTAGTGCAAAGACCCATACATCAAAATGTTATTGGCACCAAATGGGTGTTGAAATAAGATGAACGAGGAAGGTTACGTGGTAAGAAACAAAGCAAGGTTAGTAGCCAAAGGATATTGCCAAGAAGAAGGGATAGATTTTGATGAAACATTTTCCCTGTAGCAAGATTGGAAGCTATAAGGATGTTTCTTGCCTATGCAGCTCACAAGGATTTCATTGTATATCAGATGGATGTAAAAAGTGCATTCCTAAATGGTTTATTGGAAGAAGAAGTGTATGTTGAACAACCTCCAGGATTTGAGCAGAAGACTCTTGGAGATAAGGTATACAAACTCAAGAAAGCTCTATATGGATTGAAACAGCACCCGAGCATGGTATGATACCTTGTCACAATTCCTAACCGAAAATGGATTCACAAAAGGAAAAGGAGATAGAACACTTTTTTAATTGAAGACAAAAAGAGTATCTTTGCTTGTTCAAATATATGTGGATGACATCATTTTTGGATCCACAAACAAAGAGTTTGTGTGAAAAGTTTTCAAACCTCATGCAAAGTAAATTTGAAATGAGCATGATGGGAGAGTCGACATTCTTCCTTGGACTCCATGTGAAACTGGTGAAGGATGGAACCTTCATAAGTCAAACAAAATACACGGAGATTTAATGAAGAAGTTTGGTATGGAGGAGAAGTCTTACGTAAAAATACCAATGAATACATCATCAAAATGGACATGGATGCGGATGGCAAGCCTGTAGATCAAACAAGATCTGAGCACTTATTGGATCATTGCTCTATCTCACAAAGAAGGCGCCGACATCACCTTTGTTGTAGGTGTATGTGCAAGATTTCAATCTGCTCCAAAAGAGAGCCATATGACAAAGTAGCTAAGAGAATATTGAGATACTTGAAAGGAAGCCAAGAAGTAGGCCTATGGTATCCAAAGGAAGGTGGATTCAAGCTAATTGACTATTGATTCGACTATCTTTGGATGCAGAGTGGACGGGAAGAGCACTTGAGGCACATGTCAAATGCTAGGAAACAAGGCTAATTTCTGGTTTAGCAAGAAGCAAAACTCAATAGCCACCTCTACGGTGAGCGAGAATACATAGGCTGCGGGCAATTTGTTGTGCCCAAGTCCTATGGATGAGGCAAAGCGGTGAGAGACTATGAAGTTGAGGAAAAGAAATTCCAATCATGTGTGATAACACAAGTGCAATTGCAATCACTCAAAATCTGTGTTGCACTCAAGAACAAAGCATATTGATGACGAGATATCACTTCATAAGAGATCATGTTGAAAAGAAGGACATCATCTTGGAATGTATCTCAATCGATAAACAATTGGCCGACATCTTCACAAAACCATTATGTGAGTCAAGATTTGAAGAACTCAAACATGAGTTGGGGTTAATTGAAGCGAGTGACACTCGGAAGAATCAAAGAAAAGAAATGGAAAGAAAAGGAGGTGAAAAAGAGTGAACACGTAAATCGGCTCGATGCAAACAGATCGGAAAGAACTGACTACCGAAGTCGGTGATAATTTGAGTCACTAAGAGAACTCGTGAGAAGTAGAGTTAAATCGGCTAAAGGATGTTGAGAGTCACTTATGAGCAAAGTGACAAAAACGCAAATCGTTTTGACTAAGCGGGAAGGTTTTAAGAAATACGTCAAAGATAATGATGATGTGTACGGACATAAAGTCGCACACCAAGCTTATGATTGGATATAAATCTTTGCCGTATTAAATACGAGACATTAAATGCTAAATAGGCGTGCAAAATCTAAGCCGTTGATTTCGATCACATTTCAAAACCACCCGCACGTCCTTTCATAAACCATATTTAAACCATTTTCGTCCGTTTCTCTCTCACACTACCAAAAGCTGTTCATCTCTTTCTCTCAAAAGCAAAGGCAAAAATTCTCTCGAAACCCTATCTATCTTCAAATCAATCTCTTAGTTTTTCCTTGATAAAATCTGAAAAATGGCACCAACCTACGACTTTGTCAAATTAGGGAAGCAAATCCACACCGGTCTCTTTGTGGATTTCGGGAATGGTGAAACAGGGGTCCAACGACACCCTAGTGAAAACAATCACGAGAAATTGGAAACGACCAGGGCTAAAACCGTTTCGGCGTTAGAATATCCGATGACCTATGTGGAGGAGGTCGCGCGATTCACGTGAATCTTTGAGATTCACGATGAAGGAATAAAGTCATCATTCACTAAAGCGGTGACTATCTCTCGCAAGGATTTGGTGACCCCGCTCACTCACTACGGAAGGAGCAGAAGGAGCATCGAGATTAACGGTTGATGTAAACCTGGCGGATGCCTGGAAAGAAATAGCCAAGCCCGACTATCTTTGATAAAATAGTATACACAAACAAACAAGAGACTCGGCTGAAGGAGGATTATCACAAGTTTGTTGGACATAGTTGCCAAATGTATTGACATCAAATTTGGTAGCTTTGACCAATGTCATCGCAGAAAAAGAAGATAAATCTGGGCTGAGTTTGTCTACACGGACTTTTTGCGAGCGTAGGGAACAAATCCTTCAAGGAAGATGGCACATTTGGAGGATCCCTAGGATATGGCCTAGTGATTGGCCGGTGATGGAGGTGAAAGGAGTCCCTCTTAGACATGGGAAAGCATTCCATGTTAAGAAGAGGATGTTTGAGCAAACCTCTCAGGCGCACGAGAAGAGAGCCTACGCCAAGAGAGGCGACACAAGTGAGGGGAATCGGTGACCCTCGAAGATACTGTTGTTTCCTCTCCACCCAAGAAGAAAGCTGCCCCTGTTTGCTAAGAAGATCGCTGCTGCCCCTGCAAAGAAAGAAAGCCAAACATGCTCCCGCCCGCAGCGAGTCACCCGCCCTGCGGTGTGTCTCCCGCCCTGCAGCAGCGGTCGAGAAGGACTCACAAATACCTTCTCCGATCGTCAAAAAGAGGAGAAGCGAGAAGCCACGATGGCCCGCTCCTCGAGAAAAAGACACAAGCACGGCCCCCCGCCCAAGACTCGAGAGGACACCGTCTCGAACCGAGAGATCCCTCGGTACAAACTAGAGACGAAGAAGAATCATCAAGCACTCGAGCTTGAGAAACCGGGCCGAGTCACCACTCGAGTGGAGCGGATCGAGAGGCCGGAGAAGTAGAGTCTCCGGATGTAATTGATGAAACTTGCCAAATCTGCTGAAAGGCGTCAGCAGAGGCAACCGGAAGACACAATCGTAGTCCACACAACAAACACAAGAAGAAAGCGCTAGAGCGGATAGTGATGTGATGATCCTATCTCCACCTTACCCAGACATCCAAAATCGTCTGCGTGAGTGGGAAATGGAAGTTGAGTAAATCAAGGGAGCAGTTCCAACGGCCGAGTTTATAGAAGAAGAAGAGGAAGCTGTTAAACTTCCTTGGATTAACCTTGTGCTCCCAAAGATGGATGAAGACAAGCGCACGGACATCCCGCAGATCTACAAGGACAAGGAGAAAGAAAAGCAAGCGAGAAAGCCGAGGCACGTGAGAAGGCCAAGATCGCCCTATCTCGGCACCACGTAACACACACATCCTCTCCTTGATGTCTTCTATGACGGTGATGAGGATCCAGGAGAATCTTTGCCGCTACGAAGAGTTGCAAATGCGGCAAGCATTGCACGAATCGAGAATCCTTCACGAGCAAAGATCGATGGAGGACCAGGAGAGTCCTCGAACACGGTGAAATTGATCCAATGGGAGTGGTTCAAACAAATCGCCATGTTGTTATTCGCCACCACTTCCCCGACTCACTCGGAAGAAGGCAATAAGGGACTTGGCGATGGCGGGATAGTGGGGACCCCGGAGCCAACCCCTATTGAAGGTGTTTTACCACCGCCCCAACGGTGACCATTCAATCGAAAGCGATCGGGAGCTTGGAGACGAGTGACCCCATTCAATTCACTCGGTGGTGCGCCCGGAGGGGAAACTCCCTCCACCTGCGGCAAGGTCGGAGAATCTGCGAGATGACTCCACAACGAATCAAGGAGGCGAAGTAGAGAAAATACAAACACAAGAAAAAACAAACAAGTTGCCATCGAAGCTCGCAGGCGAGACTGTCTCGGTGAGGTGACAATCGCTGAAGGCTAATGACGGCTGGCGATGCGGTCGAGGCACATGAAGGAATGAGCCGGGAGTTAACACTGGCGATGAAAGTGCAATCCATGGAGTTGAGACTCAATGGATGCCACCCATGAAAGACCCAAGACGGTGACACTTTGTCGAAAGGGAGGACATGCCTCCATTGCGAGAGAGGCTTTGGAGATAATGAAGGCCACGGGAGGTTGAGACTTCTCGGGGTAAAAAAGTCGAAGTAGAGAACATCCCTCCCTGCTATCATCGACCCATCCGAGAAGGAGATAAGCGCACTTCATGATTCCAGGATAATCGATGTAACTTTTCCGGGATCGAAAGGCGAAGAAGAAGTGAGTCATCCCCGATGCAGATCCAAAAGACTTCGGTTGCGGATGTTCCAAGCACGAGCAAGTCGATCCCAAGACTACTCGTCAAACCTTTAATTTTGATGATGAGCCACCAATGGAAATCTCATCATCGTCCGATGACGCTTCCGATAAGGCCGAGGACCGATCTACTCATTTGGAGAAATTCATTTGAGACCAACGAAGGCGTTGTTGAGACAATTTTGAGGCTTAGCAAGTCGGGTCCACCTCACAAAAGACCCGGTGAACCCGAGTCCACTGCGCGGGCTCCTCAAGCTGCAGCAGGTCGATTCCTAAAAAAAAAAAGAACTTCACGCGCACCGCTCATCATCGAACAAATCCCGGTTGGCGGTGATGAATCCTTTATAGAATCTTTTCCTTTTTCCCTGGAGGTACCCGACCTCCATGAAGAGTCCGAAAATGAACAAGCACACTACCCATCAGACCCGGCTCCGTTTTCCATCAGGCACCATCGTTTGGTGATTATGATTTTTGTTTGCATGGCCATCACCGTAACGGAAGAATCAATCAAGTCCGCGAAGTGTTCAAGGCATTATTCGGCGAGATTGAACGGATGGAGAGGCATCGAGCCTCTATGGACATGCGGATGGACAACGAGAGATGCCAATCTCACTGGCGATTTAAGAGGCATCACGGTCAGGATCGGGGAATGGTGGCAACAACAAACAAACAATGCGTGTGGAACAAGTTAGATACTTCAGGACATTGTTCAACAAGCTTTGGTATGGAGAGCCTGAAAATGCTTTGATGCAAAAACGAAGCGAGAGAACATATTAAGCACATGCATGAAGCTCACATTGCCGAGATTAAGCTGCGTGAGCAAAACAAGAGTGATCTGGCGTTTGGAAGAAACCATGAATACAAAATTCAGCCTTCTCATGGCTGAGATGAAGCGATTTCAGCAGAGTCAAACGCTACTCGATTCGAATTTCGTCGCATACTCTGCAGCCAGACTCGAGACAAAACTCAACTATCAAGAGGCTCGACTTCGCTTGCAAGTCTGTTTCGGCGTTCCTCTCTCCTTTGATGATGCCAAAAAGGGGAAGAGGAATACCTAAAGCGCAAGGGGATCGAAGTTGAGAAGGAAGGAACATTTGCGAGGGGAAAGTCGGTGAGGAAGTGTTGAAACAAAAGAAAGGAAAGCTTGTTGAGGGGAAGGATCGGCGGATGTGACCTTGATGATTGCACAAACCCCCAACAAGGTCCTGTCACGGTGACATTATCAAGCAAACTCCCTGTGACTCGCCACTCCAACACTCGCTATATCTATGGTAAAAGAGAAAAACAATTGAAGCGAGGGGATGAAGGAAGTGGAAGGAAGAATGGATGCCCGGGTTATGAACATCTTGAAAGAACATGGAGGCATTCCGGTGAGACGAGACACTTATGCCATTTCGGATGTCGGGACAGAGCCACGATCGGTTGATGAATTTAAGACGCCGCATCTCGAAGGATACTTTGCAAAAATGTCTATGGCTCAAGCTTGGGACTTGTCTTTGGGAAAAGGGTCTCACGTTATGTGAAGAAGGCGACAGTGACCAGACTACCGATCACTCTGCTAGTCACTCCGCCGGTCACTCATTTGGAAAGAAGAAGACCCAAGACAATACACGCCAGAGGTAGAGGAAAAAGTAGTGGTGGAGGAAGAGGTTTGAGACTCCAGGCCTCGCCAAAAAATATCGAATACGTAGATCCGGGAAAGAAAGGAGGGATCTCTTGGTGGAAAACTTGACCAAGTAGCAAATTTGCAAGTGGCTAAAACCAACGCGAGTATGCAAAAAGAATAGAAGAAGAAAACAAGAGACAAACTCGGCTATGGGAGGAAAGACAGGAAAGAATAAGAAGAGATGAAGCCGCCGAGGAAGGCATATGAAAAGAAAAAGAAGGCGGTGACGACGAAAAAGAGAAGAAGAGAAGAAGATCTTTGAACAAGATGAAAGAAGGAGACGAAGAAGATGAAGTGTTCTTTGTCCAACCCTTCGTGTATTTTATTATGTAAATACATACAATGTAAGTCTTACGTAATAAAGCTACAAATTCTTTATTTTTTTGTAGACAAATATGTGCTCGATACACCTTGTGATTGTGTAAAAGAACAAGAATGTTATGATCAATAAAAGGATTAATTCGCGCATACATTCTATGTCAATACACTATCTCAGTATGTATCTTTGCTATTTGCATTTTTGAATGATTTATGTTTTGGCATCATCAAAAAGGGGGAAATTGTTAGGAAATTTATTGTTTAGATTTTGATGAATGCCATGTAAAACTTAGAATAGGAAGTTGGCACCCCAATTCTTGTTGTAAAATGCATTGTAAAAATTAGAGTGGCAAGCCGAGTTAAGTCGGCCTACGACCTAACATACAAGAAGACAATCGAAGACTAGAGGGAAGACTCATTGCGAGACAATTGAGTATGGCAAAGAAAGAGTAGATGGGAACTCTATCAAGAAGCGGTGAGATGCGGTGAGTGGAGTATCGGTCAAGTCAACTCAAGAAAAGCTAAGTCTCAAGTTGAAGTGACAGAAGAGTCATCCAATGATTGGAAGTCGACTCTAAGTCACCTGGGGAAAGCAAGGAAATGCGGTCAAGTCGAGATAATCGTAAAAGATCCGTTACGTAAATCAAGAGAATTACTTAAACAAGTAATATCTCCATACCACCTTTCTCGAGTGCTCGATCCCCGGAAGCGTGCAAAAATAATGAACCAATGGGAAGCACTACACCGTGTCGAACTCTGAAAAAGGTGAAAGAACAATTCATACGAGGAAATGGCAATTCCAAGGATCGCAACAAGACAAGCCAACGACTGCAAGTGACTTTCAAAAATATGCTTATCTCTTCAATGGGCAAATTTTTGAAAGATCACTATAAAAGGCTGAGGAGTTTAAATTGAGAAAGAAGAGACACAAGTGACACAAGATATAGATCCAACCAAAACGTTCAAGCAATTATTAGAAAATCTGAAATATTCTCAATCCTCAAGCCTACACTACGAGGGACATCAATCCAACACTCACCTGTGAAGGAAAGATAACTTCAATCAGTTGAAGAGGAAAATACGAAAATCAAGGGGTCTACATTCCACGAAGGATTGTAGGAAGGTTCAAGGTCGAACCAAGTCTTAAGCTTTTGGAGGGCTTCGTGATCAAATCCAAAGAGCTTGAGCAAGTGAGTGTAGTAGCAAAGCATTTGCCTGTGAAGAAGTCGAGTCGTACGAGAAGCCACCGTGGTGAGTGATCAAGGCGTCTCGGATCGAGTCCCAAAGGATCAAGTCACGGTTTGTGTGATCAAGACTTGTATCGGACTGTTACCACTTTGTATACTGATCATTACCTAGTGGATTCCTCCAGGAGTTGGAGAAGAGAGGAGTAGAAGAATTACCCCATCTTGAACCTCTATAAAAATTTCATTGTGTCATTTACATTTCAAAGCACTTTAATTCCTGCATTTTTAATCGCTTATATCTGTGATAAATTTGCTATCCACTTGATAATTTATAAGTACTAAACCAAGCACTAAATTCTTGCTTAATCAAACTTAAGGGTGTTAAGTCTTCCGCTGAAAACAAAACCACAATTGAGTTAATTTAGAGCCAACGGTGAGTTATTCCATCAACGGCTCGGTTGAGTGTTGAGAGACTAACTCTCTTGATTGACTAAATTGACCGAATCCATTAAGGACACATTTTGTGTAAGTAGTATCAACTCGTATTTTTAAAAAGGACTAAATCGAAAATTTGGTAAGGTTTATTCAACCCCCCTTCTAAACCTTACACTTACACCCCTTGGGACCTACAATTTATATATAAAAAAATATTCCTTTAATTTCGTCAACTATCATTATCCATATAAATTGTTCAAAGAATTTTGAATTTGTATGATTTTTAATTCAATGGAATTTTTTTAATACTATCTATATACATACATTTTTCTTTAAGTGTTTATCAATCATCGATGGGAATAAATTAGTTTGCAACTTATAGTATGACCTTTTTAAAAAAATTCATTTTCATGGAATGATTATTTGTCAACTATTATTGTCTTCAAGTATATGTATAAGGATTATTGTTTACTTATATATATTATATACATATATTTGTCAACTACCATTGTGTCTATAGATAATATGCTTTGGGTTGTTAGTTTTTAAAAAATATTGATAGTGATACATTTGTTCATATTTAGTTGTTGTCCTATGGTGTACACCAATCATCTTGCCCATTCAACTGTCAAAAGCTATTCAAATAATACAAATGTATTCCTTTAACTTTGTTTACTATCATTTTCTCTATGAATGGTTCAAAAGATTTAAGAAATTATATGATTTACATCATTAGTGGAATATTTTTTTAATGTTAATCGTATAGATATTTATATCTTTTTTTTTTTTTTACTAAAAACTTATCAATAATCATTTGGCAACAAAGAATTTCGCAACATGTCATGTGACTCTTTTCGAGTTTGATACTCATTTTTTCTTGGAAACTTAATATCTATAATTTTTGGTATTGTAAAGTTACAATCTCGGACATATATCCTATAGTGGAGTATACCATCGAGACGTCATTGCATGCACAACACGTGAAGGAAAAATTAAAAATCATTTAAAGTTTGGTGAAATAGTGCAATAATTTTATCACTTGAGATGATTTGACGGTCTTGCCCTCATACCCTGCGACGTGATGGAATCTCGATGGCTTCTAGATCCTATGGCTGCATTGTTTAGATTCGACAAATTTTAGGTACCGAGTCTTCGAGAAATAAAAATTACGCATTAATCATGCGAAGGGCTATATAGTACCCACTTGTCACTTAACTAAATAATTATTTGTCAACATTGTCCACGTGAATATGCTTGGCGATTCTTGAATTTGTCATATATACATTTTTTAAAGTACATATCGATCGATTATCATTATGTACAAGAATATGCTTGAGAATTTTTGTTTTAAAAAAAAACTTTTCTTTATATATATACATTCTTTTCAAATTAGTTATCATTAATATTTCTTAATAAATAAATATTTGTCAACTATCATTGTCTATAATGATATTATTTTATTTGTTGTTATTATTTATATTTGTCCCTTGCACTTACCAAAAGCTATTTAGTATAACAAGTTTCATTTGGACTATTTCCAATGCATAAATTATATTCGTTACATCCATCTGATCAGAAAAATCATTTTTCTCATCCTGTTTTCTTGGTAAAAGCATTTTTCAACTCTTTATTAAAACATCAGGAAAACATACTTCTTATAGTCCAAATCCCGAATATATCATTGCTTGTCATAGCTAGTCAATATTTAATTCACTTAAGAAAGTGGTACTCATAATAATAGTCTCGATTTAACTAAATAGTAAACATTTATTCATATCGTCGTACTCCTTGAACAATTGATAGTAGATTTCATTGCTAAAAGTACAAGGTCAACCCAAAATTTCCATCCAACCATATATGATAGTCGAGATCTCATCAATCATTAAATAAGTCATTTCCAAAGTTTTAATCATATGAGTCGCTCCGACTAAAATATTAATAGCAATCTCAATTTTCCATATCCATTAGGACCTTGATTATTCCAGGTAAATATGCACATCTCATATACTATGTATAAAATATTAGTATCCATCCTCATAATCAATCCACACTTGAAAACTAAGTCATAGTCGACCAAATTAACTAACAACTAACTCAATATCGGATAAGTATCTAAATTAAAATAGTAGCCCGAATATTCCTAAATAATCATCATCCAATCTTAGTTCACAAGTTAGACATCGCAATTTAGAAGGTACTTAGTGGTGACATAAAGTCGAGATCCTGTAATATTCATATCATTGACATATCCTAACCCCCGATACCCAAACCACAAGTTTAATTTTCTTACTTAAGCTCGTACACGCATTTGAGAATAAATAACGCAATGGTACTATCATCGATAAATCATACCTAGTGCATCCCATACTATCATTTTCGATGGAATATCATTAGGTATCTCGATCCCATAATATATCAAATAACCAATCCATTCATGGGATAATATCATATTCAGATGGTAGCAGTATCAAATTAGCACAAAAACACGCATAGTTAGGTAAGCAGAAAAGTACGAGTTCTATAATACGAAAGGTACTATAATTGGATTACAAATGTTAGGCCGATGTCATACAATAGTGTCCCCAAACTATTACATATGAACCTACACGGTGGCGAATTAAATACAAGAAGTAGGCTACAACAAGTAAGGTCATCTAATCGTAACGGCGTTGTGAGCGCATCATTGCTATCATAAACAATGGCAAGCATTTGGTGGATCCTCCTGCCATTCCTCTGGGTCCAATAGGAAGTCCATTGTGTCCATCTGAGGATCCTCTTCTGGATTTTCTTCCGGATTCTCCTCCGGTTCTTCCTCAACTTCCGGGGCTATATCTGGAACGACATTGATAGCTTGCAGAACTTGATTCCTAATTAGTTGGGACTGCTGCTGGAAATCAGCCTGATTAAGTAACATCTGTTCCGCCAGAGTCTCCACCTGCAGCTGGAGAGCCTTCATCTATGTTTGCACTTGGGCGATCATTTTATGTGAGTGATTAATCGTGTCCTCATGTTGTTCAACCAGCGCATTAAGGCCTTCTATGGTGTGGAGGTGTTGAGTCACGAGGCCTTCGCTGCGTTACCCTCTCTCGTAGTTCCCGCATGGTGCTAGTCAAGGAGAGTTGTTTCAGGTTCGCATGATGGATGCTCTCAATTAGTTGGTCCATTTGGTATTCTTGGGTTTGAATGGTCCTTTCTTACTCTGCGTCCTGATAAACTAGTGCGTTCTTCTCTTCCTGTCACTGGGCTAATAGGTTCTCCAAGTCGCATGCATGGTTGCATTCCAGTTGTAGTTGGGAGTTAACTTTCACCAACTCGTTATGCCAATATATCGCCATCTCCGCGTAGTGGTCCCTCTCAAGACAAATCTCTAAACCATGGGCCATGTCGGAACTTCGTAATCCATTCTGGTCAAAATACAACTAGTGTTTGTCAAACAAGTATAAGTGGAAAAGATAGTGAAAGATAAGTTTAACTAATCAAGAATCAACTAAGTATAAATAACCATTAATTATGTGTCTCTAATTGTTACAAATTCTTAACTTAGTGTAAACATTTGTTACACGATTCTCATGATCCATTATCAAACTTAATATCGAGGGTCTATGGTATTTTTAGATCGAATTTTTAGCTTAGAGTAGTCAATAGCGGTACTACTCAAAGACAGCAGAGGGTCATATCATGGGTCACTCGGAGTAAGTTTTCATCTTACTAGCCGAGCACGATACCACATTTATCATGCCCCGAATGGGACCATGACGTAATCAATAACCTAAAACAGTTGTATGCCAAATAAATCAAATCAATAAAAGATTTACACAACATTAATACCTAAATAGTGAACTATTCATCAAAAACATCTCAACAGAGTCTAACGATTGCATCGTAAATCATAAATTATAGTATGATAACGTAACGGAATAGCTCTTAAGTTACATCCCAAATAAAACTTAACATTTGTTTAAGGGTCCTATGACCTTAGATTACATACTTAAAATAAAAAGAGTCCAACATCCCGAGGAATAAAGGAATCTACAAGTAGTCGGAATAGGGTAGGATATGAATTACTCCGTGGTCTGCATTTCTTCGTCCATGTATTCAATGTGTGGACAATCACCATCCGGACGCGTTTAAAAGGCGGGGTAAGACAAAAATTCTCGGTGGATGGGTGTTCGTGTGTAAGTGTGGCTTATATTGATGCAAGAAAAACAGATTATATGAATAATGCATGGTTCATGATGCATGCGCCACCCACGATTCACAAGCAACATGATATTTTAAAATAATACGAGAGTATATAACTTGTTGAGAATAGTTCGTGAACATTGAAGCACCATGAATGGTATTTGAGCAAGTCAAGTAGTGGTTGCGCACGGAATGTAGTGCCAATCCAAACAATCAATCGGTTCGAGTAACTCCGAATCGTGTGGATCGGACATCGATTCCTTCATTCTTCCTTGTAACTCCCGAGCTAGATGACACAAGGCCCGATCACCTTATCGCTCCTAGGCACGACAAACCCACAGTGGGGCTAGCTAAGCCCGGATTGTCATAATCATGATTATACCTACTTCTCCCGTTGGACACTGTCCTCCGGTGGTGGGATTAGGACAATGGGACCGATAAATGGAATAGCAGCAGAGCTGCCCGGTTCCATTACTCGACTGGTCCACTCCCACTGTGAGCTCGACACACCAAGTTGACTCAAGCAAGTAGGTTCACATAGTTATAATATGTCAACAATGCAGTCGAATACAATATATGAATCATACAAAAGCATAACAAGGTGTAAGTACGTTAAGTTTATATTTTTCCAATGTGTAAGCATTACAAGTTGAGAATTTAGAAACTAAACTTACATTTTTCCGGGTTTGAGACCAAAATTTATTCGATTTCAAACCAGATAAACACTAGTTTTTCTAAAACGGGGCTACTTATGAAAATTTTCTCATATCAAGGACAAATTACTTATTTACCATGTTATAGCCCTAAAATTTACTTACTTATGTTTAAATATATAATTTTTAGTTTTTCTCGCCTTATAACTATTTGAACTTTCAACGAGGTTGAAACCTCCGTATAATATACGAGAATCCACCAAATCAACCGAACCATGGTTATCCTCCCGATAATTAGCTTTATTTAATATATTTACACCGTCAATACTTATAAACACTCGCATATATGATTTTAACGTATTTACACTTGAATTGCTTTTGCATGATTCACATATTACATTTGATTGCCTTGTTGACATATTATAACTTTGTGAACCTACTTGCTTGAGTCAACTTGGTGTGTCGAGCTCACAGTCGGAGTGGACCAATTGCGTTATCGAATTGGGCAGCTGGCCCCATTGTCCTAATCCTACCACTTTGGAGGACGGAGTGTCCAATGGGAGAAGTAGGTCGTAGACTTGAGGTATAATCATGATTATGACAATCCAGGCCTAGCTAAATGTAGGTCCCAAGGGTGTGAGTGTAAGGTTTAGAAGGGGGGTTGAATAAACCTTACCAACTTTTTGATTTAGTCCTTTTAAAACGTTGAGTTAATACTTCATTTGAGTCCTTGATGGACGGCTAAGTTAGTTAATCGTGAGAGTTAGCCACTCAAGACTCGATCGAGTGTTGATAGAATAACTCGATTGTTTTGACTAAAACTTAACTTGAGCGTGATATGTTTTATTGGAAGACTTAACACCCTTGAATTTGGTTTAAGTTTGTTTTAATACTTGGTTTTAGCACTTTGTTGATTATCAATTGGATAGCAAATTTATTAGCAAATATCAAAATAATATGCAGTAATTAAAGTGCTGAAATGTAAATGACACAATAAATTTTTATAGAGGTTCGAAGATGGGGTAATTCTTCTAATCCTCTCTTCTCCAACTCTGGAGGAATCCACTAAGTATTGATCAATGTACAAAGTGGTTATCAGTCCCGATGCAAGTCTTGATCACACAAGCTGACTTGATCCTTTGGGACTCAGTCTGGAGATGCCTTGGTCACACACAGTGCCTTAAATGCGACTCGGCTTCTTCACAGGCAGGCGTTTTGCGCTTGCTACTCTGACCCACTCGCTCAAGCTTCTTGGATTTGATCACGAAGCCCTCCAAAAACTTGAGACCGGTTCGACTGAACCTTTCTTCAATCCTTCATGGAATGTAGACCCATTGATTCTTAAAATATTTCCTCTTCAACCGATTGAAGTCGTCTTTCCTTCACGGTGAGTGTTGGATTGATTTCCTTCGTAATGTAGGCTTGAGGATAGAACTTGAATGACTTGAGTAGGTTATAGTTTGAATAAGAACTTGAAAGTTCCAGTCACGATCTTAACCTTTTCTCAAATAGATTCCTCGGCCTTTTATAGTGTTCTTTTGAAAAATTGCCCGTTGAAGAGATAGGTCAAAATTTCAAAAGACACTTGTGGTCATTGGCTTGTATTGTTTCAGTTCTTGGAATTGACATTTCCTCGTATGAATGAGTCTTGACTTTTCGGTGTTCGACCACAGTGCGAGCTTCCCATTGGTTTATTCCTTTGCACGCTTCGGGATGAGCACTTTGAGAAAGACAAGTATGGAAGTATTACTTGTTTAAGTAATTCTCTTGACTTCGTGCAAAGGATCTCATTCGATTATCTCGACTTGACTTCATTTCCTTGACTTCCCAGGTAACTTCGAGTCACTTTCAATCACCTTTGGATGACTCATCTGTCACTTCAACTTGAGACTTGGCTATCTTGAGTTGATTTGGTGACACTTCACTGTTTGCATCTCGTTGCACCTTGATCGAGTTCTGTCTTCTCTTCTTTGCCACAATCAGTGCATCATAGCGGAGTCTTCCTTTCGATCTCTGTTGACTTCTTGCATATTACGGCATAGCCGACTTAACTCACTCAACCCCTATCTATTACAATGCAATTTACAACAAAAATGGGGTGCCAAATTTATATTCTAAGTTTTACATGGCATTCATCAAAATCTAAAAATAATTTCCCAACAATTTCCCCCTTTTTGATGATGCCAAAACTTAAAACATTCATACAATAATTAAACGGCAAAGATACGTACATACAATGTAGAATCACGGAGAATGTATGCATAGAATCAATCTTTTATTGATCATAACATTCTTGTTCTTTACAATTTGTTTAGAGAGTGTATCAGAGCTTAAACATAGCTTAAGGTAGCCATGCTATTCTATATCTACGCAAGTATAGAAATTATACAATTTTATTCGATGTACGAGAGGACTTACATAAAGATGCATTTACATAGTAAAATACATGAAGGGGTGGACAGCAACACTTCATCTCCTTCACCTCCTTCTTTCCTCATCGCCTCTGTCTTCTTCGATCTATTTCTCCTCTTCTCTTCTTGGTGCTTTCTTTTTCTCATATGCTTTTACGGCGACTTCATCTCTTTTTTTCTTTCTTGTCTTTCTTCCCACAGCTGAGTTTGTCTTCTATTTTCTTCTTCAATTCTTTTTACATACTCAGCATTGTTCTTGGCCACTTGCAGGTTGGCTACTTCGTCGAATCCAGCCCAATAGATCCCTCTTTTCTTGCCTGGATCTATATATTCAATGTTTTTAGGCGAGAGGTGTAGTGCGAAACCTCTTCCTCCTCCACCGCTTCTTCCTCTACCTCGGGCGTGTATTGTCTTTGGGACCTTCTTTTTTCCCGGTGAGTGACCAATGAGTGACCAGAGCGATTTGCGCCGATGGTAGTCCGCTTCCGTCGCCTTCTTCACATAGCTTGAGGCCTTTTTCCCAATACAAATCCTAGGCTTGAGCCATGGACATATTTGCAAAGTAACCCTCGGATGTGAGCGACTTGAATTCATCAACAGATCATGGCTCGGTTCCCACGTCTGAAATGGCATAGGTGTCTCTGTCTGTTGGAACACCTCTATGTTGTTTCAGTATATCCATAACTCGGGCATCCATCTTTCCTTCCACCTCCTTCATCCCCTGCTTCTACTATTTTTCGCACCGGCCGGCCATGGGTGCTGCGGAGTGTTGGAGTGGCGAGAGAGTCACTGGGAGTTTCTTTGTTGATATCGATGTGACAAGACCTTGTTGGGGGTTTTAGCAATCATCGGGGTCATATGTTTTGAACCTTCCCCCTCAATAGATTTTCCCTTCTTCTCTCTTCTCAATTCTTCAGTTGTCTTCTCCTTCACAGTTGCGTCCTTCTTCTCAGCTTCAGAACCTTTCAACGCTTTTAGGTATTCCTCTTCCCCCTTTTTGGCATCATCAAAAGAGAGAGGAACCCCCGAAACAAGCTAGCAATGATGAAGTCTAAGTGGGCGATAGGTGAGTTATGCTTGAATCTCTTTGCGGAGTATGCTGCACGAAATTCAGAGCGAGTGGCGTTGGATTCAGCTGCCACCAGCATCATTTCAGCCATGAGGAGGCTGAATTTCTTCTCCATGTTCCCTCTCACGCGCGTAAGCTCTTTCTTATGAAATTCACAAAGAAATTTGCATCTCGTGTTGTGAGATTCATGCATTCGATCGATGTTTTCTTGCATTCTTTGCTTCATATCAGCATTCTCAGCCCGCCAGACTAGCAATTTATTGAACAAAGTTCTGAAGTATCGAACTTGCTCTACATGTATTATCTGCTATTGTTGCCACCATTCCCGAATCGACAATTATTCCTCGCAGATCGGCGAGTAAGATTTGCGTCTCGGTTATCGATCTCATGTCGGTGAGGCCTGGTGCCTCTCCATCTTCTCTATCTCTGCAAATATAGCCATGAAAACTTCTCGAACCTCGGCTATCACTCCTGTCTCGGTGGCGGCCGAGCGTCAAAGTCGAAATCTCTTTGGGATGATGGTGTCTGTTGGAATAATGGGATCAGGTTTAAGGAAATGTTGTTGATCTATAGCGATTATTCAAGAAGACCAGGCGACTCAGAGAAGGGGAAGCGATTCTTGAGCGGATCATCACGGGCAACGGAATTTGCTCAACGATAACTTGTGCCCGTGATGTGCCCGGTGGCGTTGATTCTGCTGCAGCTTGGGAGCTGCGGAGTTGATTGTGTGTCATTGTGGTCTGTTGGGGTTTTGACCCGGTGGTGAGCCTCGGCTATCTCAACGGCCGTCGGTCTCGGTGGTTTTTTCATGTGAGTTGGTGGTCTCGGCGATGTCGAGTAGCCTCATCGGACGATGATGAGATTTGCATGTGTGGCTCATCATCAAAATTAAAGGTTTGGCAAGTAGCCTTAAGGTCGGTCTTACTCGTGCTTGAGAGAACATCCTCACCGGTGAGTCTTTTGGATCGGCGGTGAGGGGATGACTCGGCCGTCTTCACCTTCGGATCCCGGAAAGTTACATCGGGATTGTCTTGGGAATCGTGAAGAGCACTTATCTCCTTTTCGGATGGATCAATGATAGTAGGAGGGATGTTTCGTGCTTCCGTCTCTTTACCCCGGGAAGTCTAAACCTCCGTTGGCCTACATTACCTCCTGCGAGTCCCAGCTGCGGCGAGGCACTGGGACGATCCCTTCGACGAGTGTCGGTTGTCTTGGGGTCTTCGAGGTGGCATCCACGGAGTCTCAACTCCATGGATTGCACTTTCATTGCCCAGTGTTAACTCCCGGGCGATTCCTTCGTGCCTCACTTTGCATCAGCGGCGTCATTGGCCTTCGAGCGGTTGGCACTTCAGTGAGGCAGTCTCAACTGTCCGAGCTTCTTTAGTGACAACTTGTTGTGTTTCGTTTTTCTTTTTCCTTCTCCACTTTGCCTCCTAGATTCATTATGGAGTCATCTGCGGCAACCTCCGACCTAGCTTTGGTGGAGGGAGTTTCCCCTCGGCTAGTGCACCGGTGAGTGACTTGATTGGGGTCACTCGTCTCGGACTCCTGGTTGTTCCCTTTGAGTATTCGGCCCGTTGGGGCGGTGGTAAGACACCTTCATTAGGGGTTGGCTCATTGGGGTCCCCATAATCCCGTTTCATTGCCTTAACACCTTCTTCTAAGTGAGTGGGGAAGTGGTGGCAGCAACAAGCGTGGCCATATCTTGCACCACTCCCATCGGATCAATCTCCATTTGTGATGTGGAGGACTCCCTGGTCCTTCCAATAACCGTTGCTCATGTAGGACCCTAGATTCCCGCATGGCTTGCTTTGCATCTCCAATTCTTACATGCAAAGCGGCGGGGGTCGAGATCCTCATCACTCCCGAGAGAAAATGTCAAGATGAGGATGTGTGTGATCGATGGTTCGTAAAGGGACAAATCTTGGCCTTTTCACGAGCTTGACTTCCTCGCGATCTCTGCTTCTCCTTGACTTTGAAGATCGCAAGATATCTCAGTGCAATTTTCTTCATCCGGTGCTTGGACACGAGTGGTCAATCGAGAAAGTTCAACGGTTTGTCTTCTTCTTCAATAAATTTCGGTCTTTGGAACTATTCCCTGGATCGACTCGGAACTTCCACTTCCTCCATTCATGACGATTTTGGATGTCGGATATGGTGGGAATAGTATCATCACATCATCATCATCTTTATCATCTTGTCCCTTGTCCCTCGTTCTCGGGATTGAAGGTAGCAAACTTTGGTGCTTCACACTCTCGAACGCGTGCATTGCGGGGGGGATACAACCCTGTCAGCGGAGAGTTTGCTTTCTCGGCTACTTCTTGTGTCTCGGTACATTCGACTACTGTTTGTGTCTTCAATTTGCCTCTGATTGATTGGCTTGTGACTTGGTCATTTCATCAATAATTTGAGAAGACTTTACTTCTCCGATTGTCTCCGCGATCTGTTCGGTGAGTGGCGAGACTCAACCGTTTTCTCAAGCTCGATCGCTTGAAAAGTCTTCTTCTTCTTTTGGTTTTCACCGGAGAGGAATATCACGGTTCCACTTCCTCGGTTCGTCGAAGGTAAATGCCTTCACGAGTTTGTCTTAGAGGCAATTGCCTTCCTTGTTGTGATAGTCCTCTTCTTTTTAATCGGAGAAGGGATTAACGGTTCCTTCTCCGTTGATCTTTGTAGGGGGGGAGACACGGCTGGGCGGCGGCTGATTTGCGGCTGCGGCGAGTGCGGTTTTCTTTTTCTTGACTGCAGGGGGCGTAGTCTTCTTTGCGGCCTACGGGCGCCTTCTTCTTGAGAGGGAGAGGCAATTTGTTTCATCGGTCGGTGATTCCCCTAACTTGTGTCCGCTCTCTTGGCATAAGCTCTCCTCTGTGCTCGAGAGAGATTTGATCGGAACATATTTTTGTTAACATGGAACGCCCTTCCATGTCGGAAAGGAACACCTTTCACCTCCATCAACCGCCAATCACTAGGCCATACCCCAAAGATCCTCGAACGATCCATCTCCCTTGAAGGGATTATTCCCAATATTTTGGCGAGTCCATCGTATACAAACTCGGCCAGTTTACTTTCTTCTCCTCCATGATCGCGGCCATCACGATCGACTTGGTTTTGGATAGGCGATTAAAGCTTCCAAATTTGATGTCCACACACTTTGCAACAATGTCCGGCAACTTGTGGTAATCTTCCTTCAAATGACTTCTTCTGTTTTGTGTAGACAACCTTCAGCGGCATAGTCGGGTTTGGCTACTTCCTTCCAAGCAATGACGAGGTTAACATCACTTCATAAATCAAGCAGATTGCTTCCGTCGAAGAAGATGAGCAGTGTTCGCTAGATCCTTGGCGTAATGGTTAACTCCTTCCCGTGAACAGAGGACTTGATGCCCTCATCGTGAACTTCAGCGTTCACATGGGCGTGCGACTGCTCCACGTAGGTCATTGGAAACTCCATCGGCAAAAAGGGTTTGATCTGATTTTTCCAACTTCTCTGCTATTTTCTTGAAGGGTTTCGTCGACCCTTGTTGGATCATGCCCTCGAAATCCACAGTAGATCCCGTGTGGATTTTCTTTCCCAACTTGACGAAGTCGTAAGTAGATGCCATTTCTCGAAGATTCACCGAATGAAATTTTGAAGACAAGCTTTGAAGATTTGTAGGGTTTGGAGAGTAAAAATGCTTTCTTTGCTTGAGAGAGATGAACAGTTTTGGTAAAGTGAGAGAAAATCGGACGAAATGGTATATGTATGGGTTATGAAAGGGCGTGCGGGTGGTTTTTTATATTTAAATTTGATCAAGATCAACGGCTCGATTTTGCACGCGCCCGATTAACATTTAATTTCGCATTTAATGCGGCAAAAGCATTTATATCCAATCATAAGCTTGGTATGCAACTTTTGATTTGTACACATCATAATTATGTTGACGTCATTCTTAAAAACATTCCCGCTTAGTAAAAACGACTGCGTTTTTGTCACTTTGCTCCTAAATGACTCAGCTTATTCCTTAGCTGATTTAACTCTTCTTTCTTTGCACATAAATACTCATTTGTCACTAACTCGATCTGGTGATTCTCTCGTCTGGTGATTCACTTAGGTGATTTAAAGGTTCACTCTTTTTCATCTTTTCGTGTTTCATCTCTTTTCTTTGAGTTTTACGAGTATCAACTCGGCTCAATTAACCCCAATTAATGTTTGAGTTCTTCAAATCTTGATTCACATAATGGTTTTGTGAATATGTCAGCTAATTGCTTATCAGTTGAGATATATTCCAAGGTGATGTTCTTCTTTTCAACATGATCTCTTATGAAGTGATATCTGACATCAATGTGCTTTGTTCTTGAGTGCAATACATGATTATGAGTGATTGCAATTGCACTTGTGTTGTCACACATGATTGGAATTTCCTTTTCTTCAACTTCATAGTCTCTCAACTGCTGTCTCATCCATAAAACTTGTGCACAACAGCTGCCCGCATCTATGTATTCTGCTTCAGCTGTGGAGGTGGCTATTGAATTTTGCTTCTTGCTAAACCAGGAAATTAATCTATTTCCAAGCATTTGACATGTACCTGAGGTACTCTTCCTGTCAACTCTGCATCCAGCATAGTCAGAGTCGAGTAACCAATTAGCTTGAATCCACCTTCCTTAGGATACCATAAGCCAACTTCTTGGCTTCCTTTCAAATATCTCAAGATTCTTTTGGCTGCAGTCATGTGGCTTTCTTTTGGAGCAGATTGAAATCTTGCACATACACCTACAACAAAGGTGATGTCTGGCCTGCTTGCTGTGAGATAGAGCAATGATCCAATAAGTGCTCAGTATCTTGTTTGATCTACTGAGGATTGCCATCGTATCCATATCCATTTTGGTGATGTATTCTTGGTATTTTCACGAGAAGACTTCTCTTCCATACCAAATTTCTTCATTAAATCTCTGGTGTATTTTGTCCGACTTATGAAGGTTCCATCCTTCTTGTTTGTTTTACTTGGAGTCCAAGGAAGAATGTCAGCTCTCCCATCATGCTCATTTCAAATTTGCTTTGCATAAGATTTGAGAATTTATCACACAGCTCTTTGTTTGTGGATCCAAAGATGATGTCATCCACATATATTTGAACAAGCAGTATACTCTTCCAATCTTGAATTCTCAAGAGTGTTCTATCCACTTTGCCTTTTGTAAACTGTTCTCGATCGGGAATTGTGATAATGTATCATACCATGCTCTTGGTGCCTGTTTCAATCCATATAAAGCTTTCTTGAGTTTGTATACTTTATCTCCAAGAGTCTTCGCTCAAATCCTGGAGGTTGTTCAACATACACTTCTTCCTCCACTAACCCATTAAGGAATGCACTCTTTACATCCATTTGATATACGGTGAAGTTCTTGTGAGCAACATAGGCAAGAAACATCCTTATGGCTTCCAATCTTGCCCACGGGAGCAAAAGTTTCATCAAAATCTATTCCTTCTTCTTGGCAATACCCTTTGGCTACCAATCTTGCTTTGTTTCTTACCACATAACCTTCCTCATTCATCTTGTTTTTGAACACCCATTTAGTGCCAATAACATTTTGATGGGTAGGTCTTTGAACGAATACCCACACTTTGTTCCTTTCAAACCGATTGACTCTTCTTGCATGGCTTGAATCTAATGTGTGTCATCCAAAGCTTGTGACACATCTTTTGGCTCTATTTGTGAGATGAAACAAGTGAACATTGCTACTTGTTGGGTTACGGATCTAGTTTTCACACCTTCTCTTACATCTCCAATGATTAGTTCGGTGGATGGTCTCTCACCACCTTACATCGAGTTGGAGTAAGTTAGCTGGATTCGATCGTCTTGCGGTTGTGTTATTTTGATCAGCTCTCTTATCATCACTTAGCTGCATATTTCTAGTGTCTTTGAGACTCGGCTATCTCATCTTCATCGGGTTTATAATTCCGGCTTGACTTCAACATAGGGACTCTTACGCATGGTTGATTTAGCTTATCGATTGATGTTGAATGTCTTCTCCATTTACGTTGGGTTCATCAAACACCACATGAATGAATTCTTTCACGTAACCATTGTCCTCTTGTTGAGCACTTTGTAGGCTTTGCTTTCGGTTGAGTATCTAAGAAGATACCTTCATCGGCTTTAGCATCAAAAGCCTTTAAATTATCTTTGCCATTGTTGTGGATGAAGCATTTGCATCCAAATATTCTAAAATATGCAACATTTTGCTTTCTCCCCTGTCCAAATCTCATAGGAGTCTTTGTCGGATGTTTGTTTATCATGCATCTATTTTGAGTATAGCATCTTGTGTTTATTGCTTGACCCAAAATCGTTTAGCGCCCCTGTAACCACTAACATGGTCCTTCTGCTTCTTTGAGAGTTACATTCCTTCTTCGCAACTCCATTCTGCTTTGTGGAGTCCTTGCGCAGATAGTTCATGAGCAATACCATTTTCGATACAATCTTTGAGTTATTATTCCATTGACAAACTCGGTTCCTCTGTCGAGATCTAATTTTGATAATGGTTTGACTCTTCTCATTTTGGATTCTCTACATCACCGTAGCGACAAGGTGTATTTCTTTCCGCTTATCTTTGATTGGTTCAATGGACCAAATAGATCCATATGTAGCGGTGCAATATTCTTGTTGAAGATGGACATGTCTTTTCTTTGAATGATGATTTGATCCGCTTTCCCATCGGCATGCATCACATACACTTTCCTTCTTGTATACCGAGTTTGGAAGTCCTTCAACAAGATTGCTCCTTGCAAGCTTGTTAATTGTTTTGAAGTTCGGTGACTCGGCTTCTTGTGCCTGATACCAACTTGATTCTGCTTTGTGCTCTTTGATATGAGACAAGTGCTTGGTGTTGCGATTGACCAATCTACAACATACATGTTCTTTTTATGCGCATCCTTGCAACACAACTTCATTAGATTGATGTTCTTGATTTGGCACACTCCCATAATGAATCCAACATTATAGCCCTTGTCACGAGTTGACTTATGCTTAGTAAGTTGAAATTGAGGCCTTCAACATATGCAACATCCGTAATTTCTAATCCATTTTTCTTGATGGATCCAATGCCTCTTATTTCTCCTGGTGCTTCATTCCCTCCAAATATGACTTTTGAACCTCTAAATTCCCTAAATTTTGTGATTTTTACTATTTCTGTCATGTGCGGGAAATGCCACTATCCATGTACCAGGTTCCTTGGCACTCTTTGCTCCTTGAAACTGCAATCAAGGAAATTAGGTTTTAGGTACCCATATTTGTCTTGGTCTGAGGGGTTAGTATTGTAAGATAATCCAACCCACCTATAGCCAAATGATTTGACTCTAAGAGGTTGCCATCTATCGATTGCCATAATCATAATTAACTTTGGCGAATTGCTTGGGGTTTTAGGTTCATACAAATGGTGACTCTAAGATAGTGCTTGGGTGCATATGTGTCTTTGATGATAGCTCTTTTGCCTTTGAAATGGCCCTTTGAGTTCTAAGCCTTTGCCATTTAGGCTTATATTCCATAGGTCTTTTTGATAGTTCACATTATTCCAATCGGCTTGGTTTGGGTAATTTTTACCATTCCCATCATATGTGTTCCTTTCATAAAACTTCGGGGCTTTTGGTAGCTCTGTTTCTTCTTTCTGAGTACTTCCTATTTGGAGTTTCTTTGAGGAACTCGATCGATTTCTTCTCTTTTATCCTTTCAAAGATACTCGGTGGTGTTTTCCTTTTCCTTTATAACCAAGGCCGGTTTGCTTGTGGTTGTGCTTTGGAATGAATGTGTGTGCACCATTTGAAGTTTTGGATTTTTGAGATGCTTCATTACTTGAAGATCATTTTTCCAAAATCACTCTTGGAACTTGACTTGGCATATAGGAATTAAATCCTAAGCCTGTCTTATCTCCACATTCTCTTTGGCTCATAATAAGGTCATCCAAAGATTTCGATGCCTTAGTGAATGAGGCAATCACATTTTTGAGGTCATTTTCCTTCTTTTTCGTAGCGGTACTATCTCTGCTATTAGCTTAGCATTTTCAAAGCATTTAAACTTTTATTCTCATCGGCTATGTGACTTAGAGTACTCGGCTCCTTAGTCATTTGTGAGTTTTGGCTTTTAGTAGGTTGTTTTCCTCATTTAGTAGTGTGTGTGAGGATTTAATGTGTTCAAAGTCTTTCATCATTTTGCCTAATAAATCATAAAGATCGAGTGGGTGATGAAGTGTGTGTGTCACAATCACTATCACTAGAATTTGAGTGTGATGAGTTAGAGTGTTGGGATATTAATTTTTAGATTTTGATGAATGCCATGTAAAACTTAGAATAGAAAGTTGGCACCCCATTTTTCTATTGTAAATTTCATTGTAATAGATAGGGGTGGTCGGTGAGTCAAGTCGCCTATGCTGAACATGCAAGAAGACAATGGAGATTAGAAGGAAGACGGCTGCAAAGCGGTGAGTGTGGCAAAAAGAAGAGAAGATGGGAACTCGATGAAGGTGCGGTGAGATACACTGAGTGAAGTATCGTCAAGACAACTCAAGACGACCAAGTCTCTAGTTGAAGTGATGAGGAAAAGAGTCATCCAATGATTGGAAGTCGACTCGAAGTCAAGCGGGAAAGTTAAGAAAATGCGTCAAGTCGAAATAATCGAAAGAGATCCGTTGCGCGAGAAGTCAAGAGAATTACTTAAACAAGTAATACCTCCATCTTTGCCTTTCTTGAAGTACTCGAGTCTCATAAGCGTGCAAAAGGAATAAACCAATGGGAAGCATTGAACTGTGTCGAGAACTACGAAAAGTCAAGAATCATTCATACGAGGAAGTGGCAATTCAAGGACTGCAACAAGACAAGCCAACGACCACAAGTGTATTTTGAAAATAAACCTATCTCTTCAACGGGCAAATTTTTGAAAGATCACTATAAAAGGCGAGGAATCACTACGAGAGAAGGTTACGAACCACGAACATTCAAGCTAACATTCGAATCTGTAACCAAAAATATTCTCAAGTCATTCAAGATCAATCCTCAAGCCTACATTACGAAGTAAATCAATCCAACACTCACTGTGAAGGAAAGACAACTTCTTATCGGTTGAAGAGGAAAATATTTGAAGACTTAAGGGGTCTACATTCCACGGAGGATTGTAGGAAGGTTCAAGGTCGAACCAGTCTCGAGTTTTGGAGGGCTTCGTGATCAAATCCAAGAAGCTTGAGCAAGTGGGTTGTAGTAGCAAAGCAAATTTGCCCTGTGAAGAAGTTGAGTCGGACGAGAAGCCATTTGTGTGTCAAGGCATCTCGATCGAGTCCCAAAGGATCAAGTGTTGTGTGTGATCAAGACTTGTATCGGATGTTAACCAATTTGTATCTTGATCAATACTTAGTGGATTCCTCCAGGAGTTGGAGAAGAGAGGAGTAGAAGAATTACCCCATCTTGAACCTCTATAAAAACTTATTGTGTCATTTACATTTCAAAGACTTTAATTTACGCATATTACTTTTATATCTATTGATTAATTTGCTATCCAATTGATAATCAACCAAGTGCTAAAACCTAGTATTAAAACAAACTTAACCAAATTCAAGGGTGTTAAGTCTTCCGCTAAAAACATATCACAATCGAGTTAAGTCATTAGTCAAAACACGGTGAGTTATTCTATCAACTCGATCAGTGCGTGTTGAGTGACTAACTCTGCCGATTAACTAACTTAGTTGTCCATCAAGGACTCGGTTTGTGAAATATTAACTCGAACATTTTAAAAGGACTAAATCGAAAAGTTGGTAAGCTTTATTCAACCCCCTTCTAAACCTTACACTCACATCCCTTGGGACCTACAAGTGGTATCAAAGCGGTTGGTTCATTGAGCCTTCCGCACCGGTCATCTTGAACTAGATCTCAAAATTGTTTTATTCAAAGAAAGTTATTATCATGGAAGCAAATTTGACACGCATCCCTATGTTCACAATTGAAGAATTTGATGATTGGAAAATTCGTATGCGGTGCTCATCTATCAAGTATTACACGATGAGATGTGGATAGTGATAGAAGATGGGCCACTCCAAATCTTAAAAGTGAACACAAGCGCAAGAAAGAGCTGCTGCAATTTGAAGGAGAAGAGTATCTTTGCTCCCGGACGGCGATGGTTGAAAAACCAAGAGTGAATGGACAAATGATGACAGGAAAAGATATAACTCGGACAATGTGGCCAAGGACATTCTTTACAAAACTTTGGACAAAGCCGTGTTCAACAAAGTCAAATCATGCAAAACGGCAAAAGAAATCAGGACAAGCTAACCTTGATTTGCGAAGGCTCGAAGCAAATCAAAGAAAATAAACTATCTGTTGTTGTACAAAAATTTGAAAACTTTAAGATGCTTGCAGGAGAAACCTTGGATCAGCTGGATGCTCGGTTCACAGAAATTACCAATGAGTCATGCACTTGGAAAGGAATATACACGAGAAAAGAAATGTGTATGAAGATTCTAAGAAGTCTCCCAACCGAGTGGGATATGAAAGTCATGGCCATGACACATTCCATGGACCTATCGAAGACATCCAACCATGAGCTATTCTCGGATCTCAAAGCCTACAATTTGAGTGAGAAGAAAAGACCAATAGGAAACAATGTGTGCCCAAAACAACGCTCTAATTGTTAAGGGCGGCAAGAGAGCTGAGGTCAAAGAAGTCATTGACCAAGAGGAAATTGCACTGATGGTTAAAAGGTTTAACAAGTTCTTCAATAAGAATTACAAAAGAAGCAAAGGTGAATCCTCCAGAAGACACTCAGCTCCCTCCAAGTCAAGGAAGAAAGAACACCCAAGAATGGAAAGAAGCTGATCAAAAAGTTGAATATCAAAGAGCCGACAATCCAAGGATGGAAAGAACGATCAAAAAGTTGAAAATCTATCTTGGGCCGCAGCAAACCCGGTCACTATGCCATTGAATGCCCATATCCTGTAGTCAACAAATACAGGAATGAAGAGGAAAAGAAAAGTCTTCATGGAAAGAAGACGGGGAAAAGAGAAAGGCAATGTTGGCTACAGAGAGGCTGACGATCTGATCAAGTCAAAAGACACGGCGGACTCGGAGAGTAGTGAAGTGACTACTCAAGTGATGAAGAAGAAGCCTTGATCTGTCTAATGGCTAAAGAACAAAACCAACCGACCAAGAAGATGAGGTACACTCTAACTCATCACACTCGGATACTAGTGATAGTGATTGTGACACACACACTTCATCACCCAGCGATCTTTATGATTCATTAGGCAAAATGATGAAAGATTTTTAACATATTAAATCCTCACACACACTACTAAATGAGGAAAACAGCCTACTAAGAGCTAAAACTCACGGTGACTAAGGAGCCGAGTACTCTAAGTCAAATAGCCGATGAGAATAAAAGTCTAAAAATTTGAAAATGCTAAGTTAATAGCAGAGATATAGCTGCTATAGAAAAGAGGGAGAATGACCTCAAAAATGTGATAGCCTCATTCACTAAGGCATCCAAATCATTGGATGATCTTATTATGAGTCAAAGAGAATGTGGAGACAAGACAGGGGCTTAGGATTAATTCCTCTATGCTATGTCAAGTTCCAAAAGTGATTTTGGAAAAGGGATCTTCAAGCAATGAAGTATCTCTAAAATCCAAAACTCCAAATGATGCACACACATTTATTCCAAAGCACAATCACAAGCAAACTGGCCTTGGTTATAAAGGAAAAAGCGACCCGAGTTGAATATCTTTGAGAGACACAGTGAGAAGAAATCGGCCGAGTTCTCAAGCAAACTCCAAACAGGAGATACTCTGTAAAGAAGAAATAGAGCTACCAAAAGCCCCAGAAATTCTATAAAAGAAACACATATGATGGGAATGGTAGAAAATACCCAAGCCAAGCTGATTGGAATAATGTGAACTATCAGCAAAGACCTATGGAATATAAGCTTTAAGTGGCAAAGGCCAGAACTCAAAGAAAGGTCATTCCAAAGGCATAAGAGCTATCATCGACACACATATGCACTTAGGCACTACACTCGAGAGATATCACAACTACCCAAAGAAGGCAATTGCTAAAAAATACATACACATGCATACGAGACAAAAGAGAGAGTTGTATGAACCTAGAACCCCCAAGCAATTTGCCAAAATTAATTATGATTATGGCAGCGATAGATGGCAACCCCTTATAGTCAAATAAATTGGCTATAGGTTGGTTGGATCATCTTACAATACTAACCCCTCGGGACCCAGGCAAGTATGGGTACTAAAACCTAATTTCCTTGATTGCGGGTTCGAGGAGCGGTGAGTGCCAAGGAACCTGGTACATGGATAGTGGTACATTCCGGACACATGACAGAAATAAGAAAAATCTATCAAAATTCAAGGATGTTAGAGGTGCAAAAGTCATATTTGGAGGAAATGAAGCTCCAGGAGAAATAAGAGGCATTGGATCCATCAAGAAAAATGGATTAGAAATTACATATGTTGCATATGTTGAAGGCCTCAATTTCAACTTCCTAAGCATAAGTCAACTCGTGACAAAAGCTACAATGTTGGATTCAATATGGGTGTATGCCAAATCAAGGATCTTGAAACTAATGAAATAATGTTGCAAGGATCCGGACAAAAGAACATGTATGTGGTAGATTGGTCAATCGCAACACCAAGCGCTTATCTGCTAGCAAAGAGCACAATCAATCAAGTTGGTTGTGGCACAAGAAGTCGAGTCACCTGAATTTCAAAACTATTAACAAACTTGCAAGAAGTAATCTTGTGGAAGGACTTCCCGACTCAAAGATACAAGAAGGAGAGTATATGTGATGCGATTGACTCGGATGGGAAAACAGATCAAATCATCATTCAAAGAAAAGACATGTCCATTTTCAACAAGAATATTTGCTACATATGGACATATGGATCTATTTGGTCCGATTGAACAAAGCATAAGTGGGAAGAAATACACCTTGGTGGTAGTAGATGACTACTCAAGATATACATGGACAATATTCATGTGTAAGAAGAAAGAAACTCTGCGAGAAACTACCACGGTGATGAAGAGAATACAAAATGAGAAGAGTCAAACCATTATCAAAATAAGACTTGACAGAGTAATCGAGTTTGTCAATGGTATAATAACTCGATCTTGTATTGAAAATGGTATTAGTCATGAATTATCTGCAGCAAAGGACTCCACAAATGAGAATGGGGTTGCGAGAAAGAAGGAATAGAACTTTCAAAGAAGCAGCAAGGACCATGTTAGTGAAGCAGGGCTGCCTAAAAGATTTTGGTGAAGCAATAAACACAAAGATGTTATACTCAAAATAGATGCATGATAAACAAACAAGTGATAAAGACTCCTATAAGTTTTGGACGGGGGAGAAAGTCAAATGTTGCATACTTTAGAATATTTGGATGCAAATGTTTCATCCATAACAATGGCAAAGATAATTTAAAGGCTTTTGATGCTAAAGCTGATGAAGGTATCTTCTTAGGATACTCAGCTGAAAGCAAAGCCTACAGAGTGCTCAACAAGAGGACAATGGTTACAGAAGAATCCATCCATGTGGTGTTTGATGAACCCAACATAAATGGAGAAGACATTGAAGAGTCAGCTGATAAGCTGAATCAACCAACCATGCAGAAGAGTCCCTATGTTGAAGTCAAGCGGAATTATAAATCCGGATGAAGATGAGATAGTGAGTCTCAAAGACAGTGGAAAATGCAACTAAATGATGATGAGAGAGTTGATCAAAATAACACAACTGCAAGACGACTGAATCCAGCTAACTTACTTCAACTCGGATGTAAGATGGCTGAGAGACCATCCACCAGAACTAATCATTGGAGATGTAAGAGAAGGTGTGAAAACTAGATCAGAACTCAACAAGAAGCAATGTTCACTTGCCTTCATCTCACAAATAGAGCCAAAAGATGTGTCACAAGCATTGGATGACACACATTGGATTCAAGCCATGCAAGAAGAGCTAAATCGGTTTGAGAGGAATAAAGTGTGGGAATTGGTTCAAAGACATACCCATCAAAATGTTATTGGCACTAAATGGGTGTTCAAAAACAAGATGAATGAGGAAGGTTTTGTGGTGAGAAACAAAGCAAGATTGGTAGCCAAAGGGTATTGCCAAGAAGAAGGAATAGATTTTGATGAAACTTTTGCTCTGTGGCAAGATTGGAAGCAATAAGAATGTTTCTTGCCTATGCAACTCCCAAGAACTTTATTGTATATCAAATGGATGTAAAGAGTGCATTCCTTAATGGGTTATTAGAAGAAGAAGTATATGTTGAACAACCTCCAGGATTTGAGCAAAAGACACTTGGAGATAAGGTATACAAACTCAAGAAAGCTTTATATGGTTTGAAACAGGCACCCAGAGCATGGTATGATACATTATCACAATTCCTAACTGAGAACGGATTCACAAAAGGCAAAGTGGATAGAACACTCTTCAGAATTCAAGACGGGAAGAGTATATCTTGCTGTTCAAATATATGTGGTTGACATCATCTTTGGATCCACAACCAAAGAGTTGTGTGATAAATTCTCAAATCTTATGCAAAGCAAATTGAAATGAGCATGATGGGAGAGCCGACATTCTTCCTTGGACTCCAAGTGAAACAAGTGAAGGATGGAACCTTCATAAGTCGGACAAAATACACTAGAGATTTAATGAAGAAATTTGGTATGGAAGAGAAGTCTTCTCGTGAAAATACCAATGAATACATCATCAAAATGGATATGGATGCGGATGGCAAGCCTATAGATCAAACAAGATACATAGCACTTATTGGATCATTGCTCTATCTCACGGCAAGCAGGCCGGACATTACCTTTGTTGTAGGTGTATGTGCAAGATTTCAATCTGCTCCAAAAGAAAGCCACATGATTGTATGACCAAGAGAATCTTGAGATATTTGAAAGGAAGCCAAGAAGTCGGCTTATGGTATCCTAAGGAAGGTGGATTCAAGCTAATTGGATATTCGAGACTACGACTATCTTTGGATGTAGAGTTGACAGGAAAAGTACCTCGAGGCACATGTCAAATGCTTGGAAATAGGCTAATTTCCTAGTTTAGCAAAAAGCAAAATTCAATAGCCACCTCCCTTTGGTGAAGCGGAGAATACATAGCTGGGCATCTGTTGTGTCCAAGTCTTATGGATGAGACAAGTGAGAGACTATGAGATTGAAGAAAAGGAAATTCCAATTATGTGTGATAACACAAGTGCAATTGCAATCACACAAAATCGTGTTGCATTCAAGAACAAAGCACATTGATGTCGATATCACTTCATAAGAGATCATGTTGAAAAGAAGGACATCACCTTGGAATATATCTCAACCGATAAGCAATTAGTGACATATTCACAAAACCATTATGTGAATCAAGATTTGAAGAACTCAAACATGAATTGGGGTTAATTGAGCTGAGTTGATACTTAAAACTCAAAGAAAAGAGATGAAACACGAAAAGATGAAAAAGAGTTGAACCCTTAAATCTAAGTGAATCACCAGATCGGAGAATCATTTTGCATCGAGTTAGCCGACGGTGAGTATTTATGTGCAAAGAAAGAAGAGTTAAATCGGCTAAGGAATAAGCCGAGTCATTTATGAGCAAAGTGACAAAAACGCAAATCGTTTTACTAAGCGGGAATGTTTTTGAGTATGACGTCGGCATAATTATGACGTGTACAGTCAAAAGCTGCACACAAAGCTTATGATTGGATATAAATGCTGCCGCATTAAATACGAGAGATTAAAGGTTAATCGGCGTGCAAAATCTATACCGTTGATCTTGATCAAATTTCAAAAACCACCCGCACGTCCTTTCATGACCCATACTTAAACCATTTCGTCCGATTTTCTCTCACTTTACCAAAACTGTTCATATCTCTCAAAGGCAAAAGAAAGAAATTTTCTCTCAAAACCCTACAAATCCTCAAGTTCATTTTCTAAGTTTCGTTCGATAAAACATCTAGAAATGGCACCTACTCATGATTTTGTCAAGCTAGGAAAGCAAATCCACACTGGGTCTACTGTGGATTTCGACGGCATGCTTAAATAGGGATCCGACAACACTCTCGTGAAGAAGATTGCTGAGAAGCTGGAAAAATCTGGATTAAAACCATTTTTGACGATGGAGTTCCCAATGACCTACGTGGAAGAGGTCGCACAGTTCTACGTGAACGCTGAAGTTCACGATGAGGGCATCAAGTCCTCTGTTCACGGAAAAGAGTTCACCATTACTGCCAAGTATCTGGCAGAACATTGTTTGTTGCGGAAGGAGTGCCGGAGATTTATGAAGCGATGTTGACCTGGTTCTTTGCTTGGAAGGAGGTAGCCAAGTCCGATTGTCTTTGCGAAAGTGGTCTATCTGACTAATAAGAAGTCGCTTTGAAAAGAAGACTACCACAAATTGCTTTGGACATTGTTGCCAAATGCATAGACATCAAATTTGGAAGCTTTGACCGATTGTCCAAAGCTGTCGATCGTAGTGGCTGCGATCATTGAAGAAAAGAAAGTGAATTGGGCTGAGTTTGTATACGGCCGCAGACTCTGCAAGAGTCTTTGAAATAAATCCTTCAAGGAGGATGGTACATTTGGAGGTTCCTCTGGGATACGGCCTGGTGATTGGCGGATGATGGAAATAAAAGAAGTCCCTCTTCGACATGGAAAGGCATTCCATGTAAACAAGAAGATGTTCTGGTCAAACCTCTTGGCCAAGAAGAGAGCTTACGCTAAGAGAGCGATACGAGTGAGGGGGAATTATCTCGGCCGGATGATACTGATTGTCTCCTCCTCCTAAGAAGACGCTGCTAAGAAGATTCTTTGCCCCTGCAAAGAAAGAAAAAGAAATTTGCACTGCCCAAAATGCCGTAAGTCACCGCCCCGCGGGCCGTGTCTCCCGCCCCTGCGGCCGTAGTGGAGAAGGAACCGTTAATCCCTTCTCCGGTGATCAAGAAGAAGAGGATCGCCAAAAGAAAAGAAAGCGTTTGCCTCTAAAACAAGCTGCGAAGGCACTTACCTTCAACGAACCAGGAGAAAGTGGAACCGGATGTTCCTACGGTGAAAACAAAAAGAAGAAGAAGAATTTCCAAGCTCTCCGAGCTTGAGAAGACAGCAGTAGTCGCCACTCGGTGGAAAAGATACCCGAGCTGGATTTGGAGAAGTAGAGTCTCAGGAAGTTATTAATGAAACGGCCAAGTCTGCTTGTGGGCCGATCAGCAGAGGCAACTCAAGACCCAATCGTAGAGAGAATAGCCGAGGAACAAGGAATGGCGAGAACAACCGAATCACCTATTGACAAGGTTGTTTCTCCGCCCGTAACAGAGGCTACCGAGGATGTCGGAAAGCAAAGTCGCTACCCTTAATCCTCGGGAAATGAGGGCCAGCAAGAGAATGATGAAGACGATGTAATCATGTACTCTCCATTGTATCCAGACATCCAAAATCGTCTGCATGAGAGTGGAGAAAATGGAAGTTGAACCTATCCAGTGCGGTTTGAAAGACAGAGTGCATTCTGAGGAAGAAGAACTCTTGAGGTTTCTTGAGGTTGACAGAGTCTGCAAGCCCTTGACGAGGATAATTGTATCAATATACCGCAGATTCGGAAAGAAAACGAATGGGCTAGACCAGCGAGGACGCGAGAAGCACGTGAGAAGGCCAAAGATCGCCCTCTCTCACGCACCGCCGATCATACACATCCTCACCTTGACGCCCTATCGCAGGTGGTGATGGGGATCTAGACCTGCTGGCGCCCACGGAAGAGTTGCAAGCTGCACAAGCGAGTGCAAGAATCCGAGAATCCTACATGAGCGAAGGATGATGGAGGGACCAGGGGAGTCCTCCAAATCACGGTGGAGATTGATCCTATGGGAGTGGTGCACCATATTGCCACATGTTGTCGCGCCACCACTTCCCGGCTCATTCGGAGGAAGGAGTTAAGGAACTGGCGATGGCGGGATTGTGTGGACCCCGGTCGAGCCAACCCCTAATGAAGGTGTCTTACCACCGCCCCAACGGCTGAATACTCAAACGAAACAAGGGAGTCCGGAGACGAGTGACCCCATTCCAAGTCACTCACCGGGGTGTGCCAGGGGAAACTCCTCCATCGTAGCAAGGTCGGAGGATCTTGCGGTGACTCCACAATGAATCTCGGAGGTGAAGTGGAGAAGGAACAACAATCGAATACACAACAAGTTGCCATTCACGAGGCTCGGGAGATAGTTATGATGTCTCGGGGTGAAGTGCCAATCGCTCTCTGAGCAGCCAATGACGCGATGCGATGCGATTGAGGCACTGAGGGAGGAATCGCCTGGGAGTTAACACTGGGCAATGAAAGTGCAATCCATGGAGTTGAGACTCCGGTGGATGCCACCTCGAAGACCCAAGACTGACACATTGTCGAAGGGAATGTCCATGGCCTCATTGCAGTTGAGACTGCAGGAGGTAATGAAGGCCAACGGAAGGATGAGACTTCCGGAGTAAAAAAAAAAGCACGAGAACATCCCTCCTGCTATCATTGACCCATCTGAAAAGGAGATAAGTGCTCTTCACGATTCCCAGGATAATCCTGATGTAACCTTTCTGGGATCCGAAGGTGAAGATGAAGCTGAGTCATCCCCTATTGCCGATCCAAAAGACTCAGCCGAGGATGTTCTTCCAACCACGAGCAAGTCTGACCTTAAGACTACTCGCCAAACATTTAACTTTGATGATGAGCCACCCATGGAAATCTCATCATCGTCCGATGACGCTTCTGATATGGCCGAGGACCAGTCAACTCATGTGGAAAAACCAGCTGAGATCGAAGAAGCTGTTAAGGCAGTGAGGCTCGGCAAAGCGGGTCAACTTCACAATGACCACAATCAAACATAGTCAAGCGCACAGGCTCCCAAGCTGCAGCAGGATCGACTCCACCGGGACCTTCACGAGCACAAGTTGTCATTGAGCAGATTCCCGTTGCCCGTGATGATCCTTTTGTAGAATCATTTCCCTTCTCTCTGGAGGTACCTGACCTCCCTGAAGAATCAGCTAGAGATCGAGAACGCTTCCATAAACCTGATCCTGTTATTCCAACAGATACCATCATTCCAGCAGACTTTGACTTTGACGCTGCTTGGCCGCCAGCTGAGACAGAAGTGACAGCTGAGGTTCGGGAAGTTTTCAAAGCCTTATTTGCAGAGATTGAAAAGATGGAGAGGCACCAGGCCTCACTGGACATGAGGCTGGATAACAGAGACGCAAACCTTACTGCCGATCTGCGAGGCATAATTGTCAGGATCCGGGAATGGTGGAAAAACCGAGACCGAAGAAGCTGTTAAGACAGTGAGGCTCGCAAAAGTCGGGTCAACTTCACAAATGGACCACAACCGAAACAGAGTTAATCGCACGGGCTCCCCTGCCGCAGCAGGATCGACTCCACCAGGGACCTTCACGAGCACAAGTTGTCATTGAGCGATTCCCGTTGCCGTGATGATCCTTTTGTAGAATCGTTTCCCTTCTCTCTAAAGGTACCGACCTCCCGAAGAATCAGCTAGAGATCGAGAAACTTCCATAAACCCGATCCTGTTATTCCAACAGATACCATCATTCCAGCAGACTTTGACTTTGATTTGCTTGGCCGCCACCGATGAGGAAGTGACGGTGAGGTTCTCGAAGTTTTCAAAGCCTTATTCCCGGTGACTCTGCCGCTCCAACACTGCAATACCCATGGTGAAAAAGAGAAAGACGATTGAAGCAGGGGATGAAATAAGTGGAAGGAAAGATGGATGCGAGTTATGAACATTTCAAACAACATGGAGGCATTCCAATGACAGAGACACCTATACCATTTTAGATGTCGGAACCGAGCCAAGATTTGTTGATGAATTCATGACGCTCGATCTCAAGGTTACTTCGCAAACATGTCCATGGCTCAAGCACTGGGATTTGTCTTGGGAAAAAGGTCTCAAACTATGTGAAGAGGTCGACAGCAACAGATCTGCATGGCGGCAAGCTACTCGCTAGTCACTAAGCCGGGAAAAAGAAGGCCCCAAGACAATACACGCCAGAGGAATAGGAAGAAGAAGTGGTGGAGGAAGAGGTTTGGACCAGGCCTCGCCCAAAAACATTGAGTACATAGATCTAGGCAAGAAAGGATGGATCTATTGGGTGGATTTGAAGTAGCCAACCTGTAAGTGGCTAAGAACAATCTTTGAGTATGTGAAGAGAATTGAACAAGAAAATAAAAGACAAACTCAGCTATGGGATGAAAGACAAGAAAGAAAGAGAAGAGATGAAGCCGCCGAGAAAGGCTTATGAGAAAAAAAAGGCGGTGAAGATGAGAAGAAGAGGAAAAGGTCCGAGGATGACAGAGTCAAGAAGAAGAGAAAAGAAGGAGACATCGAAGGAGATGAAGTGTTGATGTCACCCCTTCATGTATTTTACTATGTAAATACATTTTTATGTAAGTCTTCTGTACATCGAATAAAATCGTACAATTTCTATACTTGTGTAGATATAGAACAACATAGTTACTCTAAGTTCTATTTAAGCTACGATACACTTTGTAATGCTTGACTATGTAAAGAACAAGAATGTTATGATCAATAAAAGATTAATTCTAAGCATACATTCTGTGATTCTACATTTTTCCGCACGTATCTTTCTTTGTTTATTTATTGTATGAATGTTTTAAGTTTTGGCATCATCAAAAAGGGGGGAAATTGTTGGGATATTAATTTTTAGATTTTGATGAATGCCATGTAAAACTTAGAATAGAAAGTTGGCACCCCATTTTTCGTTGTAAATTGCATTGTAATAGATAAGGTTGGTCGAAATGAGTCAAGTCGGCTATGCCTGAACATGCAATAAGACAACCGGAGATTAGAAGGAAGACTTCATTTGCAATGTCTTTTGAGTGTGGCAAAGAAGAGAAGATATAGGCTGAGTGAAGTATCGTCAAGACAACTCAAGACAACCAAGTCTCTAGTTGAAGTGACAGAAGAGTCATCCAATGATTGGAAGGCGACTGAAAGTCGGGAAAGTTAAGAAAATGCAGTCAAGTCGAGATAATCGAAAGAGATCCGTTGTACGAAGTCAAGAGAATTACTTAAACAAGTAATACCTCCATACGCCTTTCTTGAAGTACTTCGATCCCTTAAGCGTGCAAAAGGAATAAACCAATAGGAAACATCGAAACTGTGTCGAGAACTACGAAAAGCTAAAGAATCATTCATACGAGGAAGTGGCAATTCCAAGATCGCAACAAGACAAGCCAACGACCACAAGTGTTTTTGAAAGATCACTATAAAAGGTGAGGAATCACTACGAGAGAAGGTTACTGAACCACGAACATTCAAGCTAACATTCGAACTATAACCAAAAATATTCTCAAGTCATTCAAGATCAATCCTCAAACTGCTACATTACGAAGGAAATCAATCCAACACTCATCCTGTTAAGGAAAGACAACTTCTATCGTTGAAGAGGAAAATATTTGAAGAATTAAAGGGGTCTACATTCCACGGAGGATTGTAGGAAGGTTCAAGAGTTGAATAGTCTCGAGTTTTGGAGGCTTCGTGATCAAATCCAAGAAGCTTGAGCAAGTGGGTTGTAGTAGCAAGCAGCCGCTGCCACTGTGAAGAAGGTCGTCATTTCAGAAGCCAGACTATGTGACCAAGGCATCTTCCATCGAGTCCCAAAGGATCAAGTCATTTGTGTGATCAAGACTTGTATACGATCGTTAACCACTTTGTATATTGATCAATACTTAGTGGATTCCTCCAGGAGTTGAGAGAAGAGAGGAGTAGAAGAATTACCCCATCTTGAACCTCTATAAAAACTTATTGTGTCATTTACATTTTCAAAGCACTTTAATTTATGCATATTACTTTTATATCTCCGGCCGATTAATTTGCTATCAATTGATAATCAACAAAGTTTAAAACCTAGTATTAAAACAAACTTAACCAAATTCAAGGGTGTTAAGTCTTAGTTGAAAACATATATCGGTCGAGTTAAGTCATTAGTCAAAGCAGTGAGCATTCTTGTTGATAGAATAACAATTTGTTTTGACTAAAACTTAACTTGACCGTGATATGTTTTATTAGGAAGACTTAACACCCTTGAATTTGGTTTAAGTTTGTTTTAATACTTGGTTTTAGCACTTTGTTGATTATCAATTGGATGGCAAATTTATCAGCAAATATCAAAATAATATGCATAAATTAAAGTCTTCGAAATGTAAATGACACAATAAGTTTTTATAGAGGTTCAAGATGGGGTAATTCTTCTACTCCTCTCTTCTCCAACTCCCGGAGGAATCCACTAAGTATTGATCAAGATACAAAGTGGTTAACGATCGATACAAGTCTTGATCACGGTGACTTGATCCTTTGGGACGGGACCGGAGATGCCTTGGTCACATACCGGCTTCTCGACGACTCGCCTTTCTTCACAGCGAGGCGCTTTGCTACTACAACCCACTTGCTCAAGCTTCTTGGATTTGATCACGAATCCCTCAAAACTCGAGACCGGTTCAACTGAACCTTCCTACAATCCTCCGTGGAATGTAGACCCCTTAATTCTTCAAATATTTTCCTCTTCAACTCGATATAAGTTGTCTTTCCTTAATGATGAGTGTTGGATTGATTTCCTTCGTAATGTAGGCTTGAGGATTGATCTTGAATGACTTGAGTAGGTTATAGTTTGAATAAGAGCTTGAAAGTTCCAGTCACGATCTTAACCTTTTCTCAATTAGATTCCTTAGCCTTTTATAGTATTCTTTTGCAAATTTGCCCGTTGAAGAGATAGGTCAAAATTTCAAAAGACACTTGTGGTCGTTGGCTTCTCTTGTTGCGGTTCTTGGAATTGACATTTCCTCGTATGAATGAGACTTGACTTTTCGTAGTTCGACATAGGTGCGAGCTTCCCATTGGTTTATTCATTTTGCACGCTTCGACCGAGTACTTCAAGAAAGGCGTATGGAGGTATTACTTGTTTAAGTAATTCTCTTGACTTCGGCAACGGATCTCTTTCGATTATCTCGACTTGACCGCATTTTCTTAACTTTCCCGATTGACTTCGAGTCGCCTTCCAATCATTGGATGACTCTTTGTCACTTCAACTAGAGACTTGGTATCTTGAGTGTCTTTGGACCGATACTTCACTCGGTTGTATCTCACCTTGCACCTTCAATGAGTTCCTATCTTGTCTTCTTTGCCACACTCGGTTGCCTTGCAGCGAAGTCTTCCTTCTAATCTCCGGTTGTCTTCTTGCATGTTCAGCATAGCCGACTTGACTATGACCGACCAGCCTTATCCATTACAATGCAATTTACAAATGAAAAAATGGGGTGCCAACTTTCTATTCTAAGTTTTACATGGCATTCATCAAAATCTAAAAATAATTTCCCAACACAAGTCCCACTGTAGATTTATCGTGCCTAGGAGCGATAAGGTAACTAGTCCTTGTGCCATCTAGCTCGGGGAGTTACAAGGAAGAACGAAGGAATCGATGTCTGATCCACACGATTCTTGTGTTAATCGGACCGAATTTCTCGTTTAGGTTGGCGTTACAATTCCATATGCAACCACTACTTGAATTGTTTAGGTTGGCGTAACAATTCCGCACGCAACCACCACTTGACTCACTCGGATACCATTCATGGTGCTTGAATATTCACGAACTATTTTCAACAAGTTATATACTACTATAATATTTTGAATATCACAATACTTGTGAATCATGTGTGATTCATGTATCATGAACCATGCATTTTTTATATAATTATTTGGGTGAATGAATGTTGAATTTTATTCGGACTGTAACGTAAGAATTTCCGCTGCTACGTTAGACCTTGATTTCGAATGTTTTAATGCATGGTTGACCATTTAAGTATTAATATTTTGTAAATCCTTTATCGGTTGATTCATTTGGCGTACCAACTGTTTTAAGTCATTGATCACATCATGGTCCCGTTTGGGGCGTTCGTGACAAATTAGGCATCATTATGTATCACATAAAATAAAGTTATTCTAAATACAAGTGATATATCTACAATTTAAATTAAGTAGTAATTAATTTAATAAAATCAATTATGAAACACTTGTTATTTTAATATAAAAGTTGGATTTTTAATAAAATAAACCTCAAGTGCTATTGTTTGGAAATATATAAATTTTTACTAAATGAGATTTCAAGACAAATATATTGTAGTTTTAAAATACTAATTTAGTAGTAGATAGTTTTCATAGATCATAAGGATGAAAAGGTTTGTTGGTAAAACATGAAATCATATTTCTTCGAAATAATTTCAAGCACTACTATATTCTTTGCTATGAATTTTAAAATTTAAAAGTAAGTTTGTTTAAATCAAAATGGTAGTTTTGCATAAAGAAAGAATTTTTTTTAATAATACTTTTTCTTACGAAATTAAGATGAAATAGATAATCGATGCTAAATCCATTAACATAATAATTTGCGCAAAATAAATGATAAATATATGAATAATTTATCGGAATATTTAATATTGTATCGGAAAAATATCCGCGATCGTGTCGTCTATGTTTGAAAAATCTAGGGCCTCACACAACGTTTCCAAATAAATTAAGATTAGGAAATAAGATATTTTAAGTTTTTTTTATCGAAAGCTTGTCATGGGCAGCGTAATGAAATGGAAGCTGATAGAAAACGTGTAAAACGTATATGCTTGAATATGGTTTCAATTCGAATATTGCAGCTTAAGGACAACAATATATAGTACACAGCCACACAAACACGCATCCACACACACACACACACATACACATATATATATATATATATATATATACACGTGGTGTGTGATTTAAAGACGGTACTTAAATATCATTTACCTAACCAATTTAATACTAAACACAAACTATTTACCACACTTTCTACAATTTCTTTTATCAATCGCTCATATCCCAAGTTTTTAAGTAAATATTGCAATAATTAAATCTTAAGTAAGATAATAGAATTAGGTTTTGAATTACAATTTTTTTGTGCATGTATTTTTGTTATGGAAATGACAGTCTCCACGTGTTACATTGGAATTTAACAAAGGCCAAAAGATCAAATTTCATTGCATCCACACATAACACTTAAGACAACTCAAGAAACAATAAGGAAAAAGAAACAAAGAGATCATTACATATGATCCATGCTCTGCATTCACAAACATACAACTTATAATTAAGTTATAATTATTAAGATTGTCCATCCACAATAACATTAGTACAAGTGAATGATTATTATTACACCGGGAGATTGATGAGTTATCAATTCAGGTGACAATGGCCATGATCAACTTCACAGTAGCCGCATCCTACAGCGTGGCAAATTGTGTCTTCGGTACAAGGAACAAGTTCACAATCAAGCTGGAGCAGCTTTCTTGGTGATAATATTGCTGACGTTGTTTCTGCAGCTTCCACCGCTGCAACAACTGCAACGAGTATACAACATCATATATATTTCATCTTTATTCTTTAATACATATAAAAAATATATATATATATATATATATATATATATATATATACATGTATGTGTTTGTCTGATAGAGAGAGAAGGAGATGACTTACCAAGCAAAAGCACAACAAAGAAACCCAACTTATTAACCATAGATGATTGAGTAGTCCTCCCCATCTTACTTAGAAATTAGGTTTGATTTTCAAGTGTTTGAGCATTTGATTCGATGAAGAATGACATATTTATAGGAAAAATTTATTTGTATTTTTTTTATTGGTCACAAAAAAAAGTAATTAATTAGTTAAATACTAATTAATGCAACATTGGTGTGTTGTACGTAATCATGCATATATAATTGTTTTTGTTTAATATTTTTAACTAATTTGGTCAACTATTATCTTATTGGAGGAATGCCCACAGGGAAAAAAATTAAATGATGAAAGTACATATTTGTCCCTCTAAAGACAACAAAAGATAATGGACAACATAAAGGAAACTTAGAAAGAGTATACAATAAATATAAATATTATACGGAGAAGTTTTATTCTAACTAAATAAAAGGATAAAATTATGATTTTGAATATTTTCCTTGGTTAATGAGACTCAAATAGAAGATAGTTTCGAAAACTTTGAATTTCTTTAGAAAAAGTTTTCGTTTATAATTTTTTCTTGATAAACTTCCTTGTTTGGTTTACATTTCAATTGCATTACCAATATTTTTAGCATCGAATATATTATTATTATATTATTGTGTAAATATGAAAATATATACGATTAGTTATATCTATCATTTAAACATTATTTTTAATTATGGTGTTTCAACATGAAAAAACTTGAACTAGGGTATCAAAATACTTGAACAAGATTCAGAATGAGTTTGACAGATACATGAAATAAAGTGATTACTTGAAGGTATAAGTTTAGAATACTTCTTGAAAATGAAAATAAATTTTTACTATGATGAAAATATATAAAGTAAGTTTATTTCTGGAGCTTTAGATATCCCGAAATTGAGCGATTCATTCTGCAATGAAAACAAACGAGATCTTGATTTCCTATGATACAATATCTTTTTTCCAAGGCCATTATATATATATATATATATATATATACATGTATTTTTTAATTCTCTTTTTCCCTTATTAGTTAATTTTGCTTACTTTAGATTAGATATTTATCAATAAACTCAAATTCCAAAATTTTGAAGTTTTTGAAAAGTTAAGAAGATTCCTTATATTGCACTAAGTAATAACTACAATGAAAAATGAAAATTTTGTTTGGGTGGTTGTTCCGTGGTGTACACCAATCATCTTGTCGCTTTTACGTTCCAGAAGGCATTTATACATAATAGTTTTATTCTTTTAACTTTGTCAACTATCAATGTATGTTTGAATGGGTTCAATGAATTTAGATTTTATATTAATTTTATTTTACTGATATATTTTTTGAATGTTAAATATATTGATATTTACATTTTTCTCGAATTACTTATCAATCATCATTTGAGGATAAAATACATAGTTATAGTATGGCCCCTTTAAAAAATCATTTTATTCCAAATAACTATTTGTCAACTATTATTGTCTAGAAGAATATACTTAAAAAAATGTTGTTTACCTATATATTATATACATATAAATGTTTTTCAATGTACTTGTCAATATTCTTTTTAATTAAATAATAATTTGTCAAATATCAATATCTCTTATAGACAATATGCTTAAGGGTTGATTTAAAAAAAAATATTGATCTTGATACAATTGCTCTTATTTATTAGTTGTCGTATGTGTACACCAATCATCATGTCCCTACAACCTGCCAAAAGATATTTAAATAATACAACTTTATTTCTTGAACATTGTCTACTATCATCTGTATGAATTGTTCGAAGAATTAAGAATTTGTAAGATTTTTAATATTAGTGAAATATTTTTTGAATGTTAGCGGTATAGATATCTATATTTTGTACTAAAAGAATATGAATAATCATTTGGGGATAAAGAAATTTTCAACATGTAATACGGTTTTTCGAGTTTGATACACAATTATTTTCTTTGAAACTCATCATCTAAACTTCGCAGTAGTTGCTGCCGACATCACTAAAATAGTTGAACTAGATTTCAAAAATGAGTTTGAGAGATTCATGAAAATAAGCTAATTACTTATAGGTATAAGATTTAGAATACTTCTTGAAAATGAAAATAAACTCTTATTATGATTAAAATGGTCAAAATAAGTTTATTTCTGGAGTTCCAGATATCCAAAAATTAAACGATTTGTTCTAGGAATTAAGACAAACATGATTTTAATTTTTAACGACATAATATATTTTTTCCTAATTTCTTATATATTTTTTGATTTTTTTTGCATTGTTAATTAATTTTGCTTACTTCAATTTAAATAATATGAAACATATCAATCAACTAAACTTATAAAATTTTGAAAGTTTTCAAAATTTAAGTAGTGATTCCTTATATTGCAGTAAATAATAACTAAAATAATAAATTAGAATTTGGGTTTGGGTTGTTGTCCATTGTTGTACACCAAACATCGTCTCCTTCTACCTGCCAAATGTCATTTATATATAAAAAAATTATTCCTTTAATTTCGTCAACTATCATCATCTATATAAATTGTTCAAAGAATTTAGAATTTGTATGATTTTTACTTCCAATGGAATTTTTTAATACTATCTATATACATACATTTTTCTTTAAGTGTTTATCAATTATCATATGGGGAAAAATTAGTTTGCAACTTATAGTATGACCTTTTAAAAAAAAATCATTTTCATGTAATGATTATTTGTCAACTATTATTGTCTTCAAGTTTATGTATAAGGAATATTGTTTACTTATATATTATATACATACATTTTTTTCAAGAGTACTTATCATATTCTTTTTAATTAAAAAATAATTTGTCAACTACCATTGCGTCCTATAGATAATATGCTTCGGGTTGTTGGTTTTAAAAATAAAAAATTGATAGTTATACATTTGTTCTTATCTAGTTGTTGTCCTATGGTGTACAACAATCATCTTGCCCCTTCAACCTGCCAAAAGCTATTCAAATAATACAAATGTATTCCTTTAATTTTGTTTACTATCATCTTCTCTATGAATGGTTCAAAGATTTAAGAAATTATATGATTTACATCATTAGTGGAATTTTTTTTTAATGTTGACTGGGTAGATATTTATATCTTTTTTTTTTACTAAAAACTTATCAATAATCATTTCGCAATAAAGAATTTTGCAACATGTAATGTGACCCTTTTCAAGTTTGTTACTCAATTTTTTCTTGGAAACTCGACATCTATAATTTTCGGTATTGTAAAGTTACATTCTCAGACATATATCCTACAGTGGAGTATACCATCAAGACGCCATTGCGTGCACAACACGTGAAGGAAAAGTTAAAAATCATTTAAAGTTTGGTGAAAAAGTGCAATAATTTTTTTAACTTTAGATGATTTGACGGTCTTGCCCTCATACCCTGCGTACGTGATGGAATCTCGATGGCTTTCCGGATCCTGTGGCTGCATTATTTAGATTCGACAAAGTTTGGGTACTAAGTCTTCGAGAAATAAAAATTACGCATTAATGCAGAAGGGCTATAGTACCCACTTGTCACTTAACTAAACAATTATTTGTCAACATTGCCTACATGAATATGCTTGGCGATTCTTGAATTTTCATATATACATTTTTTTCAAAGTACATATCGATCAGCTATCGTTATGTACAAGAATATGCTTGAGGATTTTTGTTTTAAGAAAAAACTTTTCTTTATATATATACATTCTTTTCAAATTACTTATCAATAATACTTCTTAATAAATAAATATTTGTCAACTATCACTGTCTATAATGATATTCTTTTATTTGTTGTTATTATTTAGATTTGTCCCTTTCACCTACCAAAAGCCATTTAGTATAACAAGATTTATTTGGACTATTTCCAATGCATAAATTATAGGGTTATTGATTTTTTAGCACCGACCTATAGGCACTTTGCTAATTTGGTATTTGACGTTTCCGAGTTACCAATTTATAAGGCTTCACATTTTTTTATAAATTGGTCCTATTCACTTTTAAGGACGAAAATGCCCCCAAGATTTTTTTATTTTTTGTTAAAAAGATAAGTTTTAGTTAGAATTATTAAATTTAAAAAATAAATTTAATTAAGAAATAACTTATTATTATTTAAATGAAATTATCAAATTCTTAATGGTAAAAACTAAAATAATATAAATTATTTTTTTAAATTCAATTAAAAATTAATTAACAATTAGTATATTAATAAAACAAATTGATATAATTTTCTTATTTACTATCTTAATTTTAATTTTTAAGTTATTAAATTTTCATTTTAATTTTTAAAATTATTTAACTAAACTAATTTTTCTTTCAGACTAATTAAATTTTAATTTATTTTTATTAATTAACTAGTTTAGCGTAAGTAGTTTTATTTTTTCTAAAAATTCATTAATATTTTTATAAACTTGTTTTTATTTTTATTAATTAACTTAATTAAAATTTTAAATGATTTTATAATTTAAATAAGTATACTCAAAAATTCATTTTGAGTATACTTATATTTCTTGGGGGCATTTTCATCCTTAAAAGTGAATAGGTATCAATTTATAAAAAAATGTGAAGTATGAGTACTAAATTGGTAAGTCAGAAATGTCAAGTACCAAACCCGCAATGTGCCTATAGGTCGTGTACTTAAAAATCAACAACCCTAAATTATATTCGTTACATCCATCTCGATCGAAAAATCATTTTTCTCATCTTGTTTTCTTGGTTTAAAGTATTTTTCAACTCTTTATTAAAACATCAGGAAAAGAATATTCGAAAATATATGATAAAAAAAATTGTTGAAAGTTATACAATTAAGAGTATACAATTGAAGAAAGAATATCACCCTCATACCGGGATTGTTGACAAATGTGTTATTCAATGCTAAGTTTTTCCGATGAGAACTTGGTCAAGATCTATTTTAATAAAACCGAAGGGCAATAGTTGTAATCTTGTGATACCCAGCGTTTAAATAAAAACGTAAATGTCGATATGATAATTAAGTTTCAAAGTATTATAGTTGGTTAGTGAATTAGTAATTATAATGGTTTTAAAGATAGAATTAAGTGAGATTGATTAATGGTAATAATTGAGATTTTGGAAATGCTTATCTTGTGGATTATTCGTCTTGAATGATTAGTTGGAGATCATTTTAGAGTTGAATGAATTTAATTATTTGTAGATTTTATTATTTTATTATGGGATTACTATTAAAGTAATTTTTAAGATTCATAGACTTTTTTATTTTATTAAAGTTTCTACGTTTAGTTGCTTACTCACTATTAATTAGTGAACTGGATATTTTTATAGATATTAGTATTAAGAGTTTAATAATTTTTTAGGCTTGTAGAACAAGCCTAGCACCTTGGACCAAACCCATTTGTTAATTTTAGTATTTAGATCAAAACACCTTAGCCTAATATTTAACCCAAAAAACCAAAACCAAAGCCATAGCCCATCAACCCGGTCCCGAACATATCCTATCCAATTTGTCAATGTCACGCCCAATTTACATACCCAATAAAATAGAATAGCGTCCAACGGTACAACCCAAATATTCAAACTTAGGCCGACAAGAGCTATTATCTAAGTACAAATAACAAAAAATAAAAATACAAATGGAAGCTTATAACTCATGACATACAATTATTTTAGAGTTGTAACTCACCTAACTATTATAAGATAAAATAGTTATATTGATCGGGCGTGGATTTAATACGCTCTTCAAATGTAAAATCGCTATGTAGAGTCACTCGATCCGAAAGCCTCAGATCGATCTCATCGATTTCAAAATATTCGGTCTCTCGAAAAGTTTTTATGAAAATCGTGGGGTGAGCTAAACGAGCTCAATGGGTTGGGGTAGAGGAATGCAATATTTGTTTAATGAAAGATTAAGTGTTTCTTTGTGAAAAATACTTAATGTATCTAAAAATATTTATGTATGCATGATAATAATGCACATAAAAATTATTTGCCGTAATGATCAAGAACATATCGCAATTCAATACTCGATATATAAATTTTCGATGCTATCGGTGATGCAATGCACATGGTGTAACTTGATTAGTCAAATACGGTATTTTACTTTTCAAATGTACCAATAGATATCCCGATTTTTTAAAACAAATAGTGGATATCTTATTTTACAAACAAAGTTATTTTAATATAAACAGTTAGTCAATTAGTTCGTCAGCCCAAAATAAGAAACGTAGGATCAGTGTTGATCGGACACTAATCTCGTTCGTTCTCCTTGTTACTTCCACTAACATTTGGCCAAGCCCTGTCACCTTATCCCTCCCACTAGGCTCGACGTCTCTTTGGCTCGGGCTTTTGCCCCATAGATCGTCATATTCATGAATATACCGTTCTACGACCAAGTTCTCACACCGTCTCCGCCCGACCGAAAATGGGATTAGGCTTATGGGTAGTCAAACAAGGACCACAGCAACCTGTTTGATCCATTGTCCACCCTACCCACACCTCAATACACTCAAACAAATCAATATTTTTGTCAAAGTGACATTTATTTGTTCAAAGGTCGAGTCAGCGATTACAACAGCTTAAAATGCAAGCGAATATGATCATGAATGATATACTTTATGTTTTCTCTAATAAAGAAAATTATCCTGGAAGAACGCAAAATATAATCATAGAATAACCTTATATCGTGAACTTTATGAAAATGATGTATATCGTGAAATTATGCAATTGCTTATTGTTATGAAGTTTATGAAATAACTAATGTCGTGAATTTTATGAAATTACAAGCAAACCTAATTTTTCTTTAGAAAGATGATAATTTGCCCACCTTTGACTTAAATGTTGCTTTAATGATGCGCATGCTGCAAATCCTAGTTATCGGGCTCGATCTCGTTCCTGCACTTTATTAGTTTTTACGATTAGATGTCGAACTCGGTTTCTACAGAAGTTCGGGTAATTAAGTAACGGAATTGCGGTTTAACAACATGGTATTAAGAAATCATACTCCAGTTTAATTGCAAAATCGCATATTAATTAATGGTTATTATAATAAATTAAACTTATGAGAATTATACTATACGGTCTGTAGACATTATTCAATCTAGTGTATTGTATGCATATATATATATATAAAAGTTTTATTTACATGTTATTAAATAGAAAATTTATAAGAATATAGTTGCAATATTAATTAAATCTGGGTTTTAACATTTAGCTGCACCTATTTTTATCCTTTACTAATTGTTACTAAGGAAAATAGTAATTATTCACATAAAATGTTGCCCAAATCTGAATTTAATTAGATTAAGATATAAATAAAAGACGGTTTAATATTTAAATTTTAATAATCCTAAAAATAGTATTTTAATAAGACTAATGTTTAACAGAAACAACCTTTTAATAGTTATTGGTTATAATTTACATTTTATTTTATTATATCCAAATCAGGTCCAAATTTCAGAGATTCCAATTCTAGGGCAGTAGGTTCTCAAGTTCTCATAACTCAATTAATCATAAAGGGTTATTATTAAATTAGTCTTCATTAAAATTATAATTTATTTCAATATTATACAAAATTACATATAAAACCTTTATAATGAATTACGAATATGTTTTAATAAGAACAATTAACTTCACATCACAATCAACTAAAAATTACCTCTAACCATAAAAAGCAAGAAAATGGCAGATTGATGCTTATGCAAAAAAGAAAAGAAAAAAATATACTTTCTTTTTCTTCTTCAAAATTTATTAAAACAAAAGTAATTACCCACATTTGATTTTAACACCAAAAATCCTTTCAAAACTCCTCCAGTCCTGCAATCCCAAGCTTCCAAAGGTTACTTCTAAGGTTGGATAAGCTATATCCCAAGTTAATCTCAATATTGAACACCAATTCCAACCTCCAGCCAACTTGCAGCTTCTAGTCACAACACTCTTTGCAATTTAACCTCAGTTGGATGCTACTATGTGGGTTGATTGTGAAAGAATTATTTGCTGAGGTTTAAAGTGTAAATATTCGAGGAGAAATTGAGAAAAAGAATCCGCATCCTCCTTCCGACATGTTCGGCCGAGACTTGGAGAGGAAACAAAAAGTTTAGGTGCGATTGGATGTGAGCGAAAATCAATTTTGTTCCGCTGGAGAATTTATTTTGACCAAACATGCGATTGTTTATGAAAATTTTCAGAAAATATACTATTTTCTCACTTTCACTTTTTCTCACTTTTTCTTTCACCTATCACATCTACACATTTTTTCAAAAAAAAAAAAATCATTATTACACATTATCCCATAAATTTCACTATTCATTTTACTCACACATTTCTAACTACCAATCACATCCAATCATTATTTTACTATTTTCACATCAAATCAACTTTCATCATTACTTTTTTATCTCACATCCAATCCACTCTTAAATTTCATCTTTTTTCTCCCAAATTATTTTCCACTACTATTTGTATATACATATTTTTATAAAAGTGATGGTCAAGTGATGGGGTCAAAAATTGAGTTGATTGACATAAAATGTAATGGGCTTAATTAGAGGGTCGGTTTTCCAAAAAAAAAATGTCGAAATTACATGAGTTATGGATAATAAAGTTAGAGTCCACTAATATAAGATTTAATGAAATACTAATCCAATCACTAAATTAATATTACACTAAATAAAAAAATAGTTAATGATACCAATAACCCTTCACAAAAGTTTCTAAAAATTTAATTATTCTAACAAATAAAGTTGTAGTTAACAATTAATTAAACATTCCGAAAAAATATCTAATCATGCACGTATATAATATGCTAATCAATTGATATTGCTCAATTCTTAAATAAACCAAAAAAAAATAATTAAAACTGAACAATGTGTCCGTTCCTTGATTTTCAATAATTCATATTAGATGATCCTCTCCACTACTAACCACAATACATATTTCACAAATGAACCCAAATATAATGAATTATTCCAACTGTTCAAAATAAATCAATCTTATTTATTTCTAAATAAACTCAAATATTTATCACTTTGATATTTACATTGTTATCCAAATACGGGGTCTCACAGTCAAGCTCTAAATTATCTCACCAACCTTAACATTGAAGCAATCTTCACACATAAAAACACCTCAACAAATATAAAAAAAAAGGAAGAAGATATGATTCTCTTCCTTATCAGCGGCGCCAACAGGCCACCACCACCAATTGTCGCTGATTTCCATCACCATCTTCCATCATTTTTGTTTTGTCCTTTCTTTAGGTTTTCTCCTTCTTCCCCTACTTTTATGTTCAGTTTTTTTTTCTTCTTCTAAAAATATCTCCAAAAATACATTACTTTGTTGTTTGGCCCGAGTCTTTAAGGTTGAGGAAGTCGGTGACGGAACTAAAGGAAGACGGCCAGCCAGTAAATGCCTCCTAGACCCATAGATTGAACAAAGCTCTACACAAAGTGGGTAAATGATTAATTTATTTTGACAAATTTTGAAGAAAAAGAAACTATGTTCTTATTATACTTTGCATCAGTATCAACCTCTCTCTTTTGCTTTCATGATTAAAAAGGTAATTTTGGTGATTGTGATGTGAAATTAAGTCCTTCTTAATATATATCTATCTAAATAACGTTATTCCTTATTGAAGGATAAATCTCTATTAGGTACATCTTGGACTAACTTAAATTTTGATTTGAGACTAATTGAATAGTAACCCAGTATTATTAATTAGATTTTGGAAACATAAAAAAGTTTGAGCACCCACGGGACTGGATTTGCAATTTCTAACTTTTGGACACATTTATCATAATAACCTCTTCATGATTTATAATTTAGTTTAAAGATAAGTCTTGAAATCTTTATAATGATGACTCCATAATTTGAATATACATGAGAAGCCATTATTCGTATATTTAAAAGATTGGTCTTGGTTAATAACACAATATTTATATAGAGACTGAGTGGGAAATTATGAGTTGGACTAATTTTACTTCCATAACAGCAACCATAATCTAGGAAGATACATACAAATAAGCAGATTGTATGATTGATTGAATTAATAATTCATAATCTAAATAGTTTAAATAATTGATTGATGGCATTGGTGTTATATTGACTTGAGAACCCATAAAATGATATTTTTTTCATTATTTATAATGGTAACCTGTAAACTGGTACATACAATATGTATTAAGGAATAAAATTGGATTTAATAATCAAGAATACGGGCATAATTTCTAAATATTAAAGGCTATTTTTTTTTCTCTTCTAATTGTTACACTTCCAAATCTTAATTCTATCAATAGGAGATTGTTTCTGAACGAATTAGTTATAATGGGTTAATCCTAAAAGTTTCAAGGTTTTAATGGGTATACAAGAGTTTTTAACTTGGTGAGATTTGGTGTAGGTGGTATTTGAGCCTCAGTTAAGAGTTCAATTGAGGAGAGTTGTGAAAGAATATAATTGAGAAAATTGGTGATTAAACCAAAGGTGGGCAAATTATCATTTTTGTAAAGAAATTTAGGTTTGCTTGTAATTTCATGAATTTCACGACATTAACTATTCCGAACTTCACGACATTAAGCATATGCATAATTTCACGATATACATTATTTTCACGAAGTTCACAATATAAGATGGTTCTATGATTATATTTTGTGTTTCTTCCAAAATAATTTCGTCTATTAAAGGAAACATAAAGTATATCATTTATGGTGTCAAATTACATATTCATTTGCATTTTAACCATTGCAATCGCTTGACTCGGCCTTTGGCCTAAAAAATGTCACTTTGATAAAAATATTGATCGATCGAGTCCATTGCGGTGTGGGTAGGTTAGACAATGGATCGAACAAGGTTGCCTGTGGTCCTTGTTTGACTACCCATATACCTAATCCCATTTTCGGGTTGAGAGGAGGCGGCGCAGTAACTTGGGTCGAGAACGGTATATTCATGAATATGACGATCTCGGGCAAAAGCCCAGGCCAATGAGACATCGAGCCTAGTGGGAGGGATAAGGTGCCAGGGCTTTGGCCAAATATTATTGGAAGAATAAAGAGAATCCGGACAGATCAATGTCCGATCAACATCGATCCTACGTTTCTTATTTTGGCCGATTTAACTAATTGATTAATTGTTTATATTTTATTTTAAAATAAGATATCCCCTATTTGTTTTAAAAATCGGGATGTCCATTGGCATTTGAAAATTAAAAATGTTTACCGTACATGACTAATCGTTGTACAATATGCATTACATCATTGATAGCATCAAAAATTAATATATCATTATTGAATTGCGACATGTTCTTGATCATTACGGCAAATAATTCTCATGTGCATCATTTTCATGCATACATAAATATTTTCAGCACTAAGTACTTTCTCAAAGAAACTTCATCACTTTCGTTAAACAAATATTGCATTCCTCTACCCCAACCCATTGAGCTCGTTTAGCTCACCCCATTATTTTCATAAAAAAATTTCGGACATGAGGACGACACGAGACTTCTAGCTCAGAGTTGACTCTACATAGCAGTTTATGCCTGAAGAGCTTATCCGTCAGTGCTTGAACAATATAACTATTTTATCCTGTAATAGTTTGGTGAGTTACAACTATATTATAATTGTCTGGTATAATTTTTAGATTTTACTGTATTTATATTTTTTAGTTATTAGTACTTAGATAATAGCTCTTGATGAGCCTAAGATTTGAACATTTGGGTTGTACCCTATTGGATGGTATTCAATTTTATTGGGTATGTAAAATGGGACGTGACAGTAACGCCCCGATTTGCAAATATATTTGAAAGTTATTTTTCTTTTAGGCGTTACTATTTTAGAAAATTTACGAGTTGAAATCCAAATTATTTTATTATTATTTTTATAACAAAATAGGAATCAAGTTTCTCTAAACCGACATTTAATATTCCTTTAAGATCTTAACACCAACAACCAAGAATTCACATAAACTCCGCGCTCAAAGACGCAACTTTATCATAAATAAGCGCGAAAGTAGTTTCAACACAAGTTTTGACTCACAACTCGACACATTACTTTTTCAAAATGTAAATAAGCCTACATTTAATTTAAACATAAAATTAACTTCTTACATAAAAATAAAAGAAAATGGGGATCTTGGAATTATTAAGAAATTGTGGAGCCAGTCGCCATATATACTTTTCCTCGTATCCGAAAATGTTAAATAGTATTGCGGTGAGTGTTTCGCACTACACTCGTGGGGTACACTTTAAGCGACTGCATAATTTATTACAAATAGCAGAGATGCATTATACGTTGCATTTGTACGGACAAGCCGTAACTTTGTAATATGTACGAGCTCATAATGTGAAGTGATGGTCACCACAACACATAAATATGTAACAAGTACAAAAAACCGCAACATGGGATTAATGCAAAACATACTAATCATGATTAATTAAACAGTTAACTTGCATTGAATAGCAATATTACACGGTTAAGTGTAAAAGTAACCCCATCTTTATGCAGTGTACGAAAAATATGAATGTGGATGATCTCGTAAAGCTTTTTGGATTCAGCTACACCGCACCAACCATACCCTTTCTCATTCCTATTCTTTCTCTTTTCTTCTATTTCCTATGTTTTCTTACTTTCTTATTTTGTGCACTCTAATTCTTATTTCCTATATATTCGTGTGTGTTGATTTCCATCATGAGATATGCTATGTACATATATATAACCATTAGGCGATTGTGTGCAAATATATATATAATAAGTAACTTAGTGACTAAACTAACCAAATTTGCCAGATAGTTTTCTTCCATGCAAAGGAGTTAACATAATTGGTTGCATGACTAACATAGGTATCACAGTTGTGCATGCATGTGTGTCTTCTTAGTAATGGATTACTGTCCATTCATCTTTATCTTACAAAAAGGCCCTAAGGTTTGGGCTAATTACAAAAAAAAAAAGAAATTTTTGGAAATTATAAAAAATAAATTCTTTAAGTTTGATGCGTCTTATATTTTCCTCGTTCATGTGCAAAAAATATTTCAAAATCTCCCCCTACGTTTATGAAAACATTACAGTCACCCCCTTAAATTTAATACACAATCATATCTTTAAGGTTTTGGGGGACCCCGATTTTTTTAAATGGTTAAGTATATAAATCATACTCTTCACACACACACGCAACACCAAAAAAAAGATGAAATTCAACATGAAGCCTAAAATTGTAAAAAAAGAGAAATAATTCACTCAAATGTGAGGTACATATAAACTCTAACTCATACTGACAATTTTCGATGATAATGAACATTACATCATTCTCAATAATTTCCTAAAATCCTTATAAATAATGACAATTTTTAGAAAAAATCTTTTTACAAATTTTGAGTCAATAGTTTTATTTTTTCCATTGTGTTAATACTTTTCATTTTGCTTAGTTTTTTAGCTTTTGCTTAATTTTGCCCTTTTATTGAATTGATTTAGTTAGCAACATGATTTATGATCCGAGCAAAATTTTATTTATTTATTTATTTATGATTTACGAATATCGATAAACTTGGGGTGACATAGTAATTTGTGTGACTGAAATTTTATTTTTCTTGTTGTCAAATTTTTAGTGGATTAATATTACAACCGATTTTTCGCCCTTGATTTATAGTAATATTTTGAAACAAAAAGGTTGGTCGATATAAGGGCCTATTTTTTTATCCCGCTTAGGGCCCTATATTTCACAGTCCGCCCCGAATTTACAGCCCTCCACGTGTTAAACATATATTTATACACACATGTACTTTATTCATACAATATGCAAACGTAAAAGTACTATATATTTTATACTTATACATTATATATAAGTCTATATATATAATGTATTATACACGTAAGTATATGTATGTATATCTAATTCACAAATCAGACATGTTCATATATATATGTATATATGTATATAACGTGTGCGTGAGTGTTGTGTATATAAACTTTATGTTTAGTAATTAATATTTAGAAGTTACTCAATTGTTTTAAATTATAATTTAGCCCTCCTTATTTATTATATATATATATTATAGTCCCTCCATGTTTTTTTATATTATTCCTTCTAATTAATAAAATTAAACATCTTCTAATTAATAAAATAAAAACATAAAATGCCATTTTAATGCCCATAATTTTAATATTTTGGTCAAATAATTATTTTGAGATTTGGGGTATTACATTCTCCCCTCCTTAAAAAATTCGTCCTCGAAATTTATTATATCCTATGAGCTCTAGATACTTATCCTTTATCTAATCCAATATTATCAAAAGATTGTCCAACTCTTAGGGTTTTACATATGGTATGCATTTTATAACTTTCAAATCCTATCTAGCCCAAAACCTTCGAGTAGCATTCTTATAAAATCATAACCTACTTTATGGAAAAAAATTATCCCAATAATAAGAGTTCATAGCTTTTATTTGATGAAAATTCACCAAATGCAAAAATTCGTCCTATTACCTTAGATAACATAAAACCTTAAACAAATCATTTAGTTGAGATCATTCTTTCACTTGCTCATGAATTCAAGATGATATACACTAGTAGAAAATAACTATGATCCCAATATTTATTGCAAACTCTTTTCCATCAAATTTTTGAAATACTACTACTATTTCGTGACATTTAATTATTGTTCGTTTCTCTTTAGGCAAAGGTAAACCCAAAAATGCATCAAGATTTTATACATTAACATATACCAGTAACCAATACACTTGTCATCGGTTTTTCTTTCTCCATAGATTGACATGTTTGTTAGTCCTGATAAGCCCCTCAAATAGCACATTCATTTTCATAGTATATGTCCAATCTTATAGACACATCCTTACTCCCAAAATCACATTACACAAAATAATCTGTTGACAATCCAACATTCAAATCACAATTAAGATCAAACATCAAATAATATATCATCCAAATATTTCTGACTGTAATTCGTAGTCACTATCCCGACTTCCACACCATCATTACATTCATATATCAACCAAATGTTTATCTCAAAAATCCACAAATGATAAACTTGAAATTATGCATGTCGCATATATATTGATCGACATCTTAGACTATTAAAGTCCCAAAGTAACGTCAGAAAATCCACATAATCCAAATAAGACTAATCCACATTTTTCATAAGTCTCATTAATATAAGTTAACACGTGTCTCACATGTATCATGATTAATACTCAAAACAAAATACAAGCGTCAAATCTTACTCTACTCGAGTACAAACATTCATTAATCACCATGCTTAACTAATAATCCATGTATATCTCAAATACACATAACCTCGTACAGCAGATAAGTCACTAATCTAGTCGTTAGTAATACCAATAATATATAAATCAAATTCTGGTCTAACAAGATCTGAAAATAACATCTAGGTCATTCATATTCAATACACTCGATCAATTTTAATTATAATATCTCGCAAAAGTCAAGTTGCACAAAAGTAAGTAAATCAAAATATCAGATCTTATCATAGTATATTATAACATAATATTCATACGATAGCTATTATTGTTACATCATCAAGATAATTCTTCTAAGGCATCATTAGCGGTGAATAGTCCATACTTCATCTAGTACATACATAATAACGTCCTCAAAGTAATGAAGACAAAAGCCAAAGATTAGACTAAAGTTCATCATGATAACATCTTAGCGCACTAGTTCTCTAGAGCTTATATGTCATGGCGTGTAGTGAAGTTTATAAAATCATGATGCATATGTCATATGAAAACCTTTTATGAAAGGTAAATCCATGTACTTTGTGTGAAATATGTCATGAAATAATAATTGTACAATCATGAGCATATTTGAATGTATCATGGTGTGAGCAGACACTCCTCTTGCCGACGAAATTATGTCTCACACGTTGGCCGAGACACGGACAAAATTATATCAAACCAGCAGAATTAGAGTCTGAGAGTTTGCAAAGACCCGACCATGTCTGTTCATCACATGCTGAATATGTAAAATACATAACAATTATGAAATCATCGTAAGAATGTAGGATTAAAATCCTCATTTGAAACATAGCCTTACATATCACATGTTCATCGTGAAATATAGCATATCATGTCATAACATGGGAGACATAGTCTCCACCATAAGTTGTACATGTAACATGGCTTGAGATTGTAGAACATGTGAGTTTTCATGTGAAATCATAGTCATGTAATGCATGTCTTTCAAGGCTTAGTATAACATGTCGACTTTGGGCCATGATTGCTCCAAAATTCACTCTTTTAGAAATATTATTGTCTCAACAAGTCTCGATAATTGAAATCTCATTTTGTACTATGAAATCATTGTTATAAAGTTTTAGACTCGCAAGACACTTGGAAAACAAAACCTCATATCATGTTCATAAGTATTATGAAAGAAGTTTAAACGCACACAACTCCGAAAAACGGAAATTTAATTTGTACACGTTTCGCTAAATGATAAGTCGAATCACACCTAACATTATTCTTACGAAAAAATTTTGACTCAAAAGACTATCTGAACACAATAAGTAATTTGACTCTACGATTTTGGAATAAATGACCCAAATTCGTGTTTTTAACCAAACAATAATAACAAGGTCCGAGACCTTGCTCTCATACCACTCAGAACGCCCCAATTTGCAAATATATTTGAAAGTTATTTTTCTTTTAGGCATTACTATTTTAGAAAATTTACGAGTTGAAATCCAAATTATTTTATTATTTTTTTTATAACAAAATAGGAATCAAGTTTCTCCAAACCGACATTTAATATTCCTTTAAGATCTTAACATCAACAACCAAGTAATTCACATAAACTCCGCGCTCACAGACGCAACTTTATTATAAATAAGCAAATGAAATAGTTTCAACACAAGTTTTGACTCACAACTTGACTGATTATTTTTATAAAATGTAAATAAGCCTACATTTAATTTAAACATAAAATTAACTTCTTACATCATAAATAAAAGAAAACGGGATCTTGGAATTATTAAGAAATTGTGTAGCCAGTCATATATACTTTGCCAGATCGAAAAATGTTAAATATCTTTGGTGTGAGTGTTCCGCACTACACTCAGTGGGGTACACTTAAGCGACTGCATAATTAATTACAAATAGCAGAGATGCATCATACGTGGCATTTGTATGGACAAGCCGTAACTTTGTAATAATGTACGAGCTCATAATGTGAAGTGATCGTCACCACAACACATAAATATGTAACATGTATGGTACAACCGCAACATGAGATTCATGCAAAACATACTAATCATGATTAATTAAACAAATAACTTGCATTGAATAACAAATTTACACGGTTAAGTGTAAAGGTAACCCCATCTTTGTGCAAAGGTACGAAAAATATGAATGTTGATGATGTTGGGAAATTTATTGTTTAGATTTTGATGAATGCCATGTAAAACTTAGACTAGAAAGTTGGCACCCCATTTTCCTTGTAATTTGCATTGTAATAGATAAATTTGTATAAGGTTTGAGTGAAGTCATCTATGGTGGATATACAAGAAGTCACCAAGATCGAAATGAAGACTCATTTGTGAAACAACCGAGTATGGCAAGGAGGAGAAGTCTATAACTCGATCAAGGAGTATCGGTGGGATATAGTGTGTGAAGTGTCGGTGAAGTCAACTCAAGAAGCGGATCTCAAGTTGAAGTGACATATGAGTCATCCATTGATTGGAAGCTAACTCAAGTCACCTGGGGAAGTTAGAGAAGCTGATCAAGTCAAGACAATCAAAAGAATCCGTTGTAAGTCAAGAAGCTTACTTAAATAAGTAATACTTCCATGTTGCCATGTCTTAAAGTTCTCGATCCCCATAAGCGTGTAAAAGGAATAAACCAATGGGAAGCACTACACCTCGTGTCGACTATGAAAAGTTGAACATTCATTTAATACGAGGAAATGTCAACATCAAGGATCGCAACAAGACAAGCCAATGAACATAAGTGACTTTTGAAAATCACCCTATCTCTTCAAGCAGCAGATTTTTGAAAGTTCACTATGAAAGGCCGAGGAATCTCATTGAGAGAAGGTTACCTAAACCATGAACATTCAAACAATTATTAAGAATCAGAATCTACAATTTATTCTCAAGTTATTCAAGCAAAATCCTCAAGCCTAACTATCGAAGGAAATCGATCCAACACCAAGCCGTGAAGGAAAGACAACTTCAAACTATTGAAGAGGAAGCTTTTGAAGAATCAAAGGGGTCTACATTCCAAGGAGGATTGTAGAAAGGTTCAAGGTCAAACCAGTCTCAAGTTATTGGGGCTTCGTGATCAAATCCAAGAAGCTTGAAAAAGTGAGTGAAGTAGCAAGCGTACCGCCTGTGAAGAAGGCGAGTCGGACGAGAATCCGGTGTGTGACCAAGGCATCTCGCATCGAGTCCCAAAGGATCAAGTCATTTGTGTGATCAAGACTTGTATCGGGTGATAACCACTTTGTACTCGATCAATACTTAGTGGATTCCTCCAGGAGTTGGAGAAGTGAGGAGCGGAAAGAATTACCCATCTTGAACCTCTATAAAAATTATTGTGTCATTTACATTTCAAGCATTTTTATTTCTCGCATATCATTTTATATCTACTCGATAATTTGCTATCCAACCGATAATTTACAAAGTGCTAAAACTAAGTGTTAAAACAAACTTAAACCAAATTCAAGGGTGTTAAGTCTTCCGCTGAAAATGTCATCACAACCAAGTTAAGGTTTAGACTAAACAACTAAGTTATTCTATAACCAGCTCAATCGAGTCTGTTGAGTGGCTAACTCTGCTGGTTAACTAACTTAGCTGTCCCTCAAGGACTTAGCTGTGAAATTAACTCTGTATTATTTTAAAAGGACTAAAATCGAAAAGTTGGTAAGGTTTATTCAATCCCCCTTCTAAACCTTACTCACACCCCTTGGGACCTACAGATGATCTCGTAAAGCTTTTTGGATTCAACTACACCGCCCCAAACATTCCCTTTCTCATTCCTATTCTTTCTCTTTTCTTCTATTTCCTCTGTTTTCTTACTTTCTTATTTTGTGCACTCTAATTCTTATTTCCTATATATTCGTGTGTGTTGATTTCCATCATGAGATATGCTATGTACATATATATACACCAACCATTAGGCGGTTGTGTAAATATATATATAATAAGTAACTTAGTGACTAAACTAACCAAATTTGCCAGATAGTTTTCTTCCATGCAAAGGAGTTAACATAATTGGTTGCATGACTAACATAGGTATCACAGTTGTGCATGCATGTGTGTCTTCTTAGTAATGGATTATTGTCCATTCATGTTTATCTTACAACTGAAGAGTTTATATAATTTACAGCCCTCTACGTGTTTAACATATATTTATACACACATGTACTTTATTCATACAATATGCAAACGTAAGAGTACTATATATTTTATACTTATACATTATATATAAGTCTATATATATATAATTTATTATACACGTAAGTATATGTATGTATATCTAATTCACAAATCAGACATGTTCATATATATATGTATATATGTATATAACGTGTTTGTGACTGTTGTGTATATAAACTTTATGTTTAGTAATTATGTAGAAGTTCCTCAATTGTTTTAAATTATAATTTAGCCCTCTTTATTTATTTTATATATATAAATATATATATATTATAGTCCCCCCATGTTTTTTTTAATATTATCCCTTCTAATTAATAACATAAAACACCTTCTAATTAATAAAATAAAAACATAAAATGCCATTTTAATGCTCACCATTTTAATATTTTGGTCAAATGAGTATTTTGAGATTTCGGGTATTACAATAGTTTCATGCTCTCTTGTTCTATATGCTTTTTCAACAACAGTTACTTATGTCTCTTCACGTACGCATATACACAAAGTAATTAAATTAAAAATAGTAAATCATGTATAAATGGTATGGATAGTTACCATTTTAAAAAATTCACTGTCGAATCATTAATAAAGATCAAACTTTAGACTAGCATGCCAATTGAGCTCAGTGTAAAACTATATTCTATAAAATCGACAAAGCCGAAAATTAAACTGTGGAACGACAATAATTTTTCCTAATGTTGGAATATTTTTTGAAATTTAATAATAATTAAGATCAAAGCATAATAAATGTATTATCTCTGGTAAGGATCAAGAATCATTTATTTTTTGGCCAATCGAGTGCTAGCCTAGTGTAGTAGGGTGACTTATTTATGAATTTCAGCCTTGGTCCTTGGACATGTAATATATTGGTGGGGTTTCTTATATTTCTTTTTTTAGAGAAAGGAGAAATTAGTATTTTTTACATTTAGTGACCTAATTTTTTTTTTTTTGGCATGTAACAACCTCTATTTTATGGATTTTGTAACTAATTAACCACCTCCAGCCAACCACACTTGAATATCCCAGGTATATTACAATATGATAAAACTTAATAACATTACACCACAATTTTTATCAATCATCTAATATATATCTCAACTTTTCTTGTAAATGTTTTCATAATTGAATCCCAAGAAATATAATTTAATTACAAGTTTGTTTCTTTAGGTTTTGCACAGTAGGGTACAATATTTTGTGAATAAAATATGTGGGATATGTGTGTGCCATATGATGCATGTATTTTGTTATGCAGTTGACAATTTCATTGGGTTAAACAAATTTTAACAGAGGACAAAAATCAAATTTCATTGCTTCCACGCAAAACACTTAAGAAGACTAAAAAAAGAAAAATGGAGCATTAATATATATGATTCATGCTTTGCATTCACAAACATAAAACTTATGATTTTAAGCTGTAATTATTAAAATAGTCTATCAACAATAACATTGATACATGTGAATGCTTTTTATTAAGCAATATGGATTGACAATTTATCAATCCAGGTCACAATGTCCATGGTCAACTTCGAAGTAGCCGCAACCTACAACATGGCAAACATTATCCTTGATACAAGCAACAATATCGTCACATGCAGCTTGGAGTAGCTTTCTTGGTGACAATATTATCGACGTCATTCTGGGACCTTCCACCATCGCAAGAATCGCTTCAACGTGTGTAAAACATCACACACACATATATATATATATATATATATATTTATATATCACTACGTTTTTCTAACTACAAATAAATATATATAAACAAGTGTAAATATATATAAATATATAAACACATCATATATATATATATATATATATATCTTCATGTTTTTTCTATTTTATTGGTCACATGAATACTAATTAATTTGTACTAATTAATGTAACATTAGCAATGTGTAATCATGCACAACAATATGATTAGTTTTAATAATTTATACTAATTTGGTAAACTAATATCCTAATGGAAGGCATGTTTGTTGGGCCAAAATAAAAAAGTGAATGACAAAAGCACATATTTTCCAACTCAAAACAACAAAAGAAATGAAAAAAAAAAAAAAAAGGAAGAAATGAAAAAAGAAAGAGTAGACCATAAATACAAATATTGTACAGTGGAGTTTCATTGTAACTATATAAAAATAACGAAACTATGATATCGAATATTTTTCCTAGGATAATGAGAAATCAAATATAGGATAGCTTGGATAACATTAATTTTTTTTCTGAAAAGTTGTTCATTTTCAAATTTTCAGGATAAACTTTTCCATATTTTTTAATCTTCAATCTTCTTAAATTTAATATTGTTATACTTTGTAACCTTTATTGTTATAGAAATTATTTTTGTCTGCTCGTGGCCCCATGGAGTAGGATTAGTTAATCCAAACCACGTTAATATCATTGTGTTATTTAATTTTGGTTGTGCAGAATTATCAGAATAAACCTAATAATTTCGCACCAAATTATAACATATCTCATTTCCAGTATTTATAGCATTGAATATACTTGAAAAAGGATCATAACACATGTTGCAAGACTTTTTTTCTTTAATTATTTTAAATAAATAATTATTTGTCAACTACCATTGTCCACAAAAATATGCTCGAGGATTGTTCTTTTTAATATATATATATATATATATATATATATATATATATATAAACACACTAATCGTTTTGATTAAATAACTATTTACAAAAATATGTTTAAGGATTATTTTTTACTTATATTTACATATATATGTTTTTACAAAATTCTTATCAATAATTATTTTAATTAAATAATTATTTGTCAACTATCACTGTCTCATGTGAACAATATACTTGGGGTTGTTGGTTTTAGAAAAAAATCTTTATTATATATAGTGATAATAGTACATTTGTTATCATATAGTGGTTGTCTATAATGTACACCAATCATCATGCCCCTTCAACCTTCGAAAAGCTATTTAAATATAACAATTTTGTTCCGTTAACTTTGTTCAATGTCATTATATGTATGAATGGTTCTAAGAACTAATAACTTGAATGATTTTTATTTTAATGGTATAATTTTTAAATATTATCTATCCATATATATAGATGTTTACATTTTTTATAAAATACATATTAGTAATCATTTTGGGGTAAAAAAATCAACCAAAGATTATGAAATTTTTAAGAGTTTGGTACTTATATTTTTTCTTGATAACTCAGCATCTAAACTTCGCGGGATTGTAAAAATGCACATGCAATACATATTTACATATATCATGCAAGTTTCAAATTACTACATGTAATGTTTACAAGATTATTTGTGTTTTTCTAAAGAATTTTCCACCCACCTTTGGTAGTCTTGTTGGTGAGTCTAGAAATGACACTTTCTTTTCTACCTCTTGGAAATTCGATCGCAACACCTCAAGACAGCCCCTAAGTGTCAAATTTTCAAGAATTTGGAGTGAGGATTTGAAGAATTTGAGGTACGAAGGAAGATATTAGAGTAAAGGTCAAGAAACCTACACTTGTTTTCTTGAGTTCCAAGGTCAGCCCCTATTTCCACAATAAAACCATATCTTGATGTTAAAGTTTGAAATCAAAAGAGGAAAGAAAAATGTAGTACTAAACCACAATTCTTACCTTGTTTTCTTGTTTTCTGGAAATGGCTTGAAGGTCATCTTCAAGTTTATGATCAAGTCTTGATTTCCTTAAGCTCTTCAAATATGAACTTCTAGGTATACCTCAAAAAAGAAAAATTCACCAAGTTAGTAGATGAAGGGGATAGGCTTAGAGATTTTAAGTAATGGGTTGAAGATGAAAGAAGGATTTTTTCTTACCTTGCTCAATGTGGTTTGAATTTTAGGTGAAAATAGGGAAGGTTTCTTGAGTTTTGTTTAAGTATTGAAGAATAGTGAGAGTGTTGGAGAGCAGAGAGAGTTGGGAGAGTTTGAAGAAGTGGTATAATGGAAAAGATGAAATTAATCTCTCCCCTAACTTGCTTATGGCCGAAAATTGAGAGGGGAAAAGAGGAGGATTTTTGAAGTCTTGTAAAATGTCTTTTGCATGGGGGGCAGTTGGCTTGGTCAAGATATGGGTTGTGTGTAAAAGTTAGTGTTGGATGGGTGTTGGGGAATTTTGATGAGAATGTTTGGGTTAGTGGGGTTGGGTATTGGGGTTTGTAGGATGATGAATTAAAATATGGTGTAGGATATTTGGTATTGGTATTGTGTAATGTGGTGTAGGTGTATAAGGATGGAGAAGAATTTCTATACCCAAAATACCATGTTGGCCGACCATATCAAGGCTTGTATATGGTATTTATATTTTTTTTCCCAAAAATTATGATAATTGGTGTAAAATATCAATTCCCAAAATTAATAGTAATTCCCACAATCACTTATGAGTCTCATAATCACTTATTCTAAATCAAACTTTTTCCTATATGATATATATCACTTAGTAAAATAAGTCATCTAATAGATTGAGTATCTAATAATTGTGTTGTGTCATCACTTATTATCCAAGGTACTAAATAAATTAGAATCAATAGTACCATTGAACTCCCGAGCTAGATGGCACAAGTGCTCGATCACCTTATCACTCCTAAGCACGACAAACCCACAGGTGGGGCTAGCTAAGCCCGGATTATCATAATCATGATTATACCTCAAGTCTACGACCCACTTCTCCCGTTGGACACTCAGACTCTAGTGGTGGGATTAGGACAATGGGCTCGGTAAATGGAATAGCGGCCAAGCTGCCCGATTCCATTACACGACTTCCACTCCACCGTGAGCTCGACATACCAAGTTGACTCAAGCAAGTAGGTTCACGAGTTATAATATGTCAACAAAGGCGATCGAATACAATATACAAATCGTACAAAAGCATTACAAGTGTGTACGTGCGTTTATATTTTTCCAAGGTGTAAGCATTACAAGTTGAGAATTTAGGAACTGACCTTACATTTTTCTCGAGTTCGAGACCAAAACTTATTCGATTTCAAACCCGATAAATACTATTTTTTTCAAAACGGGCTACTTATGAAAATTTCCTTTTATCAAGGACAAATTAAGTATTTACCATGTTCGCCCTAAAATTCTTGACTTATGTTTAATTACATAATATTTAGTTTTCTTAAAAATTCTCGTACCTTAACGAACTCATTAGTTAATTTTTACAGTGGAGACTTCTCTCCTTATAACTATTTGAATCAATGAGGTTGAAACCTCCCGTATAATATCTGAATCTACCAAATCAATCGAAGCATGGTTATCCTCCCGATATTTAGTTTCATTTAAAATATTTATATAGTCAATACGAATAAACACTCGCGTATATTATTTTAAATTATTTACACTTGAATTGCTTTTGCATAATTCGCATATTACATTCGCCGCCTTGTTGACATATTATAACTCAGTAACCTACTTGCTTGAGTCAACTTGGTAAGTCGAGCTCACAAATCGTCAATCGACCGGTTGCGTTATGGAACAAGGCAGCTCGCTACTATTCCATTTAGCGGCCCCATTGTCCTAATCCTGGCGAGGACGGAGTGTCCAACGAGAGAAGTGGGTCATTGACTTGAGGTATAATCATGATTATGACAATAATCCGGGCCTAGCTAGTCCCACTATGGATTTGTCGTGCCTAGGAGCGATAAGGTGACTGGGCTCTTGTGCCATCTAGCTCGGGGAGTTACAAGGAAGAACAAAGGAATCGGTATCCGATCCACACAGTGCGGAGGTTACTCGGACCGAATTGCTTGTTTAGGTTGGCGTTACAATTCCATACGCAACCACTATTTGAATTGTTTAGGTTGACGTTACAATTCCGTACGCAACCACCACTTGACTCGTTCGGATACCATTCATGGTGCTTGAATGTTCACAAACTATTTTCAACAAGTTATATACTACTATATTATTTTGAATATAACACTGCTTGCGAATCGTGTGTGACGCATGCATCATGAACCATGCATTCTTCATATAATTGTTTTCCTGCACCGATATAACTCACACTTACACACGAACACCTATCCACTGAGATTTTTTGTCTCACCCGCACCTTTTGAAATGACCAAATACCACACGTTCAGGACGTGAACGAGGATGATCAAGAGACGGAGTGACGCGGTGCCCTAGTCCTCTAGTAGAATGATAATTTCCTATTTACTGTTGTTGTTGGATAATTCATTTGGGTGAATGAATGTTAAATTTTATTCGCATTGTAACTTAAGAATTTCCGCTGCTACGTTAGACTTCGATTTCGAATATTTTAATGCATGGTTGACCATTTAAGTATTAATATTGTGTAAATCCTTTATCGGTTGATTCATTTGGCGTACCAACCGATTTAAGTTATTGATCATGTTATGGTCCCGTTTGGGGCATGACAAATTAGGTGTCATTACGTATCACAAAAGATGAAGTTATTCTAAATACAAGTGATATATCCACAAGTTAAATTAAGTAGTAAGTAATTTAATAAAAAATCAAGTATGAAACACTTGTTATTTCAATATAGAAGTTGGATTTTTAATAAAATAAACCTCAAGTACTATTGTTGGAAAAATAGAATTTTTACTAAATGAGATTTCAAGACGAAGATATTGTAGTTTTAAAATACTAATTTGGTAGTAGATAGTTTTCAAAGATCATAAGGATGAAAATGTTTGTTGGTAAGGCACGAAATCATATTTGTACGAAATAATTTCAAGCACTACTATATTCTTTGCTATGAATTTTAAAATTTAAAAGTAAGTTTGTTTAAATCAAAATTGTAGTTTTGCGTAGAAAGAATGGATTTTTTTAATAATACTTTTTCTTACGAAATTAAGATGAAATAGATAACCGATGCTAAATCCATTAACATAATATGTTGGGCATAAATGATAAATATATGAATAATTTATCGGAATATTTAAATATTGTATCGGAAAAATATCCGCGATTGTGTCGTCTATGGTTAAAAAATCTAGGGCCTCATACAATGTTTCCAAATAAATTAACATGCGGAAATAAGATAAGTTAATTTAGTAAAGTTTTTATTATCGAAAGCTTTTTATTGGCAACGTAATGAAATGGAACGTGATAGAAAATGGGTAAAACGAATATGCTTGAATATGGTTTCAATTCAAGATTGCGACTTAAGGAGAACAATATATAGTACACAACCACGCACACGCTTGACACACACACACACACACACACACACATATATATATATATATATATATATATACATGGTGTACATGTGATTTAAAGATGGTACTAAAATATCATTTACCTAACCAATTTAATACTAAACACAAACTATTTACCACAGTTTCTACAATTTCTTTTATCAATCGCTCATATCCCAAGTTTTTAAGTAAATATTGCAACAATTAAATCTTAAGTGACATAATAGAATTAAGTTTTGAATTACAATTTTTTTGTGCATGTATTTTTGTTATGGAAATGATGAGTCTCTAGGTGTTACATTGGAATTTGACAAAGGCCAAAAGATCAAATTTCATTACATCCACACGTAACACTTAAGACAACTCAAGAAAAATAAGAAAAAAGATACAAAGAGAGCATTACATAAGATCCATGCTCTTTTGCATTCACAAATATACAACTTATAATTAAGTTGTAATTATTAAGATAGTGCATCCACAATAACATTAGTACAAGTGAATGCTTATTATTACACTCGATAGATTGATGAGTTATCAATTCGGGTGACAATGGCCATGATCAACCGCAATAGCCGCATCCTATAACGTGGCAAATTGTGTCGTCTCTACAAGGAACAAGTTCACAATCAAGTCGAGCAACTTTCTTGGTGATAATATTGCCGACGTTGTTTACCGCAGACCTTCCACCGCCGCAAAACCGCAACGTGTATACAACATAATTTATATTTCATTATTATTCTTTAATACATAAAAAACATATATATACATGTATGTGTTTGTGTGATATAGAGAGAAGGAGATGACTTACCAAGCAAAAAGCGAACAAAGAAACCCAACTTATTAACCATAGATGATTGAGTAGTCCTCCCATCTTACTTAGAAATTATGTTTTATTTTCAAGTGTTTTAGCATTTGATTCAATGAAGAATGACATATTTATAGGAAAAAGTTATTTGTATTTTTTTATTGGTCACAAAAAAAATTAATTAGTTAAATACTAATTAATGTAACTAATTAATGCAACATTAGTGTGTTGTAATCATGCATACATACCGCTTTTGTTTAATATTTTTAACTACTTTGGTCAACTTTTATCCTATCGAGTATTGCCCATCGGGAAAAAAAAAAATTGAATGATGAAAGTACATCTTTGTCCCTCTAAAAATAACAAAAGATAATAAAAAAAGAAACTTAGAAAGAGTATACAATAAATATAAATATTATACGGAGAAGTTTTATTCTAACTAAATAAAACAATGACATTATGATTTTGAATATATTCCCTGGTTAATGAAACTCAAATAGAAGATAGTTTCAAAACTATTAATTTCTTTAGAAAACATTTTCATTTATAAATGTTTTCTTGATAAACTTCCTCGTTTGGTTTACATTCAATCGCATTACCGTGAAGCCCCGATTTTTCGAGCATGTAATTGATCTTTTGTCGCCTATGTATTTGATCGACTATTTTACCACGTCACTTTTGGGTAAATATTAATGATATATATATTTTTTTTTGCAATTTATTTCATTTTATTTATTACTTGTGATCATGATCATTTTTAATTTTATTTCGCATTTATGATCACTTGATTTATCATTATTACTATTTTTGTATTTATTAGTCACCTTAAAATTTTAAGAGACTATTTATTTTAGAGACTTTTACCTTATAGAAGTAAGTGATCAAGGAAATCAAGGAAAATCACTAATTATTTTGGAGATTGATATTATTCATCTATTATCATCAAATTGGGACAAAACAATATATATAGAATTATCAAAATACCCTAGGTGGACGACAATGATGGTGATTTTGGTGTAGAAATATCTCCCAACTCTTGTACACTTACACCTTATATTAGCCATCTTGTGTATAATTACACCATTAATTCAAACATTATACACATTATCTTATACATTATTTCTCTAATATTAAATCTTCCAACATGTTGGAGTCTTCCCAACATTCCATTCAAACCCATCTCATGCCCATACCTTTGACCACCAAAATGTCTCCCATGCAAGAAGCAAAATTCAAGACACAAAATTAAACAAAAGTTTCTCCCTCCCTCTCATTGTGGATGACTAAGATGGCCAAAATGAACAAAATTTGTTCATTTCATCCAACACATTCTAATCTCCTAACTAATTCTCCTCCTTTTCTCTAATCTCTCTCTAAGAATCCTTCATATCTTCAAATCTTCAAACACCAATTCTTCATATCTTCAAACCTTCAAGAATCATTTCTTCACATCTTCAAATCTTCAAACACAAGTCCTTCACATCTTCAAATCTTCAAACACAAGTCCTTCACATCTTCAAGCATACCTTCATACCTTCAAGAACATCTTCTTAATATCATCAAACACTCCTTCTTTCTTCAAACATCTAAACAAAAACAAACATTCTTCCTACTCAAATCCAAAAAATTGAACCCCTATCTCAAAGGTAAGAAATTTCATTCCTCAATTCACTTCATATCTTACAACTCATCACCTTCACTTATTTAAAATTTTGATTTTGAGGTACTTAGAAGACTACTTGAAGACATTCATGCATGGTGGTTAATTTAGAAGAGTTGAAGAGAAATTTTTAGAGAAATTGGACAACAAGGTAAGATTTGGACACGAGCCCTTTTCTCTTCTTCTTCCTATTTTCTTCAAATTTTATCACACCCCTTTTTCATTTTTGAGAAATAGGGGCTGACCTTAGGTGATTTTGAAGGTGAACCAAAAATTCAAAACTTGAGGCTTCAACTAGTTCCAAATCACTTACTACACAAGGTAAAGTGTAGTATTTCCAATTTTCTTATCTTCTTCTTTTCTTCTTAATTTTTCACTCATTTCCCTAACTCTAAATTTTGATATTTCTTGACTTAGGGGCTGACCTAAGTGACCTCATACCAAGTTATGAAATTTATCCTTTTATTTCACAACTCTCCAAATTTAAGGTGGGTGGAAAAATCTTTCCAACTTCTAGGGATTTTTGTTAAATGCATGTAGTGTTTTGATCATGAGCACTTGAGATATGTATATTTTATATATTTCATGTCAATTTTATGTATCAAGTTGTGAAATTTCTCAAGTGTTGCTAAAAAATGCTAATTATTGAAATTTAGGTGCATGCATATACAATTTAATGTTCTATTTGATGAATTCTTTTATGAAATGAACATGCATGTGTATGATCCTTGAAATCCATGTTTTGTATGACTTATAACCTGGACAAGTCGAGCATAATTGATTAAATTTCAATTTTGGACTTAAAATGCAAAAATGAAAAGTTGGTGAACTTAATTGCAAGAAAATAAAACTTAAGGGACCCCTCTGCAAATTTCTGAATTTTGGGACTGTACTCAGGTTCAAAAATGACTTTTGAACATTTTAATAAAATTTTAAGAGTTTTAAGATAATTAAAATCAACCTTTAAAAGCCCAAGGACTAGATTGTAAAATTTTGGAAGTTTAAGGGCTACTTTGTAATTTTCGAAACTGTACCAGACCTTAATTTTAAAATTTGAAATTTTAACTCTTAAGGGACTGGAAATGACATATTTTAAATGTATTCCAAAAGTTCAAGTGTTTAGAGCTTGGAAAGTAATTTTGCTAAAATTGAGGGACCGAATTGTAAAAGATTAAACTTGAGGACCCAAATGCAATTTCCAGGACTTATACAGCCCATGTATCTGGAATTACTAATTTAACTATAAATTAATTGTATTTTGGAGCCAAGGTTCAAATTTCATAACAATTGGACCCCTAAAAGCCTTAAAGACAATTATTTCAAAATGGGACAAAAATGAGATTTTCAAAGGTTAAAGGACCTATACTTATTTCTTTTTAAAACTGTTTTTGTCTCAATATTATACTAAGCTTAGAGACATTTTCCAACTAGAATCACATTAAAAGCCCTCCCGGTTTGTGAGTTCCAATTATTTTAAACTTAGGTCCCGTAATGACAATTTTAACAAATTTTGGCCAATGTGAGAATTTCATAAAAACTTGACCTCAAAACTTTAGAAACCTGAATTTTTGAACAATTTAGAGAATTTAGGAACTTACCTCATAATTTTTCAAGGTCGGGATATTTAATTATTCAATTTTTAACCCCAAAGGTATTGGTTTTTACAAAACGGGGCTAATTGTAAATTTTCTTTTTATCAAGGACCTAACTCAAATTATTTTCCTTTTAAAGA